>JAZDUA010001017.1:0-268233 GCA_038098605.1 Gryllus longicercus
AATGAATTAATCAAAAGGATTTTGAGAGTACTACAGTAACAGATAAAAGTAAGTATTAGTCGCGCCAATGCCCTGTAACAATTAGGTGTTTTGCTAGTTGTGTTAAAATTATAAAATGTATAGTACTCCAAGTGCGTTATATCTTACATTATCATTGTAATTATGTAACATCCTACATCAATAAAATTATACAAATGTTACTAAAAGCTTAAAGAGGCAATAATAATCTCGTTTACAATGCGCATTGTTCACGCATTTAAACTGTAGGATTACTTCACCAAGTCCTGTCATATATTTTGTGCGGGTGAGTGTAATTATTACACTTGCATGAGAAATGAAGTAGCTGTGGAACAAATTTCATCAATATTCTTCTCTACCTACGGCGATGCGTGGAAGGGAAATAGAAAATTATGAAAATGAAAAATGGATATGGTATAGAAGTAATCCCTAAAAAATATTTGATTAACTGCGAGATGCGTATGTGCGTGTGCATGTGTACGTGTGTGTGTGTGTGTGTGTGTCCGTGAACGTGCGTAGTTCCGTTACTCACGGCTGGAGCGGTCCCACGCTAATACCTGCGGTGTATGTCGCTATTAATGTTTAAATCGTAAGATCATAAATGTCTTCTCAAAAACAAAAAGGTAGAACCGACGTTGACCGTGGATGTTGCCGTTGTTCATGATTTTAAACAGTTTGAAGTTACATTTAGACTTAAGAGGAAACAAAGAACGTACATGATCGAAACGCGATGCGGCGGGACAATGGAAACTCAAACGCAATTAACCTAGGTCAGTCCGTTCCGATATCGTCCACGTCTCCGCCTACGAACGCCCCGTCACGTCGCGTCAGTCCCAGACGCATTAAAGAGCCATTCCCTTGCGGCCGACGCCGCTTCCAGCGGTGCACCTGCCGTGCGTGCGCGGGCAGGCGGGCAGCGCCGTCTATGTGCCCCCGAGGACGCGGCGACATTTCGACGCGACGCGTTTCAATTAGGCTGCGCCTTTTAGAGGGTCGCTAATGGCCGTTGTGCTGTCGCCGCCCCATTCACTACCTCCGCCGCTACCGCTGCCGTTGTCGCAGCCGCCGCCAACGCCCCGAGCCCGCCCCCGCGGCCTCCGCCGCCACCGCTAGCGCTACCAACACCGCCACCGCCACCACCATTGCCCCCGCGTCCGCCTCCCACCATCGCCGCCGCCATTCGCCACTGCCGCCACCAATTTCTCCATCGCTATCGCCGTCCCCCACAACTGCCACCGCTCCCGCCCCCACCTTCGCCCGCAATCCCGCTACCAACCCCGGCACCGCCACCGCCTTCGCCACTGCCACCGCTACCCTCACTGCCCCCACCGCCACCACTCTCATCACCGCCATCGCCCTCTCCGCCACTGGCGCTTCCACCCCCGCTGCCACCACCTCCATTTGTATCGCCGCCCCGCCACCGCCTCCGCCTCGCCGCTGCCGCGTGATAAAGAAGCGGCGGGCG
This sequence comes from Gryllus longicercus, assembly GCA_038098605.1. Lineage (NCBI taxonomy): Eukaryota > Metazoa > Arthropoda > Insecta > Orthoptera > Gryllidae > Gryllus > Gryllus longicercus. The sequence continues at coordinate 1,484 of JAZDUA010001017.1, forward strand.
ACCGCCGTGCCGCGCCGCGCCGCGCCGGCACGCGGCCGAGCACGCTGCGCTGCGTTTGCTGCGGCAGCGGTCCCCGCCGGCCGCTCGTCCGCCGCCGCGGGCAACGGCAAAAAGCCAATTTGGGAGTCCGAGTAGCAACGAGCGCTCGCCGAGGAATTGCGCTCGCTCTTCATGCGCTAATTTTTGTGTTTCAGTCCGACTGTTGCTTTGTTTGCAATGTTAACCTTGTTTTTTGTGACTTCTGCTCTCAAATTGCAGTGTTGGTTTTTGTTTTCGTTACTCAAAAGTCGTATTTACTAGTTATCTTGAGTATTTATTCTCAGTTTCATCTTAAATTTTCTCTCGTCAGCAATTATTTCCACCGACTTATCCGTGTATTAAAATCCTCTTCGTCGTTCGATTATCGTCAAGGCTTGAAGCGAGGGTTATGTACGGAACATAACTTTTGAAGGAAGCTCACGTTCGTGTCACTGTTAGAATTTTTGAAAAATTATTTATTATGTAATGTATAATGTATACTAATATATAAAGAAGAACAGCGTTTACTTTCAGCGCGATAATCTCTGAATCTACTGCACCAATGCCGATGAAAGTTTTATAATAGCTTTCTTTAAAGGCCTGGAGTACTACAGGGTATGATTTATAACAATAAATGTTATATTAAGATTTATTATCTATGATTTATAATAATAAATCTTATAATACTAATATTTACAAAATAATTACTTTTTTCGACATTTTTCGCTTAGCTTTACATCACAGACTCAAAAGTCCATCATTGTCAATAGTTCAGCTCGCGCCACAAGAAGAGAACATCTGATACTGATTTCATCAATGCATAGAATTGCGAATTTAGAGGACTGCTTGCTTATTTTTGCTGACAATTGTTTAATCCGAAATAATTCTCCTCCTTATTTATAAACGTAATTTGGATATTGATTTTAATTGCGGGTAGGTGTGAGTGCATTAAGTGAACCAGAGACGAAATGTTCGGAAGATTGCATTTTCTGATGGATGTGGATATTGTCGGAAAAAGGTATGAAAGCACACACGTTTGGTTGTAGTAAATTAAGCCCAATTCTTATGCATTTGCAAGTTGGGCGAGCGACATTGAGAGTGTAAACATGAATGATTTACATGTTATGCTGAAACTGTCGGATGTATGAATTTTTGTCGAGGAATGAAGAAAAGAGGTACTTTAACTAATTATCTTTTGTACATAATTGCTTTATTTAAACTGTGTATCTCACACTGTCAGTTTTGTCGTGTATGGCTCGTCTTTGCTTGTCAAAATATATTATAGACTAGCTGATCGCTTTCGGGCTGCCCTTTGTGGTACCACTCTTGCCTGTTCCAAAGTTTCATTATTGTCTCGTCGCCATGCCTGTTTACCTTTCTCTTCCTCTCTCCTCGTTCTACCCCCTCGTTCGTGTCCTTTGTTGCTGTTTGGCCGTGGTAACTCCCGCGCTGTCTTGCATGCGGCTTTTAGTGGCTCCTCACAGGACTTGCGACACGCATTTCAGCTCACGGCGACCCCGATGTTCTGGAAATTACCTCAGCAGGCCCGCGACGCCCACACTCCAGAGGCAGTGTTGTCAGCGAATACTGAAAGAACTCGCCATCCCTAGCTGCTGCTGCTGCTGCTGTAGGCTCTAAAGCTGTGAATGCTATATCACTAGTCATCTGCCACTGCCTATTATTACATAGTCATCTCTAAGATTATTTTTTTCTCTTCAAAGTACTCATATACTCCGTGTCCTCTTTTGGATTATTCAATTCATATCTTCGATTCCATAACACTATCGATAACCTGAAGTGAAATTATTTTCAGAATCTCAAATCCCTTAGGGGTAATTTAATGGAAAATTCAAACGCGAACAAATGCCTGCTTGAATTTTGGTGAAGCTAGAATTATCTCTTTTGCAACTAATTTGACAGCTGAATGCGTTGCCCTCTTGCAAGGATTGAATGTAGAAAATATTGCCTGACGTATATACGATATATTTATAACAGCAATTTTATGTCTTTATTTACGATATAAAATTGCTTTTGTTTCGTCACTGTCCCCATAAACGGGTTCCAGAACTGTATCCCACAAAGCCGCCCAAAAGGTGAAAATTAAAATTTCTATTTAATGATTAAGAAGAAATTTATTGAATAGGTTTATGCTGAAAGACAGATTTACAGATTTTTTGTAGTGATTTGTTGATACTGACACCTGATGAATATGATTACTGTGTCAAGTGTTAAAGTTATAGGCTTCGGTATTTTCTGAAAATATATTCCCACTTTTGAGTGAGTTATTTTTGACAAAAAACACTGATTCGTAAAGCAAGTTATTCAAGAGGTAAAGTAAAGAGAAAATTCCTAGATTAATGAAAGAGGGCTTACAAGAAGTGGTTGGAATTTGCTTCTTATTCGTACAATTCTTTTTAAAATCTATATATCTGGGAACTATAAAATGTGTTTCCCCAAAATAGTATGCCACATCTCAGGCGGGAATGAACATTCCTCGAAATAGACAACTATTAGTATGAAGGCTGACTGAACTTGAAAGAATTATTAACGCGTAGCACATTAAACGTAATTTTGCGTTCATGTCATTTAAATGAACTTTCGATTTGAGGTTTGACTGAATTCAGAGACCCAAAAAAGTATTTACCTTGACATTAGTCTATTGAACATCGTTCAGTTTGAATGAAGTATGTTAATGTTTATCTGAATCGGAAAACTACATTGAAACTGTTTTTCCTTCATGTACTATAACGAGAAGACGTGACATTTTTCGATAAATTATAGTGCTTAGAAATGGAAAAATAATTCATTTGATTCTACACGAGGTTTAAATCTCCCGTCTTATCCAAAAATGATTTTACATGAAATGTTTAATTTTCATTTTTGAAAACGAAAGTACGTGTTAAAGTGAAATGAAAGCGCCGAAAACATTGAATTATATTTATGGTTTGTATCAACAGTATTATAAATGTCAGTGATACCTGGATCAACTAGCCTGTGAATAATTTTATTTTACTTTTAGTAAATAATCTATTCATATGTGTTTTATTTATTGAGTTATTGTTCGCGTTTCTTGTAATGATACGTATTTGTGTATCGAGGTCACTGTATCCCAAATCATTTGTTGCAATTTCATATCTAGTAGTTGTTAATTAATAGTCTGTTACTTATTATTTGATCGATTGCTTTCGAAAGATACAACTTACTGTAGAAAGAAAATATAATTGCATTTACAAATCATAAACATTCTTGAAACCCTCGCTTTGTGCAAATCGCCAAATGTTTTCTTACTTTCTGATTTTCGACGTCCTGTTCCGACGTTGGGCGTCCACGGAGGCTCCCGGCCCTCCAGAGAAGACTAGTTTCCCAGCGCTACTTCTCTCTCTCGCCGCTTCCGCGCTGCTCGCGTGCTGGCGCGCTGCCTCTGCTGCTCCTGGAGACCCTCGACCGCAGCCGCTTCCGCCTTCCCACAGCGCGCTCTCCGCTTCCAGCCGTCCCCTTCGTGAAGGTTCGCTCTTCGAGGAGAGCTCTACTCACGACAGCTGCTTCCCAAGGAAATTTCGGTGTGGAGAGCGACGTGCTCATCAACATTATGTTGTGTAATTCATGACGTGCATTTCATATCAAATGTTTGAAATCAATCCATCCGTTTAGATTTTACAAACTGGCTATTGAAAGTTGCCCGGGGGTTCATTTATCACTAGTGGAAACTCGTGCAATTAAATCCGTCCGATTAAATCGCCAGGATGTTGAAAGCCGAATCCAATTATACTTGCCCGGTTATTCATACATCATATGAATCCCCATATTCATCTATTCAGAAAGGAGAAGGAATGAATTCTGTTTATAGTGTATCCCCGGCTTGATCGGTCCTGCCCTCCCCTACCTTACGCTGAACTGCTCAAACCCATCCTGCTCCTTTCCTTATCGTCGCTCCTTGCTGCCTCGTCTGACTTCTATCAGCCTTACCTTGTCGTGTTTGCAATGATCATTGTTGCTACTACCCTCAAAATTACTTACAAATTCTAAGCGAATTGAGCGCATGCATTGCATAACGCAAGTGACATCAAACTGCACTGAACTGCTCCATCTAGAGCTGCTCGCGAGAAGATACGCTGCGTCTTCACTTCCATTTTACCGCATTTATTTCATGTATTAAGAATATCACAATATTCGAATGCTTAGAATTACAGAACTGTACCTGCATTCTGACCTGAGTACTTACCTACGTTACCACGCACTGCCATCATAGACTCTAGACGTCGTGGCTAGGGTTCAAAGAGAACCTGGATGTGCTGCTGGAGAACACGTTTCTATGCGTGACCACAAAGCATCGGCAGTGACTGCAGGGGGACCAGAACGAACAGGTTGCCGACCGATCATATCCCAGACATGTCCGATGTCAGGCGAACGTGCAGGCCAGGGAAGCGGAAGGTACCCGTCGTTCTTCGCAGAAAGCTTGCACATTCATTCCACACATGCGGTCGGGCATTGTCCTGCTGAAATATGGCACGTGGAGCAGCATGCTGAAATATGGCATGTGGAATATCTAGGGCTCTAAAACCTCCACAATGTAGCGGTTGCTGTTCATATTGCCCTCATTACGTATGAGATGAAATCGCACATTGTAGCCAATGGCACCCCAAACCATCACACTTGGCGTTTGTCCGCTATTGCGCGGAACAGTGCAGGCTGGCCATCAGCGATCACCACACATAATCAAATATTTACATTTTTCAATCAAATTCGAAAGATTTTGAACCTCTAAGTTATGAATGCGTATACCCAGGATGCAGCGATGGAAACAATAAGTAGAATTATTCTAGAGAGAGATCTCGCCTCGTAAACATATATTCTCGTTCCTTCTCCTGAAGCTGAATTCTCCTTCTGTTGTGTGTGAATTATGAAGTTCTATAGATGTCCGGTGTCACTAGATGTGTCTGTGGTTAGGTGATCGATTCATCAGAGTTCAATTTATTCCGGAAAATCCTCAGTTGTTCTTTTTCACAAGAGACCGTTTAGAAAGAGGGATCTCTGTAACAATGATTGTACAACGTGTCTACGTACGTCTAGGTGCAGACATCTCATGGCTATAATTGTACATGCATTATGAATTAAATTCCCAGATTTCTCTCGTTTTACAAACGTTTGTTAAGTGATGCGTTTTTCGAATTGAGTATGAGATATCAATATTTGTGGTGGTTTGAAAATAGATGTTCTGATGAAAATCACTTCTCAGCTTGCATTCTTTGTTGTACAATGCAATTTTCAGTAGAAAATTCCTCAATTTGAAATGTAATGTGTCTAAAATTACTGCTTCTTTTTAGTTGATGTTTTACGTTTACCGAAGTATTGCGAGCACAAAACTATAAGAATTATCGGTCAGTGTACTTTAACCCCATTAGTAATACCGCATTGGTAATAATCTAACTTCATTAATTCTTTGGGACAAAGGTTAATTTTTTATTAAGTAATAGCAGTCAAGCCTTCTTTCTCTGTACTTTAAACGGTTAAGTTCATAAGCAGAAGTTAATTTTTGTCGTAATTATCTTAATGAACGTTTCAAGTAATATTTTCTTGGAATGAGAACTGTATCCGTCAAGTGTAAAGAGCTCTGCTGAACTGGTTGAAAAAACATTATTTATTAACATTTAAACAATTTGTCCAACAATCATGAAATGTTCGTGGTCATTAAAACTAGAAACTAATTATTGATTTTTACGATTTGGAGTAGCTGGAGAAGAATAAGCTCCTTGGCAAAGTTATTTGGGAATTATTTTTAGGAAAAGAATCTGTTTATGAAACAGTAAAAGATAAGAATTTTAACACTGCACTTTTCGTTAAGAATGATGGACTTCTATCGAAGCTTCCTTTCCCACACCTCACGATAAAGGAAAGTGATAAAAATCTGAAAGTGTATTTTTTTGAAGAAACTGTACTTTGATATTCACAGGGCAAGCAGATTAAAACTCCAAATGGAGAGAGAAAACTGAGAAGGATAACCGAAATGACAAAAGAAAATACTATTCCATATTTAAGTGACTTGTGGAGTTAAAACTTCAAAGGGGAAAAAAATCTTATGAATTTAATATGGTACTTTCACGATATAAAATCAGTTCATATTGTTTCAAATAATAATACATCATGTTCAAAACATCAAAAATGAGTTGTGAAACTTTTTACTAAGCAATTACAAACTATAGAAATACAAAACTTACAGAACTACAAAAATTGCTATGAAACTGTTTTGAATTTTATGTGGTCTTTAATAGAGAGTAAAATGACTTCAGCTTTTAAGCCGCAAGATTACGTGTTTGCACGAGAGACCGCTCATAATCGACCTTGATGGTTCATCAAAGCAAGAAGTTCTTTTTGCCATTCTAATTTGAAAATACTAGAAATGACAATAAAAGAAAGTTATTATTTTCGTAGCATTGCTTCTGACGTTAACAAAAGCAGATTAGTATTTCTTATTTAACATAGATAATTTGATCATTTTGTTGTAGTTAATAGCTTTCACTAGACTATAATTTTAAGGTTGTTTCATTGAAATAATAAATACAAGGAATTAAGTACAAACATTGCTAAGGGAACAGAGAAGATAGATCGAAGTATGCAGAAGAATATGGGTAAAAACAAAAATTAAAAAACACTGAGAAAAGTAACAAAGAGGCTCTTGGGCAAGACAGAACCTTGAATAGGTGCATAAGGACTAAAAGCACAACGAAACAGAGCATTTCACAAAATGGAGGAGTCATTAGCTGCCCTCGTTTTTTTTCTTTTTTTGCGGCTCCATCCTGCGCTGCGAGGTCCATTTAGAGCGAAGACAGAGCGTCTCCATGATGGCGACGGCGGCGCGCGTGTCCGCTCAATTACAGAGGGTAATGGCGGAATTGGCTGCGTCGCGTGGTCCGCGCGCGTAGGCCGCCTCGGCCCCAGCGACCTCCGCGCGATCTTTGCCCCCGGCGTGCGCGCCCCCACTGCCAGCCCCTCCCCCACGCTTGCCCCCGTGTGCTGCCTTCCCCGCCACGACTCTTCCTACCCACCCACCCACCCCCCTCCCCGCCCAACCCACCCTCCTCTCCCGCCTTTTTCGCACATCCCTTCTCACCCCCGTCCCGACTCAGCCGCTCCACGACCCCCGTCCCGCTCTTTCTGCCCTGCCGCGCCCTACCTTGACGAAAGCGGCCTTGCCAAGCCACACCCCTTCCCTCCCCGCCCTTGGGTTGGCCCCTGGCGCAACGCCGTGCGTTTGAGGCCGGGGGCTCCCGTGGCGCCATGATCGCATTGGATCAGTGGATTTTCACCTCGGTGAAGCGATGGGGTCAAAAAATCGTTTTTCAACGGTAGAGAGTCTGGGGTCGGCTAATGTTTTCCTAAACTCCCTTCACAAAGTCCATGCAGTAATATAATTTTTACACTTGCGTCATTACTTTGTTTTAATGGCAGAATAGCCGTGAAGACTGCAAACGTACTCCTTCACTGCGAAGAAAGCTCACAAACAGTTATATTAGATTATTTAAATTAGTTATCAATTATTAAGTGTAAACACAATAATTAATAATTATATCATTTAGCAGTTTCTACATTAGTGAAGACAACATATAATAACATAATTCAATATGTTTGGGCCTATTTCATTGACGTATTGACTCCAAGTTTTTAACACATATTTCCAGAATTATATTTATATCCTGATCGTGATCGTATTGTATTTATTTCCTGAAATTTTTCGTTGAATTTACTCACTTATAATAAATTATTGATTTGGTAAAATGATACCATTTTTGCGATGGTTTTCAAAGAAATCTTGCAAAACGTGCCCAGTTTTGGCTTTCCAGAAATGTGCTGGGTGTCTACATATCTACAGTTCAGCTTTATTGCATTTTATGTACCAAATAAAATTGTTAAATATTGATGATTTCTTATTATAGCAGTTATGACAAATATCCATTCAATCTAATTTTCTTTCCTTGCTTCCCTTTATCATCAACAGCGTCTAAATTTTTTAGTGTAGATCAGATTATCAACTACTGTATATTAATATTACGGGAAGAAAGCCTATATTTAATACTTGAAATGAACGAATTTTCACCCAAGGTCTCAGCAGAGTAGTGTAATTTTATCTTTTATTTTTAGAATTGAATTTCAATCTAAATTATTTCAATGGAATTTGTGACCTCATTTCTGAGTACGCTGATAAATAATGAAAAAGATGTATTTTAATATATCTTGAGAAAAAAGTGTTAATATAAATTAGAATATTGATGTACATTTTGTATTCAAACAGAGAAAATGAAAGAAAGAAATATTCATCTACCAATGCGGCCGTATCGTGTAACTCCTGGACCATTCCAGGAGGTTCCATCTTCAGTTCAAGCTACTGAATTTTCGTGTCTCTAGTGTTTGTTCATATAGATGTGTGTGTGTGTGTGTGTGTGTTTGCATGTGTGTGTGCGTGCGTGCTAGAGAGTGTCCGTACGCGCAACGACGTGCGTGTGCGGTTACAGCTGTTCTCTGTTGAATTTATTACGTGAGCATCCCATTACCCACAGCGAGGTCTACTATGTCTGCCAACGACCCTCAGGAGAATTGTCAAATGGCCTCTTGAATTTAACATTTGGCCAGGTCAAGTTGTAATTCGATTGTCACAATTTACAACCTCCCTAAAAGACGGTCAGAAATTATTCCTGCTATTTATTTGTCCAGGTCATGCGAGGTTTACTGGCATCGTTTATGTCAGGACGGGGATTTAGTGTGTAACGTAAAGGAGCAGTGGAACAGGAAGTTCGAAGTCGAATCGATAAATTAAAAATAACTAACCAAATGTTTGTGCGCTTCATCTTCTGCTTTCGGTGTTATTGTTGTATTCCCAGAGACAACAATAACACGAAATCATTCCAGATTCATCACTCTCTAGCCAGATTCACTCGCTAGACAGATTCATCATTGAAAGGTTCATGTCAACGATCAGTACTTCTATTAAGTGAACATTCAGAGAATAGCCAATATACATTTCTGTTTCAAATTCATTCTCTTTTAGCTTTTAGTATAATTGCAGTAAATGACGTTCTCCCTCATCAGTTCCGTTGTTATTGAGGATTTTGTCTGAGAGCGCAATCTCTCTGTCCAATGCGGCAACTGACCACTTCAATTAACTGACTACCACATTTATTAGTACTTACACTCCAAAAGTCCTAATATAATAGTTCTAAAATTATTTTTGAACAATCTTCTATTATCTGTTTTTACTTTATATCCTTACTATGTAACTCGTAAAGCGTTAGTATTAAAATCGTATGGCAAGAATAGGGGACTTTTCAACAGAAAAACATCTTATTGCCCTGCTAACGAAAAATTGGATAAATCTTCGAACTATATGTAGTAATCAACTTCCTCTAACACGTTGTGTAGTCAGAAACCATGTGTCGTGGGTCTTTGATACTGAAAAATGGTCTAACTGCAAAACGTCCGCTCAAGAATTTTACACATATTAGATGTACGAGATATTGGACGGTAGTTATCGGTTATGACCGAATCTTTACCGGGCTTAGGAAAAGGAATGACAGTAGCCAGTCTCCAGCTACTAGGGAAGGTCTTTTCTCTCCATATAGAGTTGAAGATCAGTAGTAGAACAGATTTTCCTTTAGAGGGTAGCGTGTTTAAGAGAATATTCGGAATATTATATGTGCCAGGAGAAGAATTGTTGGAGAATTCAATAACTTTCTTTAGATCATGTGGTGAGATATTCATATTATTTTGGTAGTTATTTGCTGAAAGCTCATTTCCTTTAGGGATTGATTTGGTTTCTTGTTAGATTTTATATGAAAAAATTATTGTATAGAGTTGTTGGAACATGAGTTATTGGAAATGTCATAGCAAATTTCTCACCACCTCGCAGCGCGCACCACAAACATGACTACCGTTCACAGACGCACCGTAGCGAATGTAGAATATATTGTAAGGTTATTCGTGAGGACAGCAAATATTGTGTGAATTCTATTATATATGAGAATGAAAAGAAACATTCATTAAAAATATTTTCACTTATCTGTGGTTGTAGACACCTCACTTGTCTTAGTAAATAAATTGATTGGGAATGATTCATTCCTCTCATTTAACGCAAGATCGTGATCAATCAGTAATTCTCCTCTGTTGTTTGAAAAGCTTTCGTGTGAAATAATTGTCTTCTATAGAAGTATTTTTGAATACTACAAGATGGTAAGGAGGATGATGATGTTAAACTTGTGATGAAAGCTAGATTGTGTATGGCTATATAATTAACGGTTCAGTTATTTACACTTATACGAATGTAACCATATCATACGAAAAGTAAGTCTTGTGTTTGTGATTTATTGTTGCTTCTGGCGATTGAATCCAGTCGTTATTGGGTGTATGTCGCCGTGCTACTACTGCAACACAGCATTTCCTCGCAGTGCAAGGGAGGGAGTTGCGTGGGTGCGGGCGGCAATAGCCAGCCGGCCCCACCCGCGCACGCACCGCGGCAGAGCGGCGCGGAGGCGCGGACGCAACAAAGGCTGCGTGGGAGCACTGCGGCGGGGACGGGGGGGGGGAAGGCGGTTTTGGCGCGCACTGCGGCGCGCGCGTGCGAACCTCGCCAGGCGCCGCTCCCGCGCGGCGGCAGAGCGCCCTTTGGGACCCCCCCCCCCCCCGCCTTTTGTCTCTTCAGGGGTTTTTGGCGTCTTTGGGAAAATGCGCTCTCACGAGAGCGTGTCGGGCTTCGGCTGGTGGAATGGACGGCAAACAACTTTTTGTTAGTTGTTTTCCACCGTGTTTAATGTGAGCATTCTTTGCAAATTAAAACTAAGGAATTTGGATGGGAATGATAAAGTCGTAGAAAGTGGCGTTATTCCAGATGCACATAAGTTTCGCATACACGATATTCTGCCCTCTAATTCACACAATGAATAAAGGAACTCAGAAGGAAAATGGATATTTATTGGGAAGATTTTGTTTTTTGTAGTAGTTCCAATTTACAGCAATCAGAAGATCTCTTGTCACAAGATCTCAAGAAGATTACTCTCGAGTAATGATCACTGGCTAAACCAGGATTTTTTTGTGAGGTATGTGTGTAGGAGGAGGGAGTCTAAAGGTGTTAAATGTCCGATCAACCTACTTAATGTTTTCTTATAAGTATGTTTCATTTACGTAAGATTTAAAACTTATTTTTGTTTGTTGATTTATAGATACTACATTTATAACATTTGCCATCGAGATATTGAAAGTCTTTCGTTATTATAGATAATGAGTTATAATTACACTTGTGAATATGTGTCATCGAGTTCTGGGAATGAGCGTAAGACTATTAGTCCCTTCCCCTGTTTGCTCCACTGGTAATGACCCTGTAACATAAAAAAAACAAACATTCAATTATTGGCATGAACAGTGCAACACTTTTTCTTTACATACGATTGCATAAACGTCAGAAGAACACGTATGAAACGGGATCAGTAGTATCCCTCCAGGAGCCTCGCCACGCCGTGCGTGGAAATCGAGCCGTTCCCGAAGACAATGACGGCGAAAGTGCCCGCGCCACGCCGCGCTGGGGTGAAGCCAGGGTGAAGCCAGGGTGAAGGCCGCGACCGCCGGGAGCGTTGCACGGGAACAGTTTCCCGCTCGCAGACGCTCATGAGAACAAACAGACGCCGGAATGTCGCCTCTCTGTGTACAATACTTGAGGAAGGCGACGCTTGTTGACTTTATGGACGCGGAGGCGGTTTCGCTGTTCTTCCTTAATCGCCATTGTTCATTATGCGGAAGATACACGTCCGTGAATATAAAACTACATTTAAGTCAAAAACATCCTCTTGTAGCCATTTCTTACTTCAACATTGTCCTGTGTACACAGATGTATGCATCGCACGATGTTTGTATTTTCTTCTCGATGTGCTGCTTGATACAACTCATTAGGCATTGTCTTTCTTTGTATTTTGCGGTATTAAGGAAAACATTAAGTGATTAAACGTGTTCTTAGATATATTAACATTTTTACCACGGACACTACGGACTCAGGTACTTAAATTATATATGAGATGCTGATTAAATAAATAAAATTCTTGGAACCTGATTATCATTATCATGTAAACTTTTATTTGGTATTATTTTACATTACATTTCATAATTTGTTAGATTGCACTTTAATACAGTATTCACAATACCTTTCGATTTAAAAATAATAAATCCGCTTTCGAATAAGCCGTTGAGTCGAAAAATATAATGTAAAGTAAGTTTACGAAAGAGAAAAGGTTTTCTCCGATCTAAATTACCGATATTTGAAACATGTAGGATAAAATGCGGGTAAAATTAATACCCTTGGGGAGATTTTGGCTGAAATGACGTGAAGATCAGCAACAGGCAGTCGGTCACACAGGCAAGCCAATATAAACTCGTAGGGGCGCAGGTACTAAGACGGACTCATTAATTGATGCAAATACAGAATTTAACAAAGAACAGGTATATTTTCATAAAAAAATCTTATTTGAGGTAGTACTTTTACCGCCAGGCGCACTTTTCCTCTTATGTGGTAGACCTCTGGATTATGTGAAAAATAGCCGACAGCCTCTCAGATTCCTGCCTGGCGAGCGCTGCGTGCCGCCGGATATTGATCTTCCTCAGAATGCAGACGTGGAGAACGTGTTTGAAACGAAGCACGTGGGCTCATAAAGTTCATATTAGCTCCCTGCATTTTATATCTCTTTCCTGTAAATGAGAAAAAATGAATATATTAATACAGTAGATCCCCAGTATTCCAAACTAATTGGCGGTATGGTCTGTTCGGATTATCCGAAAATATGTACCGAACATACAAATACATCTATAGGGATTACCAGACAATGGCGTAGCGTGTGAAAATGGCAGCGATCGCCTCATCGAGACGATTCTGTACCTTACGGAAAATACTTCAGATTTTGCGAATTTCTCTGAGTGAAAATTACTGCTTAATAAACATGTTAGTTACCAATGCAAAAAACATTTCATTTTGACAGCTTGATTCAATAATTAGTTGTTCAGTTCTACAGTAATTATAAAATTCTTTCTTTACACTACAAAAAAGCATTTTATTTATTTTGTTTACTTTTCCTTCATCCCGAATTTTGTTCGGATTATCCAAAATTTCGGATTTGCGGGATTCGGATTAACGGTGTTCTACTATATTTAGTAGAGATATTTTTTCCCTATGTATATGACATTGAAATTGAACTCCCCTGGCTCTACTAGAAAATATCCTTATCGGCATATCAAAATAGATTTTCAAGGTTTGTATTATAACAAGTGTAATTTCATACTAGTCTCTTCGAATTGCAGTAATGTTTGAATTGAAACCCGAGTAGACCAGTTCTTCAAAGGCGTGGATATCCACTAAGACAGTCAGCCGCGTAGCAAAAACGATCCGAGTTTTCTGTCATAGCGAACAAATAGAATCGAAATGAGGCTCACAGTGAACCTTTCCGCGTTTCTAAGAGAATATATTCATTCAGTGCGAGGAAAATGTTACTAAGAGAGTTAAATGAGTCCTCTCCTATTATGCATGGGTTCCTAAAATAGACCCAAGGTGTTTTCTCCTGTTCAGTGTCGTTGCTATGTTCGTTTCGCAAAACTTACTAGCCATTTACATTTTTAATGCCAAACTGCGCTGGAAGAATATACAAGTTATTGTATCGGAGTCACCGGGGGGGGGGGCAGCTACCTCTCCCCTGTGGTGAAGAGGGGCAACGGATGACGTGGAGGGATGAGGAGAAAGAGAACCTCCCACGGACGAGAGGCAATTTAAGCAGCGATAGGACGGTAGAGAACAATTTTCCTAAGGATGGGATGATTTGACAGATCGGGAAACAAGTGAACATCACGTGTACTTCAGAGAAGTATCCATCCGCCGCGTCAGCTGTTTAGTTACGCCCCTTCGTAGTGTTTGTTTACGGTTCACGCGAGACATCAATAAAGAGATGTCTTGAGTTTCGCTTAGTTATATGCACGCACGTGAGTCCGGGAAATATAGAAATTTATTTACATAAGTGGGAAAATGTCTTAACGTAATATCACATTCAATAAAAGAACAATGCCGAACACAGCACAATGCCGGAACACGTGGACCGTCTCAACTACGCATCTCACATTCAAGACTCGATTTTAAAACAAACATAATACTTATCACATAAAAACTAAATTCAATATAATTTTTATAAAAAAAAATATTTTTTACATTAGAGCACAAAGCTCTGCACTTCCTAATTTCAATTATTTCTCGTGGCGCACTATATTTTCGTCGGACGAGGACATCACAGCAGGGAGCGTCGTGGCTTCTTACAAGTTAGCCAACTGCAAACGAACGAATGGAGGAAGGAGAGTCTATTAAGTTCAAGGACACAACGACCACAGAATCGTCAGTTGTGTTGCCAGCACTAGCTGTCAAATCATCCCATCCTTAGGAAGATTCTTCTATACTCGCCCTCTTTACGTTCCATGGGCTTACACCGTCTTGTTCTCTTCTGCTTTCTTGTACCCTGCTATTGACAGCTGGTTATTCTCCAGGTTTATTGGTCGATACTGCTTTATTTTACAAGATAGTGATTTTTGGACCAGTGGACGTCCAATTTACATTTATGTGTTGTTGACGTTTTAGCTTGAAAATTTGTACTCCTAAATAAAATTAGTATTTGAAATTTGTAGTCCACTACAGATATTTTATCATTACGAGAATTTGCTGTTGTCTCTCGCCTTGGAGTAAGTCACTGACATCTTCGAGATTAAAATGTGATGGCGATAAAATATTAAGGCGAGATGCAGGTCCCTGCCCTGCAGTTCCCACTGCTCGTTCCCGGATTTCCCGAGAGACAGCTCCCTTATGAAGACGCTGCAGACCGGCTTATATGGCTCAGGGTATCAACTGATGTGACTGAAGTGAACCGAAGGTCACAGGGTTCGCGCCCCGTCATTTGCAGATTCTTCGACAGTAGCTGGACAGCTAGGTCGAACTCAGCTGCTGTCTGGAGGAGAATTCTAGTGTCCGGCTGCTCCGATTGGTAGTTTTCCGTGGTTTCTCCGATCTACACTAGGCGAATCTCGAAGCAGGACCCTAAACAAATCGGCCACGGACCGCGCACGATCTTTCCTTCCTCTTCCTTGTCCTTTTCTCGCCCCTTACCAGACACTCACATGCACTACACTACCACACATGTTGGAGTACCAGTTGGGAGCTCATAGCCTGTCTCGGATGGGGTCATATTGCTGGGAGATATCTGGTTGGGGGTAATCCCCACAAGTCAACGTAGGTCAGCGCCGGATCTCGCCATGAGTTCTGATAGTTTTTATTAAGATAGCCTTTTTCAGTAATTAATGTCAATTTGATTTAAATAAATAAGCCTATTTCTACAACTTAGAATGTACTGGAATAAAATTGCCCTCTTTTCTTAAATCAGTTAGCTTTTTATTAATCTGAATGAAGAATGGTGTGCGTTACATTATAAAAATAAAATTTAGACTGCATTTCACCCATTTCTTATTCCAAGACCCTTGTACAACGAACAGCTTCTTCTTGATTCAAAGTTTAAGTTTACTACCACAGTAGAATTCTGTATTATATTCTAGTATCTTCCACTGCTCCTTAACGCAAAGCTTTTAACAAACTCGTATAACATAATTCACCACGTCAGTTTGAGAATGCCGATGTGCATTGGTTGAAGATGCCGTGGGCGCGTGATTGCAGAAGCGGGGCGTCGAAGCCCAGAGGCTGCACTGCTTTCGAGTGGAGGGACTGGCGATGGGAAGGGGACTCCGTCTCTGCGCCGGGTAAACACAGCGGCGAAGCGTCGTCACGTTGCGGGAGTCCGATGTCCGCGGATCGATGCCCGACGTGGATAATTGAGTTTGCTTGTACGGGTTCTCCCGACGGCCGTCGGCGCTTCTCTTTGTGTGTTTGCCGCCGCTCTTGTGGCGGCCGCCTGCGATTTCGCCGCTACGGCCTCCACCACCGCCATCAGTGAAATCAACGCAACGGCATTGCCGCTGTCCTCGCAGCCGCCACCTTCGCCGATTCCACCGACCCCAAAGCGTTGACTCGCGGAGCTTTGTGCCGGCAGCCCGCTCTGCGCGCCACGTTCCCTCGTACGCGCTGCCTCCCGCAGCCGCTTTCAGCGCGTCGGTTGCGGTGCGGCCGTGCCCACTGCCAGCGCCGCCACTCACCCGCTGGCGCCGACCGCAGCCACAGAGCGTGCGTGTGCACGCCCCGATATGGCCGCGGCCCGCCCGTCGCGGTGACATCCGCGCCGTGCGATGTCTGCCGGCCGGCCGCCCGCCCGCGCCACGCGCCCACGCCCCTTCCTCTCAGTCTGCGTCCAACTCGCAAGCGCTGCGTGGGGGAGGGAGAGCCCGGTTGTCACGTTCAGATGCTTAATTTGTTGGCTTGCTGACTGGAGATTACACCGGGGTCGTTTCGTAAATGTCGTGACAACTGTTATACCTTCCGATAAAGTTACAGCTATGCCCACTACATTCGTTTGACGGCCAATGAAAAATGTTTCTGGATGCTAGTTCCAAATTGACACGGCGTACAGAAGTTAAAAGCGAAGACGGTGACTATTGAAGACACATCAATATTTATGAATCAGTGTTTTAATAAACGTACAATGTTCCCATATGTGCATGATCAATGCCAAACACCCTTCTAACACGCGTTGGGGGCTTCAACGCATTTGTGTCAATGGGAAGTTGAGTTGAAGCTAGAAGCTCTGAATCATTCGTTAAAGCGTTAATATATAATTTGTCTCGAAGTCTTTTTGTGGCATTAAATTCCAGTATTTAGATCATTTTAAATGTCACTAATGCGACATGGCCTTGATGAATTTTCCACTCTCCGAAATTCGAATTGCTTTTGCTGAGATTGACGTCATACGGCGTTGCCCGGATTTCTTCATATTTAATACTTGTCTCCGTCCCTCTGTGTCCCTGTCTCAGGCTGTCTTACTGTCTCTATCTCTGTCCCTCTCTGTCTCCGTCTCTCTGTCCCTGTCCCTCTCTGTGTATCTTGTCTCTCTCTGTCTGACACTTGACTCTATCTCTTTCTATATCTCTCTCTCTGTCTCTGCTTCTCTATTTCTCTGTCTCTGTTTCTTTCTCTGCGTCTGTTTCTCTCCCAGCGTCGCTCTCTCTCTCTTTTTTTCTCTCTCTCTCTCCCTCTCTCTGTGTATCTCTGTCTCTTTTGGTTTCTGTTGTCTCTGTATCTCTCTCTTTCTCTCTGTCTGTTGCTATCTCTTTCTGTCTCTGTCTCTTTCTTGTCTCACCCTTTCTGTCTCTCCCTCTCTCTTCCTTACGCGCGCCATCTCTCTACATATCTCAGTCGCTCTCCGTTACTCTCCATTTAACTGTCCTTCTGTCTCTCACGCGCGCCCGTGCGGTTCTCCTGAGGCTCGCCTGCGTCACACGGCAACGCTCCGCAACAATGAAGTTCAAGGGGAACGCGGTTTGAATGACAATTGAATTAAAATGAAGCGCAATTTTGTTCTGCAGAGCCATTTAGTAGAGGTACAACAAAATTAACAGCACCTAAACCATTTGGGTGAAAAACACATAGATGTGCCAACTTTCAAGGAAATCGATCTCAAGGTGTTGGAGTTTACCGCTTTTATATATACTAACATCCATTTATATATACACGCGCGCGCGCGCGCACACGCGCGCGCTCACACACACACACACACACACACACACACACACACACACACACACACACATTGCAAGATCGCCATCCCCGCAGGAGACTACCTGGGACAAATTTGCGGTCGATATTCGCTCCCAATTTGGGATGGGGAGAGGCCTGTCCTCACACCTTTCATACGAGGAGCGCACGGCGGCTCAGAGCCCTTAGCTCGTGCAGGGGTAATTCATTATGTAAGATTATGCCTTCGATTTTATCATTATAAGTCCATTCGCGAGCCTTTCCGGTGCGGCTGAGGGGCGCGTTGGCCCCGGGTCGAACGAACTAGCAACGAACATGCTCCGATGTTAAAGATTGTCGTGCGTGCCGGTCTTTTTCATGAAGGGTTATTTTCCAGATTAGCTCGGTTACTCACCATTTTTATGAGAGCCTCTTATACCACAATAATCGTTGAAATTAGTGAGATATGCTCTAGTGAAGGTAATTGCGAAGGACAACACGAAAGTCAACGTGAAAGTTAACGCGAAATTGGTTCGAACACCATGGTTCGTGGAAGTTGATGGATCGGTAAACGCTCCAACCTTCTGTGTTATTTCGAGCGGCTCAAAGTTACTTCTGGTCTGTTTTTCTAAGAAACTTTTTGTTTGATATTCGGAAACAAAAAGTGTAGAACTATAAAATGCGATAAGTGTTCACGTCACAAGAGACCCAATATGATCCCGAAACTCCCACACAGCTAGAAATTCTTGAAGTGGGCGCAACGTAAAAAGTACGTTTAAAATGTTATTTGCGAATTTTTACTAGTTGATAACGAGTTAAAAGTTATGAAAGGAAAAACGAACATAAGCTTTTAAACGTCCTATTGGACTGCTGCCAGCAAGACCAAAAACAGATCCTACCACAATCTCGCAAATAATCTTGTTTTAAAATTAACTATCTATCGTGTCTAACGCACACATTGCCGAGGGATACTAATTCGAAGAATAAGTGAGGGTGACCTTTGCAGAATATCAAACCCTGTGCCGATCAAAGTGAAAAATATAAAACATTTGGAAGCATTTATGAGTAATACTGTATTTTGTTGAGTTTCGTTCGAATTATTAATCATAGAGCTTTTATGCAGGTTTTCTCTTTGTAGTTAGAAGTGAATCTCATTTATACTACAGTGTCGGTTCCTCTTAATACTACTCACCTGGGAGTTTTATGATATATTTTATGGACGAAAACGAAACGCTACCGAAAACGAAAATAGTTTCCCTAAAATGAACTCTGTTTTTATTTGCATAACGCAACAAAATAAAATGACATTCGAAGTAATATTTTTTTAAGAAATAGCTTAAATATCCTGCTATATGTGGAGTATTATCATATGCTGAGGACTTGCAGAACGCTATTTTACTAGTCAACTGTCAACAGTTTGTTAAATTCTAAAAAATGAAAACGATTAAAAGTAAATAAATTATTATTTAATACTAAATGATCGAAGAATACTTAAATAAATCGGCAACGGAAGTGAATTCCAAAAAACAACCGGAAACTCGTTTTGTCTCTAAGTAATTACACATTCACTGACCTGGATTTTCGCTCCAATATCCCGATGTAAACGAGCGCTCCAACTATTACGCGCGGGTTAAACTCTCGGAGAAAGTGAAAACAATGGACTCGCGGAGCCGCACGGGCGTCTAACGGCACGGGCCGGTAGGCTTCCCCCCCCCCCCCCCCGCAACCTGGCCATACGCGCGCGGCGATGGTGTAACTGTTACCAGACTGTTGTACCCAAGTTCAAACCCGATCGAAGCCGTGGATTTTTAAGGGCGAAAAAATCCTTCGTACTCCTTCCTTCGGAGGGGAAGTAAAGCCGGCTGTCCCATGTTAGTAGATTTACTTGCATGTAAAAGATCCTCAAGCCTAAATGATGCCTCTGAGCTGAATTGAAATCGCCTGTTCCTCTGCTAGTTGGTGAAGGAGCGTAGCGAAATTTGCGTGGTCAGACGGAAGAGCGGGCCTGGTGGCCTGAGTCTCGCCACGTAAAATAAGGCATCAATTCAATTCAACCTGCCCGGAAGGGCGTTCGGAGGCGGAAGGCGACCGCCGGCGGCCGCCCGCCCGCGGAAGCGAGCCAATGAACCACGCGACGCTCCGCCTGACATCCGTCGAATACTCACGTCGCCGTCGCCCACTCGCTGCTCGTGCGACTAACAGGAGCAAAACGTTTCGAGTTTCCCTTCTCCGCCCTGACGCGCCGCGCCGGCCACCTGTTCCGGTGGCGGTCCCGCTACTCAGCACTTCCCCGTAACGAGCTGCGGAGATGAAATTGCACCTTATGCTGACGGGGAAGTGTGTATCGTATTAATTCAAAGAAAACTGCAATGGATGAGTGTGGCGAAATCTCGAATATACCATGTTTAGTGAATATGAAGTAAATAATTGAGTAATATATAAATATATAAATAAATGTTCTTATATACATGACGTAATAATTTTCGTGGATCAATCATCTACGATCCGTTGTCACACACTACATTTACTTTGTAGATGATCAGTATTTTAGCATTTTATTTATTACTAATGGACCCAGCTGCCTCGCTATTGTAGTGTGTTAAATAAATATAATTTAAATTCAAAATCAATTTATTCAATGAAGATTAACTGTGTATTAACCTAACTTTACTGTGTTACATACTCTTTAAAAAACAAATATTCTCATAATACTGCTCGCTGCCAGTATTTGGTTCAAACTTGCTGCTTTCTAAATCGCAACTTCGATGTTAACCCGATATTATGGTTCGAAGCGAAGTGTGTTGTTCGAAAAGAAATCCATGAATTACAATTCAAGCACGTTCCTCTAGGAACAGCGTAGAACCCACCTCATTGATTAACTTTGCAAAAACAACGCCCCCAGATGTTCCATTTAATTCAAACCACTTTTCAAATACTCCCGGTACTAACAAGAACAAAGAGTGAACATTTTAGCGAAATCGGTCAAGTAGTTTTTTGCGTCTATGCGACAGACATATGCACATTTCCTTTAATTTATATGTAGATTTTGAAGGAACGACGTCAAAATCACAATATTAAAAAAAACAACATTTGATTAAAAAGTATTTCATCTACATGTCGGAAAAATGATCAGAGCAAGGTAACAGAACAAGTACCGTGAGTACATTGAGCAAATGATAATAGTAAAATTTTCTGTGAAAAACTACAATAAATAAGACTTATTATCGAATAGGATTTGCTCAGTTTGAGTGGGTGGATTACATATTCAAATGACATCGTAAGTGGGATCTGGATGTTCACTTTTCTACCCAATGATCAGTGCCTGGGCGTCAACTGCGGACATCGACGCTGGCGCATTGGCAGATGCTACGCGTCCCACGTACGTAGTCACGTCACCCACGTTTCCTACATCTGACCTTTATTGCCTGTGCAGTTTCATTTCTTGCGGTGACTTCGCTTTACGGTACACTTACACGTGCGTGTAGGTATACGTATTTACAGTAGACTTACTTCTTGAATTATGGAAACACATTTGTGCGTACCAAAATGACGACGGTGTGTGACGAGTGTAGTGCGATGTAACTCGTATTTGACAAAAATGAAAAAGAATAAAAATTATAATCTTCGCACCCAGATGCACCCATCGTTGATAATTCATAAATGATTGTCTGATTTATTTATTCTTATAACACTTTTAATTTTCTCCGATTTTCGGTTTATCCAACGTTCGTAAACTCAAAATTAAATACTTTTGCATTTTACTGTCTCTATCAATATAATAAAATTAGTAACCTATAAATATAAGTAAATAACCTATAAAATTATAGTAAATAACCTATAAAATATCACAATATACTTTAAATTATTTTGATATAACACATTTTCTATTATATTGTTTTATTTCATTTATATTGTTACATCATATTTTGAATATTAATAATTATGAACAATTATTACATTATAATACATTTATATAACAATTTCTATTAAAATATTAATTAATTTGCAGTGCATCCCGGAACATACATTTTTGAAAATCACGCACTAGCGGCATTAATGAACTAAGGTATAATTACTCTTTTTTTCTTCCCCGCGTTACAAGGTTGTTTGCAGGACAAGAATTCGTCTCTATGCTGCCAGTTGACAAGTCTCTGAAAAGCGTCACTTTTGGATTTCAGATGCCGTTCACACCATGCTATATAATATTTATCTCTATTATTTCACACGGCATTTAGCCTACTTGCAGTAAAGTTCCTAACAGAATGGCATAAATGAGCAGGCGTTGGAAGTTACGGGGTGCGTGGCACATTCATCAATTTAACATTTTATATCTCACAATAAAACGACTTGACAAGTACGGTCATACACGAAGTACACGTTAACATCGCCCATAACTTGAAAACGGTGTGCCCTACGCCCTTAAAAGTATGCGCACAGTTCAGGACCTGTTTATTTGAAGGTGGGCTCCAATGTAAAGCTCGCAAAGGTCCAGCGTGTTTACACTTTTGCTTTAAAGGCTTCTTTGCGCTGCGCTTGTGTAACAGAAGAAGAAAAAAATTCCGCGAATTTTACGAGCACGTAAAGTGGAAAAGCGTTAAACATTCATAACTGCAGCTCAGGGTTGCCCAACTGGCGGCCCGCAGCGCCATTTATTGTGGCCCGCGAAAGGTCATTAGTAAAAGCAAAAGTCCCTTGCATCCATGTCGGGCGAGAACAACGCCTAGCACAGGCGTTCTGCCGGGATCAACATCCACTTAATGTAAAAGTAATGTAAAAGTCGTGGAATAGGTTAAGTATATTTAACAAAATTTATTGTAGTAAGTTTATTAATTGGAAATCATCCCAATGTGTTTCACAATTGTGATGTGTAATGCAAGGTACGGCGTGATATCACGCATGTTTCCATCCCCCCTCCCCCGTTTGAAAGCACATGGGCAATTTGCCGAGATCAACAACATGGGGAAGTCAGGTAAATGGATCACCCAAGGAATGACAATATGACCCGCAATCATATTACGGGTTTTAATTGTGGCTCTTGAGGCATTCCGGTTTAGTCCATTCAGGTTTAAATAAAGACATTATTCCGATAGTTTCCTCATGCAAGTATTTCATGGAATGGAATCCATTTCGATAGTAAATTAAGCTGGAAAAGTCACGTAGATTTTGTAGTAGGGAAAGCTTGGAGATCTCTCCACTTTGTAATGCGCACCTTAAAAAAGAGTATGGCAAACGCGAAGGAAATTGCCTATTTATCACTTGTTAGACCGATAATGGAATATGGAACAATTTGTTGGGATTCGCACAAAATTTTACAGTGTAAAAATTTGGAAAGAATTCAGCGTAGGGCAGCTAAATTTACTTTCAGGGACAAGAAATTGGCAAAGTGGGATTCTCTCGAAAATAGGCTATCAGTAGCAAGGCTATGCGCTTTGTATAAAGCTTATAGCGGTCAACCAGCTTGGAAAGAAATTAATCGGCGGCTAAGTATTCCTACATACATCAGTATGGGGGATCACAGGCACCAAATAAATTTAAGACCGCAGAGAACAGAAGTGGGGAAATTTTCTGTTACAAATCGAACAATAAAAGAATGGAATACATTGCCTGCAAAAACCTTTGAACCCTTTCCTCGTAGAGTGCAACAATTTAGGAAGTTAATTTAGGGCATTACTGTATAAATGAGGGAATTAGCTGACAATAGTAGATTATAGAGCGATGCGTCAGTTATATATTGTGAAGTGAGGTGTCGTGAAGTGTAGAGCAGAGAAATAATGAAAGAAATGATTAAAGGGTCATAGTAAAAAGTGTAGTGAAGTGCAGTTGAACAAAGATTCAGTGCGGAGTTTGATTATGTTTCTTTTAATTAAGGTAATTTTAAATTTGTATGAATTAGACAGTTTTATGTCATTATTATTTTTATTATCAATGTTATTTTTATTATTATTTTATTATTATATTATTATATTATAATAGTATTATATTATGTTATATTATAATAGTATTATATTATTATTATATAATTTGCATGTTAGCTATAGTATCTTATTTACGTTATTAGCTGCCCCCGAGTAATTCCCATTTGCAGTTCAAATAAATTTATCTTTATTTATTTATTTATCTTTATATCTTTATTCATGTAGGACACCCCTGCTCTGGATGAATGAAAATTTTAAAATGGGTATCTGGAATACGTATTCGATCACGAGAAGAGAATGTCACATTGATAGCCTTTTGGTTGCTCCATCGTGAACTAATGTCACCACCCCTCTTCGCGCGATAATATTCATTTTTAGTGTGACGTAATCGACGACGCTGAATTAATGATCCAACGTCCGACGACTCACTGTGTCACCCGTGTTTGTATGCTCTATAAATATTCACACCCGGGTCCACGCTGTCGAATTGTAAGATGGCATGGACCTCTGCAGTTGTAATTGGTATTCAGGATGTATTTTATGTGCGAAATATATTGCACTGCTATAAATGTGTTTGGCAATAGCAAATAGGCGAAATATTGTACAGTTTTGATTTTTTTGCTAATTCCTAAAAATGTCTTTTACTAGCTCTGTGGATAAATATTTCTAAATTAAAAAAATTTTCGTTGCAGAAAAAATCTTGTAGCGTATTGAAATAAAATAACTTCGTTAAAATACCTATGTAATGTACGTATACTGCCAACTTTTTCAAATTCCATTCTTCGACCTGTAAAATAACATCTCATTCATGATCTCATAATGATTTGAAGTAAAAAATGTTTAGAATTGTGTGAGATACGATATTTAAAATATTTCATCTTTTAATGTCTTTTAAAAACCAACACCGGTAGCCGAGAGCGTAAAGGCGAGGTCTTTTGGCGGCTCGACTGAACCAATGATTGAGAAGTCGCGGCTAGGTACCAGAAACTTGTTTTCGTAGTTGTATTTTACAGTACAGAGTCGGTTGTGCCTGCAGGAATCGAATGTGTAGGCTGAGTGCTCTGATCAGTGAGTCCATGTTTTCCCCGAACACTTTCAGGTGAATGCCGGAACAGCACGCGGGAATACAGGTCACGAACTGCTTCAAAATGTTTATAACCTCTCATAGACATGTATAGCAAAACTCCAATCTAAGGACTACACGTGGAGTGGTTGCAGGACGACAGTCCATCCCGCATAAGTCCACCTTAGACTAGGCATCATTTGCTTGTAGTCGGGTAAATATCACGAGTCTGTGTGCTCAACTATGGTACCAGTGGCGGCCCGTGCGCCTTAAGAGGAAAGAAGGCCAATACATAAACGTCTCCAAATGAAACATACCACAAATTAGATTACATGCATCGAGGCATGGGATATGAAAGATCTATCAGTTAGGTTTTCCCTTGGCTTCCGTCAGCCCATATTATAAGATTACACCGTCTGCTTTGCCCACGACTGACCCTTGCCTGCCGGAGACTGCATCTTTCCTGTCTGCTTACAATAGCGCCATTACGAGTAAAACCTTTTCCTCCTCTGGCCTCTCTTAGGGTCGCTGAGAGTAATAAATAATTAACACAGAAGAGGAAATGCTGAGCGTTCCCCTTCAGAGCCATTGATTCCTATCGTTCTCGCGAGGCTTAAAGGCGCTCGTGGTTTAAAATTCGATCAAAATAAATTCCCCCCATAGCTACCAGCTAAAAAGTTGTACATTTTCCTTCAAACTTGAAAGCAAATATTTTATTTGGTATTTATATTCCCAAGAAGAAAATATGTGAGAAGGATGTGCCTCCCTTCCCTCCCCTCGGAAACTGACGCTGTATATGTTGCAGGAACTGATTGAAGTTTTCATGTAAGTTACAACACCAGCTAGGCCGCAACGACTCTCACCAATAAACTCCTGGGGAACAATATTCATTTATTAATCTTTGCAGTTCGTGAAAATTTGTATCACGTCTCCAACCGTGTGATGCATGCCACGCGCCATGTATTTATTTGTTTCTGTGGTCCAAACAGAATTTGTGAAAGAACCGCACTCTCCAGTAGTCTCTTTATTTTTACTCCGTAACATATCTTTCTTATCGATGTCCTATGTGGTAGTGGAGAAGAAAATATCTTTGGTCAATCAAAATAATATGGGCAGAACTAATTCAAAACATATATTTGATTTGAAGTGAAACTATTCTTTAAAAATTGTATAAATCAATTTTAATCAATTAAAAATCAATATAAATTTGAATTGCTGTTTGTTTTATATTCAACATACGTTTTAGGTCACACAAAATAAAACTCATATTTGGGATGGAGCTTAAGTATTCTGAGTTACAAACAGCAGTAAAGGAGGAAAGGAGTGTTTTCATTAACGTGCATTTTATTAATGTATATTCTGTGAAACTTTTACATACTGAAAGAAGATTCTATGGTAGTTAATATTGTGCATTTATAACATACTGGTCTGTAAAACCGAGTTTTCTTCGACCACTTACGAGTTGTCTTCACATAAAACGTACATCAATTCTAAACTGATATTTTCACATACAAGGCATTTGCAGATACTAATTGCTTTAGCTTGTGTACATACTTATTTGTTTGGCTCAAATTGATACAATCTGAATTTTCTTAATGACTACATATAGTAACACTTAAGGTCCAGGCTAGTCATATTATAGGTGAAATATTAATGTTACCTACAGCATTAGAATAAAATCAGCCCAGTCTCGCATTATTCATCATTATTTCTATGATAAAAACCTTTGAGTTGATTCTCCTCGGTACAAACTCTTTATTATAATTACTTCATTTATTTAATTTTTGTTCAAATTGGCAAGGAAGGTATACCTTCCAACAATACATTCTTCTAATGCTGCAGGAGAACGTGAGGTCTCATTTATATAGATATAAACTCAAGTTGTCTTCGTGTCATTCATCTCTTCTCTCGCAGAGTGGGCGTAGGTTTTTGGTGGATCTCCTGGCTGTCTGCCGTCCCCATTGTCCTGTCTGATGCGACAGGCATTTCGTATCGCGTACCGGTTGTTATTTGTTTCGTTTTGTGAACTGTCGAGTCCAGTCTCGTCAACATTTCTCACATCATGCAGGTTTCCGGGAACAGGATGCCTTCCGCAGTCAAAAAGTGGTACTACTATAATTTTTTCGAACTGCCTTGTTCCTCATTCTCGTCATATACAGAGGACCATTTAAAATTCAAATTTAGGAAATTCTACTGTTCTCCACTCAATGTCACAATCATTTATAAAAGTCTGCAACGGTTGCATAATGATTAAAAATAAAGTATTGTGTAAAATATATTTAAATAACCGCAGTCACGACTAATAAACTGTTACTGGGAATATATCATTAATTCAAGCCTCCCTGCTTGTCAACATCACTATCGCTTCAACTATAAAACATTAAAACTAAAATGATTACCAAATGTGAACGTTACTGAAGATCTTGAATATGTCATGTAAATACCCCTAATTATTTAATCCGTATTTAACATTTTTCCTAATCCAAGGGTTTTTTCTTCTATAAAGAAAAATCAAGGTTCACATTTCCTGGCTCCACAAAAAACGGAACGCAATTCAACAGGTTCAATGCTCTTAGAATAATAATTTGATATTCTTAATCAACCTTTAATAGAGATTCATTCATTCATTTCAAATGTGTAGGGCATTGCCTTCGACTATATTGATTGGGGATGTATCAATTTTAGAGAAAATCATTTGGAACGGTTTAGCGCTAGTGTTGACAACATACGGACAGACAGACATTTTGCTGTCAACCAACTTCTCGGAATCAAGGGACCCACAAGACGTGGATTCCGATTACACAGTGTGTTAGAGGATGTAATTTATGACACATAGGAAAAAGATTTATTCGATTTGGCAGATGTCCTATAATGCGAGTTTTCCTGACGAGAAATCACCAATTTCGGCTGCAGCTTTAAATGTACGAGTAAATGGTTGAATCTGATTACAGTATTCAGTTCTCCACTTTGGCGATCACAAAAGAAGTTTGCGTGTATATGTAGAGTTCTTTGGAAGTAACACGAATGCAAACAGTAGTGTCATGTCTTTTGAAGAACTGTGAGAACAGCCGGTTGTCTCCGGGGCGATGGCGCCGTCAATAGCCAAGGAGTCGCCCTTGCGTTTCTCTAAAGCTAACCCGTCGGTACAGCCCGATCCCGGGCGAGGGCTCTGGTTTTCTGTCCCAGAAATGTTCCATTTTCTTTCAGTGTTGATTATCCACATTTCTTCCCCCCAGGTATAGTAAACAAGGATATGTAAAGGCTATCTTCAAGTTGGAATCATATACTGGTGGAAGTGATTTACTATAAAACAAAGAGAATTTTTCTATGTCATGTTTAGTCAAATATTGATATGTTGTAATAATCGATACAATGGTAATAATGGTGTAATTGTAATAAGATGTCACGGTAATTATTATTGATCTCTGACTTGCGAGATCTTCAACTGTGTCGTTCTGACATTTTTTGTTGGATTTGTTGGTGGGTAAAATATACAAGAGTAATCCACACACCATAATGGAAGGAATATGTGTCGAGGAAAATTTCTATAACAGTCAAGATGAGTTTAATAGTTGAGAGACAGAACGTGTTTTTTTTTTTTTTTTGGAAAAAGACGGGAGTAGACGTTTGCGTAAAGCATTTTCAGCCTTCTACTTGTGTTGAAGCGCGCGGTGCGGCCAGAGCAGGGGCCGTCGCGCGGTCAGACGCTGCGGAACCAAAAGCCCCTGCCGCGAGTCCGATTGATTCATTGATTATAATAATAATAATAATAATATTTATTGAGTCACATATACAATTACAATCGTGTATGACGAGTCAATATGATGCCTTGGGTGGAGAGAGCGAAGTTATATACGAAGTTATGATTAGTGATTCCGATCCCTTTTACTGCTAAGGTTATTATTCCAGTAAGTGTAGGTCGTGTATTTTACTTGAGAGGTGGCTGTGACCTCTCGCTTGATGGTGAGATCTGGCGACGACTTGCCGTCGATTAACGGAGTTTCTCCGGACCAGGTGTCTCCCACTAGTGGGGCACAGCTCCAGCCGGGACACGCTCTAAGCTCCCGACCGGTCTCCAGGCATGTGTGGTAGTGCAATACATCTAAGTGTATGTGTATGTAAGTTAGGGGTGAAGATTGGACAAGGAAGAGGAAGGAATAATCTCGCGCGGTCTGTGACCGGTTTGTTAGGGTACTGCTCCGGCATTCGCCTGGAATTGACACAAATAAAACATGGATCAGAGGGCTGCCGGTCGCTAGAATTCTCCTCCAGACAGCGACTGAACTCGACCTAGCTGACAAGCTAGTGTCAAAAATCCTACCGCTGTCGTCGGGACTCGAAAGTAGGATCTCCCGGTCAGTTGACACCCTCTCCCGGCGGGGGAGGCCGAAGCGCCGCGATTGCACAGTCATTAAGCAGTTCTCTGTACTTCTACTGACAGTAGGGTTCGATGTTTACTTTATGCACACTTTTCTTTTTTTTTCAGTAATTCAAATGATCTCTGAGTCCAGTACAGAGTTTGTCGACTTTTCTGTGCCCATGGACCACTAAATGTTTAATTTTGCAGCATGTCGAATACTAATAGATACATAGTTTTAATATAAACAAATATACATTTAAAACAAGAATCAAAGAGCATTTAAATGAAATGCATCTTTTCAAAAGAATCACATTATAAACACTAACTTGATGAAACAAAATCGTAAATGCTTATTAATCGTAACAACAAATTTAAGTTTTACTTAATTATATCAAAATTATGAATACTAGCTATTACAAAATAAATTAAGCTGTTTTAAATATTAGATACTTTAATGAGATATTTATGGGATACCAGTTCCTACTTCTTTCAAATATATTAATGTTTGGCCTTTCTTTTTGATTAAATAAAAATGTTTATACACAGATACGTCTGCCGAATTCCAAAATTCTCTGGCGGTCAAGACGGCGACCGCTTATTCCGCGCACGAGCCTCTAAATTTGAGAATCCGCCCGGGGCCGCGCCCTCTGCGTGGCAGGCCCCGCGCGCCTGCCGTTAGCACCGAACCCGGCTGAGTTCACCGCTATCCCGGCGGGCGGCGCGTCACGTCACCTGTTGCGTCACGGCGGCGCGTGGCCGCGGCCGGGCTCCGGGACGCCGTGTGAGAGGCCAGCGCGCGCTCCCGCACCTCTGAGCGGCGAATATAAATTGGGGACTAATAAGAGTTTAACCCTCATGTAAATTGGGGACTGTCAGAGACGGGCATGCGTAAATTGGGGACCGACTACCTCATCCCCTTCCACGTAAAAGTGGAAGGTGAACATTTTCATATCCATTGTTTTTAAAACACAATTCCCCTCGCAATTTTTCAGACTTAGAATTGGCATATTTCTTTCCAAATATTGTTTGGTTTTCATTAAATTGAATCACTCGTTGATTGAATGAATTGTGCATAACTTGCCATTTTTATATTATTCCTTTTTCTCAGTTAATATTCTATAACGCTGAACATGAAATTTGGACATTTTTCTAGTGATTTCTTTGCTTTTCATTTTGAGGTAAGAGCGAGTCCGGAAGAGTTGCAATTAGGCACAAAGAAAAGCTGGACAGCTGCGTGGCGGCGGCGGTGGCCCCGTTAACACGCTACCTGTTTAGTCATTTTCCTTACCTGGGTTGTTTTGGTCCCCAATTTACGTGTAGAATTAGAAAGTTTCGCAAGAAACGATGAAGGGATTATTTGGTCCCCAATATTCATACAGCCAATGAGGAGGCCGGTGCGCGCTCCTGTGAGGCAGGGATGACAGAGCGGCGCGGCGCGCACACCGGAAAGTCGATTTCGATTCTGAAGAGAAGACGGGGACTTGGGTAGTTAGAAAAGAGGATCTCCATGACATCGCAACGCCGAATTTCTTAAGGAATTTATTTTGTTACTTGAACAGTTTTATACAACTGTATTTCACATCATGTGGTTACATTTCTTCAGTTTCGTATAAAATGTACCAAAAACATGTTTCTGGTAAATGTGAATGATACATATATTTGCCGACTGTGTGGAAAAACTTAAAGATACAGGATTTGGGAAATAGTTTCTAGATTTTGGATTTGCGAAATGGAGTTTCCGAAATGCCTTTGAATATTGAAAAATTGCTTCCCTTCCATTTTTCCTAATTTCTATTAATATTGGCTCACTCCGTTATTTGTCTTGTTTTGTCTTAATTAAAATCTTATTAATCACGTAATCACAATGTTCATGTATCTCACGGTTTTATTTTTCTAATATTAATAAAAGAGAGGACCTCACCACTCATGGAAACTCACCACTCATTATGAGTTATCGGCTGATAGAATATTTATATGGGGAATTTAGGATTCACGGGAACATATTTTAATTGATAAAATAAAACATCAAAATTCATGCTAATTACTATAACACAACAATGCTTTACCCTATTTATTGACAATATACTATCTTCCTCGGGCGAAGTCACTATAAGTACTTGCTGTTAACATTATACAATGAAAATAAAATATCAAATAACACTATTTAATATACAAAAGCATTAATTTCGTCCGTGCTCAGTTCTGTGCAATTTTAATTAATTTAAAATTCATTTAAAGGTAAGTTGTAATTAGTTCCATTTAATTTAAATGAATTCCAGTCTTGACATTGTACAGATTTAGAATGTGTTTTTCCCTACAGAGTTTCACTACCCTTTTTGAAGATTACATAACATGCTTGAAAGATGAATTTATATCAAGAACACTTACTTTCTGAGTTCCAAGAGACTGTCCCCACCCATTTTATCACACACGCGATTTGTTTTTTAATTCCAGTTTTCTTGCCTGACCGAAATGTAATAAATATTCCAAATTCGCATTCTCTTCTTTGCGAGCATCTCTATTATTGCTTCTATCAGGAACAATTACTCAAGTCATCAAGTGCAACGTTTGAACAGAAACTCATTTATAGCGATAGCGACTTTTTCTGATCTTCCTTTTGCCTCGCAATGTTTTCGTTCGATCTTCTATTGTCCGTCTTTTCAGCGCATTTTGAGCTATAACTCGTTTCTTTTTCATAACTTCACGAATCATCGTTCATTTGTCAACCTATCTCGCTTTCCCGTTCGCTATAACCCTTCATTGTTATTTTCTTACATTATTTTATTGAAAAATATATTTAATTTATAATTATTTTCTCATTTCTTTAAAATTGAATTCAATTTGTTATTGAGATGACATAGTTTATCTCAATATTCAAGACTTATATAATACTTAAGATATTCCTAGTACATTAGTTATCCACACTTCCACTTGCCTCTCATGGACAAAGTTTCGTTTTCTCAGAAGGGTTGTGTGAAATAAACGCTTTGCCCTTATGTCATTTGGTTTAGCAGTCGATTACTGTCGATATGTTTTCATATTTAATGCTTCAAAATTGAAAGCAGTGAAGTTTTGGTTTAATATTAAAATGATAAATGTCAAAAATTATTACGTCAGCTGACACTTCGATAACAAAATCTACAAATATATTTTCGTATTAAAATGCAAATATGTGTACACATTTTCTAGGCAAGCAGTCTTCCTGTCACTTCGATAGATACGAAACTCGAAGTTACGAAACTCGTTCAATATATGTCTCGAACATGCAAATTCAAAACTAAATTCAATACATGTCAAACAATAAAATTTCTAGAATTATTTTGAGAAAAGGGAAATAGTACGAATTTTTATTGCTCTTTAATTTGATTAATTAAAATACAATACTTTCTATACATCCTTGCCGATTGACTTCTTTGGGAGCAATCGCTTTTGGTGTATTGAGCGAGATATCAGAGGGAGAATGAGAGAGAAAGTCAAGGCACGGGAACAGAATTTAGTAAGCCGCAAGAAACGTTAATTCACGGCACGGAGAGAGCAGCAGTAATATTAGCTTGAAATTAAGTTTCGTTATGTACAAGGTCTGTTCAAAAAGTAATGATAATAGGGACCCTGAGGGAAAATATGTTGCGAAGGGTGGCAGCAGTAAATACCATCGCGTAACCTATTCGCATATCCAACGATACCGTTAGTTTCAAGTTGACTGGTGTAATGAGTAAACGTTTGAGGTGCTTTACTAACGTGTTAAATATGCGCCTACCATGTCCAGCATGAATAAAATGTTAGAGTAACGTTGTAATGTGGAATTTTTGGAGAAAATCGGGAGGAACCGAATAGATGCCTATGAATTATTGACTAAAGAGTAGGGTGAAGATATTATGAACCAGGTGACCTTCCACGACTGGTATGAATCGTTCGAGAACGGTAGAGAGAGCATCGCCGACGAGGCGCGCGAGGGGCGACCTTCAACGTCTCCCACCGCAGTTCCACAGAATACAGCTGCCGCTCTTATGGCGAAGATCGACGAATGACCATTAGAGAGCTGTCCGAAGTCTTAAACATTTCAATCGGCAGCGCATTTTCGATTGTGCTGCATTATTTGGGCATGCGACGCGTATCATTCAGATGGATGCCGCGCCTGCTCAAACCAGAGGCCGCACACCGCTCGCACTGTAGGGAATTTCTTGAACGCTCGAGGCATCGCAACTGAGTTCCGTCCACCGTACAGTCCAGGTTTGGCTCCTCGCAACTTCTTGGCTGTTCCCTGAACTCGAGCTTTGGCTCAGGGAACGGAAATTCAAGGACAATCACGAGGTCTGTGGAGGCACGCTGCAAGGAGCTCGGGAAAGATGGCCTGGCGTTCGTGTTTAAAACATGGTAGGAACGATGGCAAAATAATATTTCAATTGGGGTAGGTTACTTCCAAATATTGCATTTAAATTTGGGAGATTTATTTTTTTCTGTTGAACATTTTAAAATTACTTTTTGAACAGCCTTCGTAACGAATTCATGTACTAACAAATAAAAAATATGTAGTAAACATATGTAAATACATAGTGAACTAAATATTAACGCAGTTTACAGGGTAAAAGTTAAATACAAAAATCTAGGCTACATTTCATTTTTGAGAAGTAAGTGAATCAGAGTACGAAGGGGAACAAAATGGGAATGGCATTTCTTGGCAGTTTGTCGGCGCGCCAGGCCGCTCCCAGACTCGCATCGAACGAAGGTTGAAGGTGGCGTGAATTTTTCAACTTCTGCCCCAGTGGCGGCAAAAGAACGAGGACGTCTCTCCTGGGAGGGCGGGGCTGGCACTCGAGAACCAGAAGTTCGTCCTGACCCAGTTCGCTGAGCTCAGACTTCAGACATGGATGTGTGAATATCGATCTTTTTAACCGAATGCGAAAGTACAGCCCAGTCACAAGGGTAGACGTAAAAGCTGGTAGTGAAAATTGCATATTCTGAAGCGACATTTAAATCGTGAAATCTCTTGAAGAGGCTTTCTGAAACGCTGACCTTTCGAAGCGGTAGGCGTTCAGTTAGTGTGATGTGAACATTACTTAAATGTGTTGCAACTTTGTTCATATCATTCGTTTGCTGTCAGTTTTTTATTATCACGATTTGATGTGTCTGACTTATCGTAAGAGCGTATGTGCGACAATCTAATAATACAAATCGTGTCCGCTGGTCACCCGAGTTTTAATGTATCCGAGAAATGTTACATTACTTTTCTCTTCGTTGATTGCACGGAGGAGAAAGGACAGAGGCAACACTGGTGTCTGCCTCACATGTCGGGAGACCAGTCGGGAGCTTAGAGTGTGTCCCTGCACGTCGGTGTACCGCTAGGGGAGATACCTGGATGAAGATACCCGAAAGCCGTGTATGTCCTTGCGGAACCTCACATTCCAGCAGGGGAGGAACACTGCTACCTCCTGAGATGTAACATATACTGCACATTCGGAACTAATGACCTAAGTTCTTATTGCACAATACTCATTCTTACAGAGCGATGCGTAGGGAAAGTCTAGAAAGCGTTGTGGGAACGTGAGAGATCAAATGGTAGAAAAAGGTAGTACCATCCATCATCTGTTGTTCCATTTATCTGTTAAACATTGATGTTTGGGGTTATTCTTGAACTTTTTCTTACATTATATTTTTGTTTTTTACATCTTTCAATGGTTCGAAAAATACATTGTGGATCGTAGTTCTCTTGTGTTCGTGGCCATTGAAATTCCTAAAAACCTTTCGAACATGCTTCTAGGTTTATAATGTTGGCTCTCGCTAGTAGAACGTATTTCCAGAATTTTGATTATGGAAAATCTATAGAGAATTGATGAGTTCTCGGATGAGCTGCTTTTAAAACTAGAGTCTAGAAAGTCTAGAACTTTCTTTTTAAAACGAAAATGAATAGAAAATGTTCTAAAAATTTTATGCCTTATAAATTAAATCATTAAATCGGAGTACATTTCTTGTAGGCAAATAATATTAGAAAAGGCTTTGTGTGAATTTGAGTAATTGCTTTTTTCACGTGGAGTGAAAAAAGTTACAAACTCAATATAATAAAACTTTTTTGCATTGATTACTAGTCTTTTCTGAGTAAAATATAAGCCACATTGAATCTTAAATAATTGTGCTTTTTAAAACTAAAAAAAAAAATAATTGAATTTCAGTTCCGCAGAGAGGTCAAGTCAATCTCACATTATATTCACAAATATTCACTTTTATAAAATTGATTACTGATACGAGTGAAAATTAAATATGAATTATTCGTCGTCTTCTGTGTCTCCAGGAGAACCTCCTGCTTCATCGGATTCTTCTTCCTCCTCTTCTTCTCCTTCTCCCTCTCCAAACATCATTTGCGGTACGGGTTTGGGTTCGTGGGCTATGCGCCACGCTTCCTCTTGAGCCCACGTCGGATCTGAGATCTCCATAATCTCGGGACCCACCACGTACTCCGCTTGAATTACTGGTACTAGAGGAACGCTATAATTGAACGGGGAGTATTTGAGCCCCATTCCCAAGTAAAGAGCATCGTATTTGCTGCAACAAAAATACATTTGTGAGCTTGAAGCGAACAGATAGAAAAAATGGGGAAATTCTACCAACTCGGGTCGTAATCATTTTGTCTTTAATTTCGTTATTAAGAAGAATAAGACTCTTGGTAAGTAGGAAAGAGGAAGAGTATTTCTCACGAGCATGATTAAAAAGGTTGGTGGAGGGATGACAAAAGACAGGGGAAAAAGCATGGGCGAGGGAGTGCATGACAACTGTCTTCACTGCACTAGCCTGATATGTCAGAATAACACTACCCATACTTACTTTCCCGCAGAAAAAGCGCAAAATCCAGGCCACAACACGGACCGAAGCATTACGAAGGCCGACTCGTGAATGAGCGATGTGTTCAGGTGCACCGTCCAGAGCCTCTTCACGTGAGAGTCGACATCTTTGCTGATAGCTCTGAACAAAGGAATCGCCTTTTCTTTGCCTTTGCCTTTCGCTTCTCCTTCTTCATCAAGTTCCTCCTCCTCTGCTTCTTCTTCCTCGCCCTTAAAAACAGGACCTATTTGCGGTCAAATTTGAAATAAAACTTCTGTTAAAGCCATTGAATGATTTTTGAAGTTTTAAGAAATTTCAGAACTCTTACTTCACCAACTCGTTCTTTCTCTGGGGTCCAAAACGTCGTACGACCCTGTTCAAGAATTGCCTCCTGGTGATGAACCCAGTTCGATAATTTGAGTTGGTCTTTCATAGGTTTTGGTCTATAAGCAGGATTTTCTACCACAGGACCTTCTGCAAATGAAATTAGTACTTGTTCACAAATGCATGGTAACGAGATATAGAATTGGGGAATATTTTTGACCACTCAGTTTCTTTGAATAGAATTTTTATTTTCTAGTTGATGTGGTTAGTGATCACAGAACATACAAAACATTTGTTGTTCATTAAATATCTTCAGAGTTCTATTACTGTATACGATTGCTTCTTGGAGGGGGGTAATTTGCTTTTAAATACTTTAATGTATTCCGGAGTTCTAATAGTATCGAACTTTAAAAACAATTTTTACTTTCGTTTGTCTTTCAGGGCTATAACGATACACATTTTCAACTCTTTATAAACGTATTTATATATTATTTGATTCAATTGGGTATTAAGAATTTGTCCTTGATGACTCGGTGAACAAAGCTCGCTTTCCACGCCCTAACCCCGGGTTCGATTCCCGGCCAGGGCAAAATAATAACAGTACGATTTCCCTAACAAACGTCGCCTTATTTATTGCTGTGTGACGATGTGAAAGCCCACCCTAAGAATATACGCTGAAGGGATGGCTTGGTGCTAAACACACGAATTGATTTTTCGGTATCAAGGACTCATAAAACATTGATACTGAC
The DNA here is from genome assembly GCA_038098605.1 of Gryllus longicercus. NCBI lineage: Eukaryota > Metazoa > Arthropoda > Insecta > Orthoptera > Gryllidae > Gryllus > Gryllus longicercus. The sequence goes on from JAZDUA010001017.1 coordinate 38,394, forward strand.
TAGACCACGTGTTAGAGGATATTTTTCTTAATTTTGCAACTGGATTTATTCACATTTTCGTTATCTGGGTCGGGCAATAATTTTTCTCTGCCGAAAATCTGCCTTCTTTCGCGCAGCATTACATTACTCTCCCTGCTCTCCGTTTACACGTATGCATACGGGAAAGTAAACATTTGCCTGTTTGGCTCAATTTAGCTCTCAATAGAAAAAATACTAATGTTTTTGAAAAATTAATCATAGACTCATTTAAATATCTGTTATTGATGAACACATTTTACTAAAGAAAAAAAATGTCTTCATATTTCTAGTTGTAGGAAGACGCTGAAAATATTTTGAATTTTTTAAATTGTCAAAAAAGCAATGTTTTCAACCATCATGAGACCTTCACCATTTACTTAAACGTTCTTTAGACTATCCACCAAAAAAATTCATCAAAAACGAAAGGTTTTTGAGAAAAAATGGTTTAAACAAAAATTAAAAATTGCGTATATTTCACGCAAAACAACGCGAAAAATGCTCACAAGTTTTGAAAATTTCTATTTGACCTTATTTCAAAATCTATTAGGAACAGATTTTATTAAAAGAAAATCTCTGTCTCTAATATTTTATAGTTGCAGGAACACGCCGAAAAAGTTTTGAATTTTTTCAATTTTTGAAAAATCAGAACTGTCAACCAACATGAGATCTGCGAATTCTCTTAAACGTCCTTCAGTCTATCCATCAAAATTTAAGAAAAATGAATGGCGCCATTTTTTGAAAATGTTCAAAATATCCCTGGGGCTTCATGTAAAGTACTCTCGAAAATTAAAATATAGATTTTAAATTCAAGTAGCTGCGATATCAACCAAATTTTGAAGAAAATTGGCTGAATAATTTAACCTCTAGCGTTGTTCACCGACGGACGGACTGAGGTTTTGCCGTCAATCGATTTTTCGGTATCAAGGAGCCCTAAAATATGCATTCTGGTTACACCACGTGTTAGATTTTTTTAATTGATCAACTGGATTTATCAACTTTTTCGTTATCAGTGCCATGTAATAAGAGTTTTTCTGCCGAAAATTCGCAGCTTTTTCGCGCATTTCACAACTTTCTCTCTACTGCGATAGCTGTAGTGAGAAAGTAAAAAGTGTGCTGTAGCAAGCGAAATAGTATTTTTGTGCTCCAACTGCACCGTTCCTATTCAAACAAGCAACTTGCTTTTTTTGCCTCCCTCTTCTTCCTCCTCTGGTAATTCCTCTTCCTCTTCCTCCTCCTCATCCACCCCACGACCTCCTTCTATTTTGAAATATCCTTTTGGGGAAACCTGGGTCATGGCTGAAATTCGAGCGATTTGGGCCCGTAAGTAATTTTTTTCCTTGCCTGGAAATGGAGGATATGTGCTAACCTGTAAATAAATTTGTTAACACGAAAATGTACTTGAATTTTGCATCAATGAAACTTTACTAATTTGTGAAACATACCTCAGCTTCCAGGTCACCAGTGAAGACTTTTTTAATCTGGCGAGCGATTTGAATCTGCTGAGGTGTAACATCGGGTAACTGAATCCATTCCTCATCCAGTCTGGTACAAACATAATACACCTGGAAAAGTTGAGGGAAAAAGAGATTATCAGAGCTATTTTATTTAATAGATACCACTAGTAAATGGAACTGAACTTGAATTTTGTAAATATTGAAAATGAAGTTACTGGTTATAGTACAATAGTGATTACGGAATATATAGGACATAAGACATCGTTTATGGATTTGAAATTTTAAAGATATATTTAACTGATTATATGTATTAATAATAAAAATAAAATCGTTCAAAAGCATGCATGCAGTAGGTATTTGCTTAATGTATTTGGACATTTATCAGCGATTTCTGGCTTCTCAATATGGGCAAGAACATTGTAATTAATAAATTGGCAACAGAGAAAATGAAATAAGAGTGAAAAATTCGCAATTTGAGTAAACACTTAATCATAATAACAAACAATAGACATAAATCATGACTGGACTAAAATATATTGTTTAATGAATGGCTGATAATCTTGAAGACTCCATACTGATTTTTGCAGAAAAAAATGCAAATGATAGGATATTTTGTATGCGTACACAGTTCATAAAAATAACAAGTATCAATTTATCTAAATGTCATGTTTCTGAAGAAGAGTTTGATAAAATACGTTTTGCAGATTATCATAAGCGCGCTTAGTCTATTAAAAACTTTACATGAGTGTAAAGGTTTGTTAGAAAAAAATTCTTTTCAAAAATCAATTCTTTAGTTGTATTGTATTATTCTTTTGTTAGTACTATTGTAAAAGCTTAGCTTGTTTTTATGTTTATTTTTTTTAATGTTTAATTCTTCTCGTTCGTCATTTCTCTCTCTCTCTCTCTCTCTTCTCTCTCTCTCTCTCTCTCTCTCTCTCTCTCTCTCTCTCTCTCTCTCTCTCGCTGTGTTTAAAAAATACATTTACATTTAACGTTTTTGATATGGCCATCATTAGGGAAAGAGTTTTAATTTCCAACACATGAGCATGCTCTTAGCTTGGAAGAAAAGCTCAGCATTCAACATTTGGTCTGGAAAGTGGTAATGGAAATTAAGGTAGCGCTAGGAAAGATGTAAACCAGAATGTACGAGGGTCTAAGTCTATTCTTGTAAAATCTCTATTTAATACGGGGTCATGAAGCACAACGACCCAGATTAAAGGTTATGGAACAGGGTGAATAGTAAAGATTTTGATAGAAATGGTGATCTATTTTACTAATGTGTTCATTTAGGAGCAGAAAATTTAACTCGCGACTAATTTAAGAGTTTGGAATACCAGGGTGCTTTATTCTCATACGGAGTAACATATGTAATATGGAGAAAGTCATACAATGCTGCGGAAAATCGATTTCGACATTTCAACGGAAATACACGTTTTTGGGTGCCCCGATACCGAAAAATTTTTGTCTTTTCAAAACGTCTGCCCATCTGTACGTTTGTCTGTTCGTCAGATCTCCCGTCTGTGAACAACACTATCGCCTAAACTATTCATAGGAATTTTTCCAAAGTGCATATTCCCCGGTAGATATGGTTCAACTACAAGCTCTGTGATTGTGAATAACTTCTGGATGGGGGTACTTTACTTGGAGCCCTCGCGAATTTTCGAAATTTTCTCAGAAATGGCAAATGGCACCAAATTTTTTTCTTTAAATTGTTTAAGAGTAAAGAAAAATACACTTATAAAGATGGCGTATGTCCTATTTTCACGGTTAACTCTCAATTTTCGAAACTTGCCAATTTGAAATTTTGTTTGCAGCTTTCTACAATTACAAAATTGAAGATTGATATTTTTCCTTCAAATGAAATTTGTTCTCTATAATTGGTTTCATTAATATCATGTTCATATCTTTGAAAATTTTAATAGTTTTCGGGTAGTATTGCGTGAAATATGTGCAATATTAAAAGATAACAAAAACTGCTCGCCTTTTTTTAACTTTTGGTTGGGATAGTGATAAATGTACTGTATAAGATGACATAAACGCTATTTTGCTCCATTTCTTTTCAAAAATTACAAAACTTTAATTTCTTTGATGCGTCTCTCACGTCGTTAATTTTACATTAGCGACGATTAGTTTACATTATTACATTTACAAGTACATATGTTTCAAAGGATATCTTATAGTTCTCGTGAATTTAAGTGTTCCGTGAAAATGAGCTCAAAACTCTGCTTTTTCGTCTGCTCAAACGTCATTTTCTCAAAACCGATTCCAAATTTTTCTCTTCAACCTCTTTGTAACTATAGTATTAAATGCACCGTTTAAGATGACATAATAGTACGTAATTTTCTTGTTTTTTCAAATTATGCAATTTTGTTAGTATCTCTTATTTCGTCAATATCCATTTTCCAGCAATTTGTATACATTATTACATTTGGTAGAGGATGTACTTCAAATAACTTCTAATGAAAGAGTTTCAAATTTTCCATTTACAGTAATGCTTAGACGATATTTTCTTAAAAACGGCTCCAAATTTTTCAATGAAAGTTTCCATGCAGGGCAAGGTTTTACTCTTTTATATTATTCTTAAAGTAATATTTCGGTTCTACAGTTAGGGAACCGAAAAATTGGGAAAAAATTAATGTACTTTGGGATAGCTGGCAACTGGTAAGAAGTTGGGGAAAGACCGAAAAACTAGGCGAGACCAAAGACATTGGAATATTAACTAGTAGAGAAAGCGTGTGCTATTCTGTCGCCCCACTAGTTTTTAATTGCAACTAGTTTTAAAATGCAACAAGTTTTTAAATACAACTTTTGGAGGCTAGTTGGTGTTACGACACCACATACTGGATATGCATAGGTTATGGTAGGTTGAATAATTGAATTACAGAAGTATCGACATTCAGTACTAGTGGAGATCACGAGTTAAAGAAAAATGTTTTAATTAAAGCTTTGCTGGCTACAGCGTGGAATTGGGATTCCCAAGTTTGCTTTTTGTCAAATAATACTCCTAGATACTTCACCGGTTACGAAGATCAAGATGCGGAATTTCCATTGAGATTTTTCGGAAGGCGTAAATTGAATATCTGTGTTTGGCAATTAGTATAATGTAACTTGATTCTCCATTTCTGTGTCCATTTAATATAGTTGCTTCTCATTCGCTATTATGTCATCAATGTGATATGTGAATACTTAAACGTCATCAGCGTGTAAGGCAATCTTGGCGTCACCTTGGGCTGAAAATTTCTAATTTTGATTATATTTCGTAACGCTTGTAGACTAGACGGTTTTGACTCTTGGGAAACGAGATAAAATTTGTTTCCCCCTAACCAGCTCCAAACGTTTCTAAATGTAGAAAGAGCGTTCATTGGAAGTGGCATTCACACGAACCTTTCTGTTCGCGCCTTCGCCTCGCTTCTCCGGGGGAACTTCGGGTGGCTTCTGAAACGTCGGCATGGGGATTGGAGGGAACTCTGGGGGCGACCTTGGGCGCTCGTCCCCGAACAGACCCTCCTCCTCCTCCCCGAGGTCTTCCTTCTTCTCTTCTGCTTCTGTGAAGCAAGGTCCAAGCGCTCGTCATCATCATAACATAACGTAATTTATTTTATTCTCGCCTTGCGATCGCCCTTACACATTTTGAGATTTTTAAAACTTTTCCCTCGCGTTGGAAGAAACGATTGTAATTGATACTGGTAGGACTAAATTACGTCTCTCTAAATTCACCTTTTATGGCTGCTTCCTGGGCAGCCTGCGCTGCTTCTAAAGCTAACAGCATTTTCTCTTGCTCTTCTGCCAGAAGTCGTGCTTCTTCCTCCAGTTTCTTCCTTTTCTCCAGGTCTTCTTCCTGAACGTACCAACATAGAAATGATATTCAGTTATTTCATATTATTGTCTTGTAGTTGTCTCAAACATTTAAGACTTGGAATATTTGCACCAGAAAAAATACTGCTTGAGAGATATTTCAAGACAATAGTTTTCGCAATAGAGACATTTACAAGACTGAAAAACATTGTTAATGCCTACTTCTAGCATTCGTTGGATATCGGCCGGAAATTGTTCCGTTTCTACAATGACATAATCATTATACATTCCACAAATTTTTCCCCACAATCTGGAAAAAAATATTTTGTACTACAATTGTGAAGTAATTATCCTTTTTATTAAGATGCGCCTGTTTTCTAATGCTTACCGAAATTAATTACTTACCTGTATGTTTTAACTCTATTCTTTTTAACTAAGTTGTGCAATTTAATTTTGATGCAAAACATTTCAAGTTCTGGAAATCCAAAGCCAAATTGTTCAAAGTAATTTAATGATTCCATGAGGTTAACCATTCGCGTGTCTTCCGTTTCAACGTATTCTCTTGATACGGGGTATTGTTGCACGGACTGTCGAAAGGAACATTTCATTGCTTCAATATCTAATTTATTTAAAACCAGGTAGACCTTTGCAGCTAGGTCCGTGAAGAAAAGTTAATAGCACCTTTAATAATCTTAGAACTTTCTCGGACTCTGTAAACTGAGGTGGAATATACATGTCTTGAAGATGATCCGTGGCTGGATAATATTTGGCTTTTCTCAAAATCCTGCAATAATCTTCAAATACCTCTCCGGCATTATCAGGTTTACGAGTAACTAATTTATCAATCACTGCTGCTAAATGGTCGTACCTAAAAATAAGACAATTTTAATAGGCCAACCCAACAAATTCTGCGGAACAACCTGTGAACAAATTTTGACTTCTCCGCTCTTACTATCAGAGATCATACCTTTTAACTGATCATAAAACCTATTTATATTATTGAGTATCGTTACTGTCATTAGCATGTTCTATTGATTGTTTTAAAGACAAAGTCTTTAACCTGATGTGACAGGTGAATCGTTCGACGTCAAGAGGCAACGATGAATAAAATGATGTCTTTCAGTGTATTTGCACAAGAAAAAATATGTTGTTTTGGTGTACTATTTCAGTTGGAAGAACATAGAACTTTAAATTATACTTTAAAATATCAATTAAGCATATGAAGTTACCTGTATTTTCCCCTTTTAATGTGTAATATCTTTTTGTAATATCTGTTTTTGGTGTACCTGTAGCTTTTTGTATGTATACTTCATCGCTGTTGTATGATCTGACCAATGCTATACCCTTACTCTAAATTTGTTTCTTTATCATTTTGCCGTACAAATTATTTTACAGTTACATAGAAATTTGAATAATTCTTTATGTCGAGGAAAATTTTGTGAAGATTTCATATTTTCTTTGTTGCCTTGTACCTTTTGCTGTTGATGTTTATTTTTCTATTGAGGTTTGGACAATTCTCTTAATTACATTTTATAGTTTTGGAGAAGGTTTGGACAACATAACATTCCTTGTGACCTTAAACAATGTTTAATGTAATGCACATTATTACTTACATAATCATTTTCTGGGGACATTTCTCTTCCCTCTGCAAAAAAGCCTTGCAGGTGAGCATATCTTTCTCCAGACCCATTCGGTAAACGTCTTTGTCCTCCCGCAGAGTGTAATCCAGGCCTCGGCGCCGAAAGGGCGGTGGGCGCCGCTTCTTCCCTCGCCCCGCCCCCACGTCTTCCTGCTCCTCTCCATACTCTTCGTATGTGAAACCTTCCACTTCACGTTCTTCATCGATCTCCGCAAGCGAGGCAGCTTCAGGCTCGTCACCGAAGTAAGCCATTCTCAACCGTCACGTATTAAATTAAATGAATTTGACTGCAGTACTATGAGGTGGGCACCGTCAAGTGTTTTGTACATAACGACTTCATTTTTTGTTATTATTTGAAATTTTATACGAATTACTCTGTTCCGATCCTCCCCTAAGACAAAAACACGTATTGTATATGGAATGGAAAAAAAATTTTAGTAGTACAATTATGAATAAATTCAGTATTGGAAGAAAGACATTTTCATAAAAATACATAGAAAATAATTAAGAACGGCTGATATGAATTGTATCATCTCTACCTTCCAGCAATAATTACTCACTATAATTTATAAGAAATTCAGAAAAAATCATTTGAAAATATAGGCGCTATACTAAAAATACAACAACTTATTTTAGAAGATGTTGAACAAAAAATTAAACTATTTGTGAATACGAAACCGCGTTCTTTTTGGTAAAAGTCAATTTTCCCCTGATTTAGATGACGCATTAAATCTTCTTATTGAGGTATTTCATTCCAATTTATGCTTTACTTTGAAAGGGATTTGATAGGAGTTAAAACCTCATATGTAACGTAGTTTATGCTTTTGCTGTAATTGGAGAAATTTATATATTTTTAATTCGGCTGTCAGAAACACGACAAAGCTTCTCTTATTCACAGAGTTTGACTCACGGTAGCACGTCCGTTATGCACTGGATATATCAAATAACTATAAAACAGTACAAGTTGTTTTTTAATAAATTTATTACGTTAAAAAATAGAGTAGAAAATAGATAAATAATATCTAAAATTTAATTCAGCCAGTTATTGCATTTGTTTCTTGCCTGAAAGAAATTGAATATCTGGATGAAGCTTCGTAAAGCACAGTCTTAATTGATCCTCTAAATTAGCATTTGTAATGTAGATTCTGAAACTAATTTTAATTTTTGTCGTGAGAGAAAATGTGGACTCGCAGCAATAATTACTTACAAAGCAGGAAAACAAACAGCGAGAATTATTTCGTATTCATGGATATTCAACATCATTTTTACAGATTTCTATAATATCATTTTCAGCATCAAAAAGGAATTTGACGATACTGTCCTCCCGTATCTCAAATTACTCCATTTGTAGTTCCGCAGGAGCCTCACATATATGAAACTAAATATGGCTCAAATACCAGTTTCGTAGCAGGAAAGGTGCTCAATATCACAAAAATTCATCAAAATCGCAATCCATCTAAATCTGAAAACATTTCCGTATATCCTACTGTTAAATAATCCAAGGCACCATACATATTCATACTTACTTTATATTCATTGAATATTTTATTTTTACATTTATGCTCATTCAATATTTTGCTAGTTATAGAAAGTGTTCTGCAGATATATCCGAGCAAGACAGCAAAGTTTTGAAAAATGTTAATTTTTTTCAAAACGATTGGATCGTTTACTATATTTTCCACTTTTATCACAACTTTCATACATATGCTTCAATTTCCTAGTAGGCAAATATTTCATTCACTTTGTTTTGTCATGTATCAGGCAAAAATACAATATTTCTGCTAAATGCTTTTTCTAATAGATGACATAATTTTCCTTGGTCTTGAAAACAGTTAAAAAATTTTCGCCGTAAAGTTAAAACTTCGTCGTAAGTTAAAAAAAGATGTTATGATGGGAAGATCGCAGGAATTGTATCAAATCGGGAAATTCAGTGCATTAAAGAATGAAATATTATTTTATTTTTATTGTCCAATATTATTTTGTAAACACATATATTTGAGTATCATATTACTACCTATTAAGCTATTATTAGCCTTGTTAACACCCTTCAAGCAACGCAGGACCGCACGAGCAACATATAGAGACCGCATGGAACCTTGGGGCATCGCCCCCTCCCCCCGTATTACATGAACATCAAGTAGCGTAGGTAAATAATAAGGTCGAAAATTGCCCGTGATTAAAATTTTCTTTTTAAAATTTAATCATTATTTGCAAATATATTCTAATTTCGGTATAAATTATAATTGTAAACAAATATGAAACAGGGAACGAACAAAGAATGGCGCGCAGTTTTCGCATGGCAGGTTTGTTCTAGGGATTTTGTTGCTTTGTGAGCTCAGCCTCCCCAACCGCAGGCTGTGCGTCTCGCCGGAGCGCCAGCTGTGGGCCCACGCTTCCTCGTCGCGCCGCTGTGCCCGCTCTGTCAGAGCGGCGTTTTTGCACGCGACCCAAAATCCCGCCCCCTCCGCCCCATGGCCAATGCGAGCCTGCGGCCAATTGGCGCTTGTTCTCCGGCAGTAAGTGTCTTGCGAGAGCAACCTACTTGGAGTTAAATATTATAGATAAGGTGACAAACCCGTAAGTTCAATATGTTGGGTCTCTAAGGTGAGAGGGTGGTCACAATTGAATTATCAAAGACGTGCAATTCATCAGTCTCCAGAAACCGCTCAAAACATTACATTTTAGAGGACTACTGTCTGTTTTCCCCCTCCCACCAGCGAAGAAACTGCCTGTTGAAAACAAAGTCTAATGTTTCCGATGCCATTACGTGAAAGATAGTGTTGCGAATCAGATGTAGCCAGTTGGTAACAGTCACATGACCACATATAGCCAACAAACCAGCTCGAAAGTTCCAAGTGAACGATCGATCCATGTGAATCGGATCTGTGAAGAATCTGAGACGGGCACGCGGCATCGAGACAAACGTAATGAATGAAGTGAGAGAAGATAGATGTAGCAAATGGGAGGCAATGATCCAAACACGTTTGTGAAACTCTAGAAACACTTCGCATATCCGTAGCCGCTGCAATGACGAAGATGGTGTAACTGTTGGTTACGGCCCCATCTGCCCCCACGGCCCAACTGCGTCTCTTGCGCTCTTGCGCCACGTGGCCGTGCGCTAAAGGCCTCTGAAGCCCGACACGTCATAGCACTGGGGCTAGGCACCGCATTTTCAGTTTCTAATGTTTGTTTTGCCGGAGGATTTACCCAAGAGAGTAGTTGAACTCGCACAACGAAAGAAACATAGTAATTTTGACAGATCGATGTGTGGTCAGAGGGTAACTAGGGCCATAAAATGAACAAGGGGAAATGCACACAATTGATGGCTCGACAGGCATGTTAATGTCTGAAAACTGCGAACTCTGCATTGCAACAAACTATCGTTTGATTGGAAGTAGTTACATTTGTGAGTTATTTCCTGATGATTTACGATCGTCTAGACATTCCGAGTGAACGCTATCAGGGAGGAATAATTTACGGCCTGTAAGGGCATGTGATCAGGGGAAATGGCACCGGTGATTGTCCCTTGAGACGTTTAGAACTTGAATTCACTCGTAAATCAAAAGCTCCCAATACTGTATAGATATTTTCAACCGCATTGCCAAGTTGAAGATCGATCTCTCTTTAAATCTTGTAATTGAAAAAAACTTCAAAACAGATTTATGCATTTTGAAGGTTTGCAAATTATGGATATTTTAATGTAAATAGGCAGTTTTAAGCATTGCGTTATAACGTCAAAACGAATATAACCAATCAGATGACAGGCAAATTCATATTTCCAAACATGTTACAAGCTCCTTACCTGAACATTTGCTGGCTTTGCAGGAAAATCTGCAGTGCAGTGCATTTTGATCGAACGTATAGAGACCTCACATGCTGTTCCCCAGTCCGAAGCCGCTGCAACCACCCCAGCTGGGCGCAACTGTTCTGTCGCGCACCCTTGCTTAAAGCGGCGTGGAGGGGCGTCGGTGGGACGGGAGCCAGGCCGAAGAGCGCGGATATTTCGAGCTCTTCCTGTCGTGCTTCACGATGCTTCAAACTACCAGACTTCAAGCTTATCGAAAGACAAGCCGAAATTTTCGTTATTTGGTCTTTATAGTTTCATGAAATTTCTGCTTATACTTTTACTACAAATAATTATTAATTAATGACCATATACTTTGTTCATCATGAGAAACTGGGATTCAACTGGGTCTTTAACATTAGAATAGCAATGCCAATCCGGTAAACACCAATGGAGAACCCCAGAATAAATTGAAAAATAATTGAAGGAAAATGTTATATATTAACAACTAATGCCACATGTATTTAGCAAAATATTGCAATAATTTTCTGCGAGTTTGTGTTAAAATATTTTCAGATATTGAGATATGACGAAGGCATGTATATTGTAAACATTTTCTCTACCTGATGCCCTTGCCGCGAGGACACAGATCACAACCGTGATGAATCATCACAGGGCCAAGTAAACATTATTAAAATAACGTGTTAAAAATATGTACGACGTCAACAATGGGGATTCGAAATAAATACCCGGTGATGCTGTAAATAATAAGAATTCAAGGGAAATGAGTGCAATCAACCAACGAGGAAAGATGTCGAATTCAGTGTGATAATAATTCTATGGACACGTGAGGAATTTCCGTGGGATTAATTAAGTACATGAGAGGAGGAGAGAATCGATAGTCAAGGAGGAAACAGTATCTGACACTGAAGCATGTGTATCCAATCAGAAAGGAGAAGGCGTGACAGGGAGGGCGAAATCGGCGCAGGCGAACGAAGGAGAATGAAATGGGGCCTAAAAGGGAAACAAACGAACTGCGAAGCAGACGCTATTCCGACATGATTACGATTGGATGAGTAGAGAACGTGTGTGGTCAGGAGAAGGTTATAACATGATGGTTAATTTAATGAACAGCAGTGATTGTATTTGTATGTGATGGCCAATGGTGCGTTGGAGTATTCTGCAAATGGAATTTGGAAATTTATATTAAATTCGACGTCCACGATGGCAGAGGAGACACGAACCAAGAAAGTGACAAAAGGGACATTAAAAATATACATATTGTAGGAATATCAAGTTTTGTTAGATATTAATAATGTTTATAGTATTATAAGGGTAAATAGTCATACTTTCACGGGGAAATCGAAAAGTATATGGATGTGCGTATTGTAAATAATAGTATGGCTGGTTATATTAAATGGGTAAAGGCTAAGAAAATTATCCAATAAAAAAATTGATAAAATGTAAGTAAAAATAGTGATTTTTTCTTTTATTATAACACATTGTATCTTAGGTGTTGAAAATAAATTGCTACAAAAATGAAAGCGTGATGGCGATTTTTGAAAGAAATGTAGACAACATTTATTGACTTTGAAAATAAACACGAATCAATGGCAAATATTGCGACACTCTGCGTATACCGGTGGTATACCTAATTCGAAAGGTATAAGAAACTTCATCTAAAGTATGGTAATTCTCTTATAAGTTATTGAGATTTTTAACGTATTTAAATCAGATGCGAAAAAATTGCAGTTTTACTATCAGGAGAGAGTCTTTCGCAACTTTCTGTGCTATACAATATTTAAGAGGGAGAAGTTTCACGCAGTTCTGAATGCTGTCAGAGAATTCGCTAGCATAGGGGAGGCAACCGCAGTAACCTTGGGCTCAACATGGTTCAAGGGGGGCAGGGGGTGCGCGACTGGGCGGTCAGCAAGCACCGCAAACTAGTCCTTCGCCGCTCGTTTCGCTTCTCTCAATTTTTTGTGAAAATGGCGTGTGTAAATGATCCAGAAACTAGTGGTTCCTGAGATTGTGTTACAGAACAATTATTAAGGAACGAATTCCGCAGCATTGAGTTTTCAGGACAGCCCAAAATAAAAGACTACAATAGGCTACAGAACTTCCAGGTTTGACCGCAAAATGCTAAGGCAGGAAGTGAGAGCACAACGGACACTTCTGTATTCTAATTATTCTAGACACAATTTGTTACGTAGTAAAGATAATAGTGTTTAGCCAGTCTCGCGCCTGTATATTCAAGTGTGTGGTTATCATTCAGTAGTGTTTCCAAAAATGCAATCGTATATCTTCTCATGTTTAAGATTTTTTTTATTTCGTTCTCACGCCATAAAAGTCTCTTACTTCTCATTACTTCAATTAAAACACTATTAATTTACTGTAAAACGCAAAACATATACGTATAAGTGAAGGCTTTTATTATTGTTTGCTCTTAAAGACTTGAAAAAGATGCATTACAATAAAGTTTGTAGGAAATCACTTCTTAGGTTGCGAAGAAATGAGCGCAAGGTCGAAAAGAATGTTCGCCGCGCAGGCATGCAATGAGAAAGTACGAGTGGCCGTGTACATTAGTAACAGCAGTCCTTTCCGCAATTCTCCGCCTCACAAAACGTTGGCGCTCTTCATTCCTAGATAATCATTCCGGGAAGCGGAAGATCTGTTGTGTTCTGAAACTTCAAAGCAGTAAAAGTTCTTCCCCTGCTCAAAGCACAATAGAGAGACTTTTTCTCATGAAACCATTCTAACTGAGGAAATATATTTTTTTAGTGACTTTACTTTTAAAAAAAGTATTACAAGAAACGACAATAACTTATAACAACATTTTCAAATTGGCACATCCCCATTACACAATGATTGACAGTAATTATGCTGTTTTATGTCTGAAAGCATCAAATACTTTCAGACGACATTCAATTTTAACCGATAGAAAAAGGGAAAATTTCAATGTATCATAATAGAAAATCAAAAAATGTAAATTTATACCTATGAAATAATGTAATGTTCATCAAATGTTCAATAAATAACATTATGAATAATTCGTGATAGTCTACATACCTTTCGAAGATTTTTGTTTGTTGTTTTCCTCGTAGCGTCAGCCAATTTTTAATCAAAACATAGTTTTAGGCTGAAAAACAGCAATTACCTTAATAATTGAATAATTTAAATAATAATAATAATAATAATAATAATAATAATAATAATAAATAATGTATTTCACGAGCTGTGCCAATCGTTCTCGGAGATCTCAGCGCAAGTCCCGCATTGAAGCTGAAATCACAAGAGCGACAACCAGTTGTTAGCCAGCCGCTGCCGCAGGTGAAAGGAGTCGCCGCCACTGCTTCGAGCGCGGAGGGCGGAGGGTGGCGGCGCGAACAATGGAATTATGACGTGCGTCGTAAGCGCAGCAATTGGCATCCAGAGCGTTGGCCAACTGCAGTACATCTGCTGCAGCGCTGCCGCCGGCGCGCCGCGCCGCGGCAGAGGCTAAGAACTTCGTTACTTATGCCCAGGCGAAATAAGCCAGAAAACGTCTAATTATGTGAACTATTCGGCCTTCACTACTTAGATTACTAATAAAATCCGCCACCGCCAATGAAGATACCATCCAGGCCTATTATAATGTTCGTTGTTTTTGTTAAGCTGATACGTTGTATTAAATAATGATACATTTCTGAAGAATCGTTTTGGATAAGCGAACGATAATAATAATAATAATAATAATAATAATAATAATAATAATAATAATAATAATAATATCAATAGATGGCAATTTAAATATTATTTAAAATAATATTGAAGCTTGCTATACATTCTTGAATTTATGAGTCTAATACGATCATATGATTGGAAAAAAATTATTCTAACTCATCTAGATTGTAAGAGTGTTCAGCAAATTTAGATGAGTGAGGTAGTTTATTTAATTATTTTATCATTCGTGGGTGATTGTGTTTCTGAAAAAAGTGTTCAGTCTTCGAAGGGGCTAAAGCTCCGCTCATATTGCCAACTCTATCACACGTCTGACCCTAAACATACTGGTAGATAGATGAAGCCTAACTCATCGTTTACGATAATGGTGAAAAAAATTAGAATATAAACTACTGGATGTTCGAAAAATAGTTGGAGGGCGTGTTCTGCAGTCCCCGAGCCGGCGACGCCCGTGGATTAACGAAAGGGGGAGGTGTGTGTGTGTGAGTGGGGGGGGGGTCGACCGATGGCGTGGGAGTGAGAGCGCAGGTGTGGGCCTCCGCGGGCCGCCCGGGGGCCGCCCCCCCTCCCACTTGCCCGGCTTCCCCGTCCCCGCTTCGCACGCACTCGGTGCTCCGGAGGGCGCTCGCTCAGAGAACAAGTCGCTCGGACACTCGCAGATAGACAGCGGTGCACCTGCGGAGGCACTAGGGCGGTCGGCCAAGTCATTGCCAAAGTGCTACGAGAGTCCACCTTTCCAAGCTACTTCTTGCTTGTTCCTCTAAGACTTCTCTCTTCCCGTAATTGTTTTTTTCCGTTGTACCATTCTACATCACTTGTAATGGACGCGAGAGTAATTACTGCCAGGCTTTTGTATGATCACCACAGAATTTTTGATATTTTTGCTTTTTGAAAAAGCTCGCGGGATGCAGAATAGCTGGATGCATTTACATGCATTTGAAATTATATTGTGTACCGGGATGAAATGTCGATTTAATCATTGATATTATATGTTATAACTGAAATATTTTGAATGTGTGCATCCTATTTTATGATCTTGGCGGTCGCAATGCTTTCTACTTAAATAATTATGGAATAAACCTTTCCTTATTCTGATTACATTCAAAAGATTTTTCTTTGTCCGTTTAAAAAAAATGTAAACGCTGGGAAGGTTTAAAAATGAATAGTTCAACTTTAGTATCGTCGCTATTCTGTGAATGATATAAAAAAGAATACCCTCTGAAATGAAGAATGAAGAAATACTATATTGTCAAACACTATTTATAAGAAAGAAAAACAAATATGAATAAATCAGATTTATTATTCAGTAACTTTGCTTCACAATTATTATAGTATTACAATTTAATAAACGTTTCACTCATAACTCTCAGTTATATTTATTCTGTATGAATTGTTTCCCCATAGGTAACACTATCTCGAATATTCATCCACCGGAAAACACAGTCATTATCTATAAGAAGATATTGATAATAAATGCATATTAGATTTTGATGTAGCAGACGAATGTTGTGACCGCAACGTATCTTGAAGTGGTGACTTTTACTTTCATCCTTTTCTACGTATTTTCTGTGATTACTGGACATGATCAAACAGTAATAAGGAATGTTCCTAAGATGCTCATCAGTGCCTAACACTAATATTTCCAATTTTATGTGATATTGTGCTTTCGGCCGCATTGCGGCCTTCTTTAGAACACTGTGGCGGCGGAGGGCTTTGTAGAGACCTTTCTCTCCTAACCATAAAGTTTGTGTACACAGAATTAAACAAATTCAGTAAAATCTGTCTAAGCCGGAATCGATTGGAACAAACAATTGCGGTTCAGGGAGGTTTCCGTTTTATTAACAGATGCTATTTTAGGACACTTATGATACTGCTATTTCCTTTTTCTATCTAGTAAATTAACGCATGTAGGTAAAGAAGTAATTAAAATGTACAAAATTACATTATTTTATTACGATTATTAAAATAGATGTACATCTAAGGTATTTATAGAAGAAATCACCAATAAATGAATATTCAACTTTCTTCATTGACAGCTACTGAGTTTTTCTTGCTCGCATATGTTTGACTTTTTCATCTATAATTATAGTTTTAAGGTTTTCGCATAGGTAAACTGGCTGTAACATTTCTAAAAACATACACTACCTCATTGCTTAATGGCTGCAATCGGACTGTTTGCTGACTCTTTCAACCCACATTGACTTACAGCCCAGAGTACTATGATTGTCTGATACCCTCCCATGGCTTTGAGCAAAGCGTCTCTAGCCGAGGAGTTGTGATTTTGAACGTGGGGCAGTGAGAGGCTCGAATAGAACCCCTTCCCACGCTCAGAGCGTTGGGGAGGAGGCAATTCCCCTACGACCTACGCCTTGAGAGACACGTGGCCTCAAGGTCGAATTCTACGCTGTCAGCTGAAGTCCTACCCTTTCCCAGTGCGGTTTTCACGACTAAATCGCGTGGGTCAGAGAATTTAAAACAGACTTGTATATGCATTCATTACATAAAGAATATCTCGCGTCTCTGCAAATTGCAATAAGTCCACAGGAATTCCGTTTTATAAAGATCCCCTCCTCTATTGGACATGAAAAACTGCTTCTTTTCCGGGTCGGACAGGTTCCGTTTTATGCTATGTAAAATACCGTATAAACTTCACGGGCCAGAGAAAATTTCCGGTTAAGACATGTTTCCGGCTTGTACAAATTTTGGTTTAGAAAGATTTTACTGTATCATTAGATTACGTGTGAGATTTCTATTAATGATAACTTCACATACTTTTCAACCTCACATCACAGACTATTTCTAGAAAACATCCAACATTTTGAAGAAATATTGGCTGTTGCAATTGTTGATTTCCTTCAGGTAAACATTTTCCCCGGCGTGATGACATTCTATTAGGACACGAATTTATGGAAAATTTAAATCCAGTAGTATTACATTTATATTAACGATTAGGCATTTTGAAGCACCTTTCTCTGAGCTGAAGTATTTTTCAGAGGGTCTTGGCAGACGTATATCTGATTCGAAGACGTAAACTGTTAATTGAAATGTCTTAAATGTGCATTTTAAAAGTTCATTTAACGTATAATTCCGTTTTTGTTTGACAATATGTAAAGATCGTCTCTCTATAAATTACGACATGGCCCTGCCTTTTTTTTAATTTCACGATGAAAATGTGCAGAGGGATATCCAGACTTGAATCACGAGAGAAGTGACAAAAGAGGAAGAGTTAAGTGAGAGGAAGACTTTGAATACATTGCTCTCAAGGAAAGCGAGTTCGCCAATCGGTCGTAGCCAAGCTGGGGCTGTCCGTGTGCATGGGCGCGGCTCGTCGGCTCTCCTCCAGGTGCTCAGGGTGAGTGGCCACGCGGGGGGAGGGGAGGGGAGCCTCCGCTGTGGTGCAGAGCGGCCGCCTGAATATTTCACGCCCCCCCCTCCTCCCATCCCCTCCACCGCACCCCCCCCGGCGCCCTCTATGCTCCCCTTCGCGGCGTCGAGGGCTAACGACCCTACGGCCGCCGCCCCCGCCCTCCCTTCGCGGGCTTTTCTGCCCTTCACGCATCGCCCCCCCCCCAACTCCAGCCCTCCCTAGAGAGCGCGGGGGTGGTTAAGAACCTTTTGCCCCCGGTGGTTCTTTTACGTGGTGTGTAGGCTCCAAAGGTTTACGGCGTCCGCGGACGGGCGCGACAATATTCCATTACGACGCCAAATAATCGCGGAGGCTGTGTCAGTGAGGAAAGTAGTTCACATTCATTTGAGAAAGAGTATACATCTGCTACGAAATAACATGAATGTAATTTGTATTTTGCGCCATTTAACGACAAATACTAAAACTTGCTTACGATGGGAATACTAATTACGGTCGGTAGGAAAAAAATATACGGACTACGCAGCTAATTACCTGAACTGTGGCTATACTTCATTATGCGGTATTATACTACTTCCTCGTATACTGAATATAATCAGTAGACAATTTGAGTCATTAAATCAAAGTATTGAAAATGTCTTCGTTCAATCCACTAATAAAATATAGGGAATCATAAGCATCGCTCTTTTCGGGAATATTTGTAAAGTAATAGAAGAAGTGATAGGGTTACTCCATGTGAGAGCTAGATTTACCAACTCTTATAGCGCCGAAGTTAATTTCGTTTCTTCGAAGCGCAGATCTAAATTTCTAGTAGGTTTAATCCTTCATTGCCGTCATATCACAATTGTTTAATAATGGCAAAATTAAAATAGAGAATTCAATGGCACTCTCGAAATATATATTATCTGATATTCCTTCACCTGTAATATTCAGAAATATACGTATGTTTCAACATCAAAGTCTTCACTTAATGTATTACGCTAGTTTTACATTACAAGAGACCTCATTTCTCACGTCCATCTTACAGAAGGTCATGCGAAAAATGTTTCGAAAACCTGCTCAACCGGAGACGCATTATCGGTAAGCGTTTCTGATCAGGGAATGCGCGTTTACGACTCTTTGTTCGAGGAGCAGGCGTTCGCAGCGAGGGGCCGCGAAGGGAATTCCGCCGGCCCCGCTTTGCGCGCGTGATGTCACACGGCGGGCGCGCGGAGGAGCAGATTTTGATTCTCGCCGCCCTGCTAATGGCGCCTATTGTTTCCACTGAGGTTCGCGTGCGCTGTCAGCGCCCGGCCGCTCTGGGCGGCGCCTGCTCCCTCCCCCTCCCCTCCCCCTCCCCTCCCCCTCTCCCTCCCCACTCCCTGCCACGCGCACCCGCGTCACCCTGTCGCCACCCCGGTCGGCGTCCTACATGACACTCGCAATATTCCACGAAGCGCCTCGATGAAATTCGCTCCGTGGATTTTGTGTGTTCTTCCCGCGAGCGGATGACGTTAGGTCGGTGTAATTAGCTTTGGTCTTCATATCCCTCGTGACACGATGGGATTAAGGTGCAGTTTTGGGATTAAGTGAAACTAGGGTAGTATATATTTACCTTTCATACGTTGCTTTCGAGCTTTAACCCAGCGAGAAATCCATTATGAGATTAAAAGTACGATTATTTTCATATACGAGTAATATTATATTAACAGTTGATTACTGTACTAAACTATTGGGAAAACATTAGTGTATTGGCATTTGTAAGAAATACCGATTTTAAAGAAAACGTCCTTTCAAAGGAAATGCGACACTATATGGACCTTTTCCTTCTGTTGTAATATTACATAAAAGACTGTATAGAGGACAATAACAATAATTTCAAGCGGAAGTGTAAAAGCATGTTCGATCGTTTCAATAAGACACTCGTAGTGTCATGTTACTTACATTTGTCACTCAGTGCATTTGCAACGCTTTCGTAACCTAGGTACCTCACAATATCTATCTCAAAAAATTTTAATGTCTTAAATTGTGAAAATTTCCTTCAGATATATTTCCATTGGAGATTTATTGCATATCTTGTTTTGTCTGGAAAATTCAGTTACTCATACTTATGAAAATCTTCTGTTTATAATTTGGAATCCAGTAAATAATAAACAACTTCACATTTTCGAAACATGGAGGATGTCAACGAAAATGAGACCTTGGACATTCTCTTAAACGTTCTTTGCACTATTCAACAACAAAATTAATTCCAAACATTTGGGGCCATTTTTTTGAAAGTTTTGAAAATGTCCCAGGGATTTCATGAGATGTACCCCCCAAAATTAATATATCGGTTCCAAATTCCAGGTACCACGATATCAGCTAGAACGATTGTGGAATATCAATTTTGGAGAAAATCAGATGAACGGTTTATGCGCTAGCGTTGTGCACAGACGGACAGACAGACGTTTGGCCGTTAATTGATTTTTTGGTATCAAGGACCAACAAAACACGGATTCTGGCCACATCATGTGTTAAATGATTTTTTTCTATATTTATCAACCGTATTATTTCACTTTTTTTTACCAGGGCCCGGCAACCAGGGCAGGCAGTTTTTATGTCGAAAATTCGCGATTTTCTGGTGCACGATTACAATACTTTCTCTTCTTACGTTAGTAAGTGCGAGAAAGTAAAAATGTAGGTATAATAATTTACTCATTCAAAATTTGATGAAGGTTTTGCGACTTATGAAGTTGACATAGATAATACAGAATTGAATTGGAGAACATCAGTTAATGGGAAAACGCTATCGCAAAATCTATTACATTTAAGCCAAAAACGGGTATAATTCGGAAACACTGTGATACTTTCTTTGAAACATTAATGAAATTTGTTATTTGATTTTGCAAATGGCTTGTATTCATTGATTCAAATAGATTTTATTGGGCCATGGAAACGGGTAGAGTAAAGGCTTAGTGTCTTCAACTTGACACTTGGAGTAACCCTCTGCTTTTTTAGTACCTCTAGTTTGTCAAACTACGACGCGAGTGGCGGAACCGGTCCTCTGACTCACGAGCGCACTCTGTCCGGGCGTCGCGCAGCCCTTTCGCGTCGCGGGCCGGGAAGGCAGCGCCTGCAGACCGCGCGGCCGCGGGGAGCTCGTCCAACCGGGTGGGCGAGATCGGCATTCGATTCCGCGATGACTAACGCGCTGCTCGCCCGGAAGTAACACGCGGGAGAGAGCAATTAAACATTTATTTGTTGAATTATCGGGTTCTGACAAATTCAGACTGACCAATAACAACTCGGTGGACTTTCGCTGACGTCAGAAAAAAAAAGGAAGAATCTAATTGGACAGAATTCCGTTTCATCGACCCGTCACATTTAATTGCCGCCGTAATTTATTGAACGAACCGTAATTGAAGCTTATACCAAATTGGACAGTAGCTACTTTGCTAGGAAACAATGTTTTTCATTTGTTCCCAATGTTAGATTATCCTTTTTCGTGCATTGTCTTTTGTACTAATTATCTTTGAATATTTCCAATAACGATATAGAAATATACGTTATTTTCAATAATTTATATCTTTCTGTGAAAACCATTAACAGGATTCTCTCTCTTGCATACACATACATCATATATCATACGTACGAGAACATATATACGAGTACATACATACGAGTACAAACACACACATACAAAATTCTGTTCAAATTTTCTCTCCCATTTTTCTCTTTCTAAACGAGAAGTGTGAGACTTACTTAATTCTTCATAAATATTTCGTCCCTTGTGTGTAAAATACCTCCATAAAATGACTATAACACAACAAATGCAAATTACTCACATAATATAATTTCTACTTATGTTATTTTTTCGACAATTGTGACTCTTTGGCTCAGAAATATGTACAATTCTAGAGAAATACAAAAGGTTCAATTATGTACTAAATTAAGTACTTTTTATCTATTGTCTTGAAAAAACAACGAATATTTATTCTGTGATCATTGAATTATGAAATGTATTAGACTGAGTTACTCAGAGATTGGTATTTCCATTAAAAACTCGAATCATCAAACAGGTTACCATTGCAAAACTTTAACACTACAAATAGGTGAAACATCATGTTTCCCCGGCTCTTTTAACAACTATTGGACGCAATTTCTCAACACTGTCAGCCCCTCGCTTGACGGCTCTAATTGTCAGCGGAACGTTAAACCGACGCGACAAAGTTTGACAAAACCTCATGCACAATGAAGTTGAGTGCTAATCCATTTGGCTAACAACTGCATGTCGATTAGAGAGGGAGTTTCAGAAAACCATGGCCACTCACGTATCCAGGTACATATACCAGTGAAAAGGCTCTGGGTTTCCGCCCTATTACTTCTTATCCTTCACGTCCACATGTGCTCAAAATGGGTCATTGGTGAAACGTCAGGGTAAGGAGTAGCTCAGCATTTCAGTTGGAAATGAATATTAGAAAGAAAGGACACCACGTTCACAATGAGTATATGAGTTATTACCAGTAGCCCATTATGCGCATTCTTAGAGTGCTTTCTTGTTGAATAACCTGCTGTGTTTCAATCACAAATACTATTGCCTATATGTATACAATACTTCAGATCAAATTCTGCACAATAGTTGCATGTTCATTTCAGAAAATTTGAGGGAAAGACTATCAAAAAACTTGGTATAAATACTACGGAATATTAAAGCAGCAAGATCATATATCTTTTCTACCTCTCTTCGCATGCCTTTTTTCTACCTTTGCTCTTTGTTCATGAATGAACACGGATTTACAATGTAAATATAGCATGTTTCAGTTTAAAAATGCTCATGTGTTGCGGTACACTACTGGGGGTGTCGAATTGTGTTATATTTATTTCATGCATATTCACGAGTGCTACTCATTCATTACCTTAACTTTTGGTTTAAGTAGCAATGATGCTTCATTAATTAATTTATATTAAATTTGTGTTCTTGTACTTGAGCAATACATAATATTTACTCTTCTGCAAACAACATACGTCTTTCGTGAGCCATTGAGTCATATAATTAAAAATGAGCACTTGCTTCGAAGCATTTGCTCCGGAGCAAAGTGAGTCTAATCCATGATATTGAGCAAAAGCTCCATTTCGTTTGAATAAAAACGTCTTATGTCTCCGAAGAATTTGCTTGTGTCTCGCGAGCATTTGCTCGTTGTGAACAAGTGATAGTGCGGGCTAAGTTTTGAAAATTGGTTTCCTGAGTAACAAAGAGGTTATATACGTTACGTGCCGAACCGAAGCATTACAAAGTTTGAAAAACCAGTAGCCCGAAATATTCCGAGTAGAAATGAGCGATGGCCAATTAAATAGAAGATATGCAATATGAAAACGCGCCTGAAAGCAAACGCAGATACAAATCGTTCTAACCATACAACATTGTCCTTGTCGAATCGGTAAAGATTCTTATAGTCTACATCATGAGAATCTCGTCTTATCTTGTAATTTTTTTTAGTCTGCTGCATCGGCATGTTAGCACACGGTAACAACTCGGCCAATTTAACCTTACTTTTCAAACGTGAGACTGCTACTAAGGTCCCTCCGAAATTTTGGAGCAAATGCTCAATCTAGAGAGTAAACGCTTAACTTTATTCATACCAATTCTGAGCATTTGCTCGCCAGTTGAGAGTACGCTCAGAGACTGAGCAATTGCTCACTCACTTTACGAAATTGAGAAGGATCTCCGAAACTCTGAGAAAAGAGTAATTGCATACCACCCATTGATTGCATATTTTGAAAGATGTGACACGTTCTGTCATTTTTCCTTTGCCTATTCTTTTATGGTAAAGTTCCCATTCCAAAATTACATGAAAGGGCGTTACTGATAGTTCCAAGAAACGGCATACTATATGTTAGTAGTCTCCGTAGCTGCAAATTCTTTTGTTCTTGCAAAATATCTTTGAAACGAACGATCTTCTTGTGAAATTGATTTTACTCCGTGAGTGTGTTTGTGAAGGTTATATTTTTTTCAAACATGTTGAAAAGACTTAAAGATGAATGTTCGCAGGTTCGATTCAGTTTATTAATTTAATTGGTAAATAGCAGTTCGTATCATGCACTTGGAAACCAGCATACTATCGTATGGGAATTCCAAAGCGAAAAAGTTTCGCCTTTCTCTTTCTCGTATACTACTCGTACCCATCTCTGTGCCCAAGCTTTCTCCGTGCCTTTGCTTCCTGAGTGAAACACGGCGAGGTCGTCTGCGGGGCCATTCATGGGGTCACGTTCTTGCAAAGAAACGCCGTCGACTTATGAATCAACTTGTATTTACTCGTACAATGCCTCAAAACTGTTTCTACCTGAGTCAAGGTCCAACATTCTTGGCGTGTTTCTGCATTTTTTCAAAGGTACCTAGAAGATTGTAAATATCTAATTTAATACAGAATTTTCTATTTGTTTTAGAAAACTTTTATGGCCTGGCATGTTCTCCAGATTCTTCCAACTGCCCATTTCGAAATCGAATTTGGAAATAAAATTCTTGAGGTGAAATGAACATTCTGTGAGCTTCACAGAGACGAAGATGATAATAAATGTTTAAATGGACGTCCTCTCCTCACTGTGTAGTTACTAGGAATTATTTCACCGGGTTAAAACACTGACTGAACATGGTCTTCACTTCACTTATCTTAATTTTATTTAGACAAATATGTGCATCGATTTAGTTCATTGTTTTATTTTATACAAAAAAACAACAACAATATCTCTTGTCGCTACCTGTCACAGGGTCAACGGGTAGGTAAACAATCCTACAGTTGATTTAAGATGTAACCGTAGCCGTGACTACTGCGGTGTCGCAGGAGCTGGTGGTTGAGGTGGTGGTGGTGGTGGTGGTGGCGGCGGCGGCGTGTCTGCTGTGGGGCCGCCGCATTGTGCGCCCCCAGGACCGCGTCCCTCGCCGCGCGCCCTCTTTTGTTCAGCCGCTCCAGAACCAGCCGGGGGCGGCGGCGGCGGCGGCGGCGGCGGGCAGCGCTTGGCATCTGGCGACCGCGCCGCTGTTCGCCACGGCCGCAAGTAGATTCTGGCCGCGCAACAATAAAACACATTGTTATATTAATCGTATTGGCAAAAATGGAAGTGTTCCCTTCTCTGAAATGGAATCAACAATAATGTTTCCAATATATGGTGTCAGTGGTGGATTTTCCTCAGAGCTTTCTTTGGTGTTAACGAACGACAGTGAAACATTCCTTTCTTTCTTTTTTTTTTTTTTTTGAGGTCCACACCTGTTAATAAGATAATTGATTTTGGAAAAAGTAAAATACATTTAAAAAATTGAAATCTTAACATTAGAAAAATAATTTTGAATGTTAAGGTTAGGTGAAAAGAAGTTTTTGAATTCTGAAACGTTCAACATCAATTATCTTCTAATTCATAGTACCCGAGAAGTTCCAAAGATATTTTATATCATCTAGAACAATCACATAACAGCTTCGTAAAGAATAATTTTTCTCCTGTTAATATCACATAAATCTCTTCTTTTTATAAGCCTCTATAATCTTCGACCAAAATTTTACATAAATTAAAAATTAAAAATAAGAACGTATCATCCAAAAACCTAGTATACTTTCATTTTCCAAACTTAGTGTAACGGTATTTTAACCACTCACTGCGAGACGCATCTAAAAAGTCATAGTTTTCTGCGTTCGACCGAGTAGGTTCCGTGTCAGCCCCACTGCGCGGCGCGGCGCGGCGCCGCGGGCGCCGCGCGTCACCGTCCGGGGCTCGAACCCCTCGCCATCTGCATCTCGCGCCGCACCCGTCCACGCGCGCGCGCTGTCGCCGGCCGCTTCTGTGCAAATATTTGTGCACGAGGCGGGGGGGGGGGGGGCGCCGATTTGCGCGCGTGGCGGCGTCGAGAACAAAACGACCCGAGCAGAATGTGGAGCAGGTCGCCCTCGGTGTTGTTCAATGTCCTGTGCCCTGGACTGCATTGATCGGAGGGTGGGTCATTTTTCGCATTTTTTATCGGTTCTGGCGTACGTTCCATCGTTTTCGCGCTCATGATCCAAAAAATGTTTAATGTTGTTTCCGAAAATATTTAGAAGTGGAAACAGTAAAGAATTCGTCAAATGCGATTAGCATTAATAATTCTGAATTACGCTCATTCAGGAGCCAAAATCATGCTCTTTAGATTTCTAAAGATAAACTTTTTTACTTCTTACTAGAGAGTTCAACTCGCGTTTGTGGTTTGGATGTTGATGTGATGAAGGACCTGAATTCGAGTTATTAATTTTTACTCTGATTTTACGTATTCATTAGAGTAACTTAATAGAAACGGTATATACGATTTATTTGTTAGTCATCCCGGAAAAAGAATCGTTGGTCCCAGATGTTAAATGTCTTCCTCTTACTACGCTCTTTCATTGTTTTGTAAATTCATTTTGTCATTTTGCTAATATGTATTCAATTTCATGTGAAATGAAAAACATGCTGTTCTGGAAAGTGAATTCTTGGGTTCCACTAGCATGGCCATTACTTTCTTTGCTTAACCGTCTAAGATGTTCTGGTAAATGTTAATGGTTTGTCTACAAAAGGGAAGTCCATTGTCTTCTCCCATCGTCCATTGCGCATCAGCGCGAATAAATATACTAAGCGCAGGTCGGCGAGGAGGCCGGACAAAGTCAGCAGAGCTTGGAACAATGATGGGTGACTCGGCCATTTCCTCAGCAATTACTCCTCGAAATTCCTTCTTTGTTATTGTGAGTTAAAATGTTTATAAAGCTTTTGTTGGCTTTATTCCCCTAATATCTGAGTATGTGTTGGTCGATTTGTGGCTAGTAATTGACGTTTTACTTTAATATATCAAATACATTTCGTCTATTTATGAATATATCTGGAATGCATGGCATTTGGTCAGTATCGTTCAATAAAATAACTGCTCGTCTCTCCCCTGGTTATTGTATTCGGTCAAATTAGTTTTCGAGAGTTTGTCATTATAACTGTCGTTAACAACCAAATTAATGATGTGTAATACAATTCATTCCATTATTATGTTTTACTTATTATATTTTCAAACATGCACAACTTTCCAGATGGGCATTATTAATGCAATATTATTTAACAAGGTGGAATTATCCGAACGAATATTGAGTCTTCGATTCAGACACAACGCAATATTTGCCTTGATCCCCTCAAGATGTGTTCGAAAAGCCGCGTCGAGTTGGATGCCAATCGATCCTGTTCTGAAAATAAGAGAACTATTGCCATATCTCCAGATAGTAAGTGTGCTTTTAAGTTTTGAAACTCAATCTATGTATGCATGCAAGTAATTCTTATTGTAAAGTTAATTACTGTAGTCTACGGAACGCAAATACAGTATAGTGCAGCTGCAATTTAACAACCACAACTTTTAAATTTACAATAGAGTGTGTCATTCAAAATGTCGATTGACCGAAACTTTGCCGCTAGACAGTCCATTTCCCAAGCCCAACGTGGCGAAAGTCGTTCTCACATTTCCGC
This sequence comes from Gryllus longicercus, assembly GCA_038098605.1. NCBI lineage: Eukaryota > Metazoa > Arthropoda > Insecta > Orthoptera > Gryllidae > Gryllus > Gryllus longicercus. The sequence goes on from JAZDUA010001017.1 coordinate 65,627, forward strand.
CTCCTTTTTTAAAATATCGGCTTTCCTCCGCGACTTCCTTCGGGATCGGACAAACAAGGGGCGGGAGCGCAACGCAACAGCGCAGCGCGCCCCCGCGGCCGCAGGCAATCTCCCGGGCGCGCCCCTGTTCCCCGGGCGGCCATCGAAAGGCGATCCCCGGCGCCGGCTGCGGCGGCGGCGCCTCCGCCCACCCAGGGGATTTCCAGGTACAGTCGAAAACACCTCGCGCGGACCTCGCGTCCAGGGCGATTGTGTGCCTCGCGTCCAGATTCGCGCTCGGCCACGGACAGGAATCGCTGACGCGACGGGTGTGAGGTTTTATTGTTGTGGCGTTTCCGAAGAGCTAGAAAGTAGTTGAGTATAGTCAAGAGGCGTGTGGTTTGTTTAGAATGTTGTTTTATGTTTGTGAGTCATGGGCATTTGGGAACATTTAAAATTCGCTAGTACGAGAGCATGAAAATGAAACGCGCTCGTATTCAGAGTTAGCGGAATTCCTACTTTTGCGTTTTCTTCATGTCATTACAGCTAGAGCGAGATGGTATTTTGTCGTGCACGGTCTATGCTCAGTACGTCATCGTAGTACCGGCACTGCAAGGCCACACGTCCTCCGCCATGTTAGTTTCTTAAGGGACTGGTCGTAGGTGAAAAGAAGTGTACAGGGGCACTGCATGCGGGGGCAGCGGAGGGGGCAGCGCGGGGCGCCCAGGTAAGCGGCGGTGGAGGGGCGTACGTACCGACGCGTCGCCGCCGCCGGGTGGGGGGGCCCGGCGGCGGAGTCTCCGTTCGCCGCCGCCGCCAGTCGTCGCTTGGCAGCGCTGCGAGACAGTTCGCGCCGCGTCGGCTTGGCGCCCGCCACTCGACGCCGGGCTCGTCCGAACCGTCCGTTGAGACGCCGTTGTCGTCAACGGCCCAGTGCTGGTGATAACATTGCAGCGAGTGATCAAGTGCGGCCAGTGCGGGAAAGGGGCGTGCCCCGCGCGCGCGGGGGAGGAGGTGAAACAAGTGCGTGCAGTGTGCCGAAACTTGTGCGGCGGCGGGGGCGGTGCGTGTGCGTGTGGAAGCGACTGGGGGCCGCGCGGCGGCGCTGCGTGCCGACGCGGGACGCTTCGGCGACGGCGGCGGCTGCACCGCGGGAGCGCGCGACCTGTAAGTGGGACGCGGTTGCGCCGCGCCGCGCCGGCTGGCGCGCGCGCGGCCGAAGCAATGCCAGCGCTGTCGCGCCGCGCCGCGCCAGCCCACGCGCCGTACACAGCGCGACCGGCAGCGCGCCACCAACATTCTTGTTTCTCTTCATCTTCCGATCCCGTTATCCCGTGACAGCGCGCGGGTCCAAGGGGCCCAATGAAATCGCGCCTCGCCTCCTCATGATATAATCACCGGACGTTCTAATGCCTATCAAATGAAGGATACGCGCGTTTATTGTGGAATGCGCGCGCTGTTATTCCGTGAGGCGTATTGGATAACGGTTTGGGAATTTAGTGTACAATTACTACACCTTTGCAACTTTTTATGAACTGTAAAAGGCACACATTCATACAATTCGGCACTCAGGTCCCAAATTATGAGTAATCCTAAATACGGGTGGACACAACGTCGTTGTGATATTTATGAATATTTTTCATCCTTGAATGAATTGACGAATGAATTTCCCCTTTTCCTCGCGTGGACGCTCTTCGCGGATCGCGAAGACGCTATGTCGGACCTACGAGTTTTTTGCTTTCGCAGGATCTCATTTTTCACGAGGGTATTTCGTAACGCTTTCCAAGTATCCCGTGTTTACACCTCGTTTGCAGCCGTGTTAGTTTTTACGCCGCGATAGCTGTTATAATTAGGGTATTCTACTGTGCTTTTCTCGAAAACATTTTGTATTAGCAACAAAATGTAATTCAAACTATTTATAAACCAAATATAACACGAATTTTGAGTACAGAGCGTCAGAAGGGAAATGAAGGGGAATAAATATGTCGACCGAACCTGGACTAACATATTTCAAATTGCTGATATTTTGCAATTTCGTTTTCAAAATTTCTCTAGATGTTCATGATACTTCTCAGAAAATATACTAGTATCTCATTAAAAGGAAGGCACTCTTCGTTAATTAATGTTTAATACATAATAAATGAGCTGTCAAAACTAACTGAAAACTACGTTTAAACTCTTTAGTTGGTTGATGACAATAGTATTAATGTTAAATTATTTCATTGGAACAATGAAATTATATTCCTTAAAAAATAATTGGAATTGAAAACGAGAATGAATGTAATTTAGCAAGCTGGATTTTTACAAAACCTGTAGGTTAAAGTTAACACTCATCAATAGCGGGCCGATTTTGATGACCTAAACATCGCCATAAATGATCAATAAAATGCTTTAAAAATCATTTTAAAATCTCCTAAAAGCAAAAGAAAAATGACTATTTTTTTTATCAAAACCAATTCGGATGAACAACTGAAGCTGTTGGATACGTTACTGATGTAATCGAGCCTGCTTCGGTTCGTTCAAGTGAACTCAGCTTTCAAACTTTTGGTTTGGACTTTTCTTTACCGGAAAAATATCTTTAGTTATCCCGAAATCCGCCTGGCGCGGATAGGCGTCACAGGAACCATAGAGCTATGAATACATAGCTCCATTTCAGGAACATATTATTTGAAGGAAGTACTTTTAAAATGATATTAAAATCACTGAAATCAGCGGAAATGAATTAAAAATTACGAGAAAAGGTAAAAATCACTTATTTGTTAAAGCTGACAAAGAATGTATAATAATAATAATAATAATAATAATAATAATAATAATAATAATAATAATAATAATAATAATAATAATAATAATGACGTATAAAATGGGTCAGAACCTTTTGTCATAAGATAAAATGAATTTACATACTAAGCGGAATTTACTAAAATGAAAAAAAAAGACATTTCATTAAATCCTCCCCCTTTTCATCACTTTTTGGAGAAAACCATTGTTTTCTCTCAATATCTGATGCAGATTTAAAGGGAAGTTAATATTTTCAAACATTTCAGTTGATATACATTTGATTGTAGTGCCAACAATACCGGACAACTTCTTATATTTGTATTCTTGTAATTGTACTTTTTTCTCAAGCAACAAACACGCCAGAAAAAAATACGCATTGTTCGCAGAATTTGCATTGAAAATGGAATCAACAGCCTTTCGAACAGTTGCAGAACGTTAGTGCACCGCGCGAGTGGAGGCTGTGTTAGAGTAAAGACCCCAGAGGAAGAAAAAACGCCAGTGAGACAGCTGCAAAGCATTCAAGGTCGGCGCTCAGCAACGCAGAACCGACGCCAAGACACTTGATTCCTGGCAAGTCGGAAACAAGAAAAACATCAGTAAATGAAATTGTTTCCTACTTATATAAAACTGTTTAATAATACTTCGTACTTCGAAATCCTTTTGTTCTCTAACGTCACATATATTTACAAAGCTAATAGAACTTAATAAATGCTATACGCATATGTTTTTGCAATCGACTACTAATTCATCATTCGAAAACTTATTTTTGCTGTTCTACTACCGCACCCCCTTTTCACTGTGCATCCCTCGTATTTTCAGATTCCATTTCGAGTGAATCCATTAGACAGAACGCAAGTGCCCATGGAGTTGAACCAGTCTTTCAGGTCTTACTTCACCACCGAACACAATCTCTTCGCTATGCGTCGAAGGCACTTGAATTTGTGTCGACTGCTTACATTACATACGTTGTATCTTCTCGCTTGTGAATGATTTCGAATGCCTAAGCTCCCTATCACCCGTTTCGCCACGCGGTGGCGCCCGTTCCGGCGAATTCGCGTGAGTCAGCCCCGATCTCGCTGCCCGCGGCCGCCGCGTGCACCTGACCGCAAGGCGGGCTGAAGCGGAAAACGACGCACTCACCTTTCGGCAGTTCCTGTAAAATGAGCGAGCTCGTTTTCTCGTCATCCATTTCTGTGATTTGAAACATGTAACAGGAGATGTCAGATGATATCATTAATATTGACTCAGGTTGGTCATGGAATGGCGATGCAAACAATTGATAAACCGGATATTGGGATTGTTCCATCCTGAATCAGTCAAGTTGAATGCGTTTGTTATTTAGGGTTTTTCCCTTCACATGTTCTGGTTAAAGGCAGATTTGTTTAGTACCTTTCCACTTTTACAGAGAGCGTTAAAACAAATGTTACAAAATCATAGTTCGTAGATGCCCAAAATTAGATGCCAAAAATAGAGAGGAAAATAATATCAGATTCTTAACAATAACAATTAAGAAAAACATAAATAAGGTTAATGATATGAGAACGTATTCCAAACTATCTAAGTTCCCTTTTCTTTGTTAAATTCCCGCACTAAGCACTATGAAAGTTGAAAAATTATATGTTTAATGTTACTATTCTTGTGAATTATTTTTTCATTGCTATTTAGATTGAAGCACTCGTGGTTAAATACTATTCATAAGTAACATTTGCAATGCATCATCCATATTGTATTGGAATTAATGTTGCCAGAAAAATAATGAAATACGATAGACATCACAATAAACATTATTGCTAAGAGCTTTCTAAAAAGTCACTATAGTGAACGCTGGCATGTTCTTCAATACTATAAAGAAGCATATTAAAAAGTCAGTATAAAAGTTTTATTTCAAGAAGAATGTAGTTACATTGACCAGATGCATAAACTTGTTGGATAAACTGGTGTTAATGTGCGCCATCGCATAGATATTTGGTTATTAAACCTGGAGAGACTTATTTCAGTATAATTTGGTCATCTTATTTAACCATTGACTTTATTCACAATGCGTTGAATATAATAGACCTAAACTTTTTTAAAGATGCATGAGCATTCCATTAAGATTTAAATATCGCTTACACATCCTATCACTCAAACGGGATTGAAATGCAATGCATCGAGGAAAGTTTTCAATTACCAAATCCACATCAAGATACTCGTGTCATTGTAAAGACATAAAGCTCGATTTCATAATCCATTGTGATACATACTTACCCTTAATCGATAGAAAGTGCCTAAAGGCAATAAAGATATGGCAACAGCAATTACAATTACAAAGCCATAACGTGTTCTAAACTAATTCATGAAAGCAGGAGAGTCCGCTATCGCAAAATGGAAGCGTGCGCACAATACGATGTATAAGAAACTCAGGCGCTTGTATGCGGCCGCTTTTTCATGTGAAGATTTTTTTGTGATGGCTTATATATACCATTCGTGAATGAATTTTTGATATTTAAAATTGCTTAACTGCGTATATTTTGTATCCATTTGGATGCGCGTTTTGGACGCCTTTCGTTGTAAAATAAAACAAGATTCAACTTCGTAGCTTTATTCAAATCTCAAAGATGTTTGTTATTAATTTAATATACCCATGACACTTTTGATATAGTGGGCGGAGAGATTGTTACCGTCAATTAGTTATCACTGTTTTTGCATAGTAACGTAGGTAACATATTATTTCAGTTCTGAAAATAATGACCACGCGGTTGAAATCATCTTTATGAATACAAATTCGATTTCTATACACCTTTGAAGTTTTGACACTAACGAACTTTACGATACTGGCTAAAATTAAGCAATTTAATTATTTAATAACACATATTTGCAATTAAATAAAAAATGTTTATTTGTTTTATTGCATTTTTAATGCATTCGTGTTCAGTTATTGCTAGTTTTCTTGTTGTAAAAAAACACGTGATAATTAATTATTTTTTCCTTAATATTAGAATAAATTTCCTGGTCAACTAGAAGACAAATGCCACACATCCGGTTCGAGAGCGCGGCGGCGTGCAGATGCAGATGCCAAGGAGTGGTGTTAGTTGGTGTGCGTCCGTGCGATAACGCGCCTTCCTAAGCGTTTCCGCAGCCTCGCCCGCCGCTCCCCTCGTTTGCTCGCGCGCTAAGGACCCGTTCTCGGCTTCTGCCGCAGATAAAAATCGGAACGCCCCGAACCGACTTGGATGGGTTGTTCCGCCTGACTCTGTCCAAAGATATTTGAAACCACTCGCCTGGCCAACATTTATGGGGTGACAAAGACCAGCGTTATCGTATAGTGCGGGCGAGCGCATTCCATGGAGAGACTATGGTAGTATAAACGAATGGTGTTTAATGGATACACAAGTCACTTGCATTTTCAGTTGAATTATGTCCTTAGTATTCAGCCTTTTAATTTTGGGTAATAACACGTAATTTGTAATGAGTTTAATACTACAGCGAAGGCATAAAGGATATTAATAAACTATTATTGGTTTCCTACAGCACCATATAATATGGCCAAAAAATATTACAAATTATCTTGTTTCCTTTCTGCATCCTGGTCTCCTCAACTACAAAGTTTCTTCCTCTGCTGTATTTTCTCTTGCTTATCCGTATCTTCTGTCCTGGTTATCTCCCTGGGGCGTTTACTGAACTTTCCTTGCAAAAAACCACAACCGCGCACAATGGTTCCATTCTGAGCTGAGTTGTCAGCAAGACGCTTGAGCCAGCCGCCCGCCTCGAGGACTGGTTTGTGTGCTCCCGGCGCGCCCGGGCCCCTCTTCTCCCGTCGCCCTCCTGCAGGTGTTTCGTGTCATATCCCCCGCGACAGCCCGCGCCGCCCCGGGCCGCTCGCGCGAGGGGGCAGCCACTAGGCCCGCGCCAAGATCGGTTCTTTGGGGCGCTTGAGTTCTTTTGGAAGGCCAAGTGTCAGGTCGAAAAGCGTCTCTTTTATGTGGGAGGGTGAATGTAGACCGTGGATCAAGCCCTGATATTGATACGCAACATTTAAGAAGGGTTTGCCTCTGGGGTAACTTCTGATGTCGCAGTTTGTTAATTCAATGTTACATTAGGGGATACATTTTTCAAACATGTATTCGCCGCTTGAATATTTTCTACATGACGTTTTCAGACAATTTGAAAACCCAACACCTAAATTTACCCTCCTTTAACAAGACTATACGAATTTTAATTGAGCGAACTCTTACGTGGGCATTAACATCTTTAGATGTGCGTGAAACTACTCTGAGTACGAAGAAATATTCGTTCCCTCTGCTCAGTTTTGTTGTTTATGAACAGTCTGTCAGTAATCATTAACTATATTCGGCATGGGATATTCTCAACCTCTCTATTCCAACAACCTAGCTCACCTTTAATAAAATTAGGGTCACAATAACCATAAACTTCAAAACTTTATAATTATAAGTCAAATGATAGGCAAAGTGCATAATTTTTGTGGGGTCAGCGCCCGAGACGTTTTTCTAATCTTACTTAAATTCAGATTGAAATCTGCGGAACGTGTGTCTCTTGCGTGTTTGGGCCGAGGCGTTGTTGCGTCGCGAATTGGCCGCGCTCTGTTTCCCATTTCGCGTACGGCGCTAACGGCGCACTCGCGCACGCGCACGCGCACGCTGGCGCACGCACCGCTGGCAGGCGGCGTGCAACGGCGCGGAAGGCGCGTGCCCGTGGCATACGCTCTGGCGCCGCCCGCCCTCCGCTCGCGCACTTGTCGCCACATGTGCCGCCGCCGCAGCCTCCACCTTGTATCGCGGTGCCATTGAGAACGCCCTCTCCGCGCTTACCTAGTAGGATTGCTGCGTGGGGAAATGTTTGCGTAGATGCTCTTAAAAAGTTGTGTGCGGAGAAGGGCTTTGCAGTAGTCGGGAACTGAATGGGAGACGTCCGAAGAATAATGCACGTGGTGCGTCTGAAGTGCAGTTTCAGTTTCTTTTCATTTGAAGTTTATCCGAGTTGAAATGATTTCTTGAATTCTCGCCCTCGCGTTTGACTACCTCTGTGGTCTTACCTATTGTAAATGCAGGGCGGGCCTGGGAGCGGGGGCCATGCCTCCACCCCCGAAGTCAACATTTCCTGTCATTTTACACAATTTATGCTAAATAATTACCGTACACAAATGTCATCAGTTGCAAAGCAATAATACGCTTAAGAATTTACTCACATTTTTTTATTTTAAACGAACAATTGTCTTAAAAATATATAATTAAAAACAATGTATGGCGTGAGGTGATGTGTGAACATGACTATTGCTACCCCTTCAATGCTGTGAGGATCCGCCTCTGTTCTATATGTATTGCCAACATAACCAGCGCGTTTTAACTGTTTCCGACCAAGTTCACTATAAAAGTAAGTAGGTTGTAATTGGTCGTTTAACTACCATGTTACTACCATCCATGCTTCGTAAGTAATCAGAAATATTTGTTTGTACTTCAGTAAGTTGAATGTGTAATCTTGTTGTTGTTGTTGTTGTTGTTGTTGTTGTTGTTGTTGTTGTTGTTGTTGTTTGTTGTTGTTGTAAGTTGAATGTGTTATAAAAGTATAAGTGAAATCTAATATTGGAAGATTTCCACTACATACTTCAGCAAGCGTGTTGATTAGTATTTAACGGAATCAAAGTCTTCCAGTAATTTAGAAATCTACTCGTTAAAACTCCCGATGCCAGCGTTGTATATCGCCATCGTAGGCATAACGATTAGCTCGTCTCTTTGCCGCCGCAGTGGGACCTGCCTCCTTCAGACTCCTGTCACCTTCGTTGGCGTCATTCTCTTCCCCCCCCCCCCCTCGGCAGTCACGCGTCTTCTTGCCAGGCTCCCATTGTGGATGCCGCGCCGCCCCAGCTGCCGTCGCCAGACGCGCGGCGCAGTGGGCCCAAAGGGCGAGCGAAGAGCGGGTTTTGCGCGGTTTGAAAGCATTTCGATGCGACCCCTGTCTCGCGAAATGGGAATCATCGTCATCGCAAGAATTTATACGTGTAAGTTTCAATGAATTCGTATGTTTAAAACATTATGCTGCGTAGTTCGTATGTAATTGTCTTTCGCATAGGGGCGACTTATTTCAGTAGTAGCATCGAATAAATACGAGTATTTTATTCGTATGCCAAAGACTCACTTTCTTTATTGTTTTCATAAATAACTATTTTTCTACAATTTTTTCAGTGTTAGTTTACAATTACTGTTAGCGTTCAATATTGGGATTAAGAAATTTCAATTTTAGCAGAATGTCAGAGTTTGTACTGCATTCTTGAAGTTACAATGGTACGCCATTAGTTCAAAGCCGTACGGTACAAAACATTTGTTATTTTTCCAAGAGTTATTTTTAATGAGACCAGTAATAAATGCAATCTTTCGTTGTATGGATGTGTATTCATCACTACATTATTCTATGAATTGCGAGCGATTACTGTTGTTTGTTGCATGTCTTGCGTTATTATAAACATGTAGACCTGCTCCTAGTTATCAGTTAATGTTCTGTCCAAACTGACTGGGTGAACAGTAGGGTGGTGGTCTCTTGGTACCTGGATTCAAATTCCCGTCGATCCTTTTACATTTCTGGTAGCCACAGTGGGTTCGCGGTAGGTTTCACTTAGAGGTTTCCTGTATCCCCTGCGTCTCATTTCAACCTTACTCCATCGCCATCGTCACCCATGCATTCATCTCAGGTATGATGCAAAGGCTGTTACTGAGGATCATAATAAAGATTTTTGTCCCAAAATGACTTTCAAATACATTCAAGGTGAGTGTCTTTACATTTCGCATTTATTCTGCAACAGAATTCCCTCCTTTTGACTTCTTAAACGTTTCGTACTTTTTGTATATTTTTGCACGGGCGCCTCTGATTCTTTTCGGTGCTGCGTGTGCCGTGGCGCGCGTGCCACACATTTCCGCGCCGCCTTCCTCCGAGCGACGGCAGCCGCGTGGCATGGCGTGGCGACGCGCGCGTCCGCCTCCTCCGCCTCCTCCGCACACGCGGCTGCTTGGGCGGTGCGCGGGAGGGGCGGGGTCAACGTCTCCGCTCCTCGCGGACCGCCCCGCCCCGCCCGCTCCGCCCCGCCCCGCCCGCTCCGCCTCGCCCGCTCCGCCCCGCCCGCTCCGCCCCGCCCGCTCCGCCCCGCCAGCTCCGCCCCGCTCCACCCCGCCCGCTCCGCCCCGCCCGCTCCACCCCGCCCGCTCCGCCCCGCCCGCTCCGTCCCGCCCGCTCCGCCCCGCCCGCCCCGCTCGCCCCGCCCCTCTCGCCCCGCCCCTCTCGCCCCGCCCCGCTCGCCCCGCCCCGCTCGCCCCGCCCCGCCCCGCTCGCCCCGCCCCGCCCCGCCCCGCTCGCCCCGCCCCGCCCCGCTCGCCCCGCCCCGCCCCGCTCGCCCCGCCCGCCCCGCCCCGCCCCGCTCGCCCCGCCCCGCCCCGCTCGCCGAGCGGCCGCCACCGCTACCGCTACCCGTGCGTTTATTTGAACAGGGCTTGAGATAATAGGGAAGAGTTTTCCGAATCTTCTGAGCTCTTAGCTGGCAAAGTAACTACCAACCGACCGGAATCAAATTTAAACGATGTCGGACAGATTACAGAACGTCCTCTGATGGGTTCTCTCAGAATGCTGTTCAGTGAATGCTGGACTACTTCGAATGGTAGGACGCCCGCTGCTTGATAGTGACGGCATCACACGGTCCTTACCGAGTGTTCTATTGAATGTAGTACATAACATCCTCAAATCTAATATAGTGCATCTTTGCGGATCGAATGTGTACCACTCTATTATCAATATCTGTGCTTCCTCTTTGGTGCGAGAGGAGTTGGTAGTTCTGTCAAGTTCGGACTCAACATTTTTTTAATGCGAACGTACATTGTAGTAATTTTTTGAAGTGAAAAGTGTTGAAAGTAACTGCCGTCAGTTGCTATTTGAGTGATAGAATGACCAGGTTGTTTTTTCACAGGCAGCAGTTTAAAAACTTTTTATCTTGCGTTACAAATCTCTCTTTTTGATACAAATGAATAGAAGAATAGTGTGTGTTTTTGTTGTAATTTTTTGTGTATTCTCCCCTCCCCCTCAAATTACAGCGCAACTTTTGAACATTACTTGTATATTTTGGGCATTACATGTATGCGAGTTTAATATCACTTTTAGGCTTTCACGATTAAAAAGACAAGTAACAAAGAGCATATGACCTTTCGAGTTCAAAACTTTTAAAGAGTTTATTGCTTTTTGCAACAAGCCAGCTTTGATTTACATTGAATATTCTGTCGGCGTTTGTGATTCTCTCTGAAATAAGCTTCAGAGATGGACACCACGGTCAGTTACAGCTTCTCTTACGAACCTAGCGCGTGGAGTGCTGCGGCGTACGTATTTCAGGATAAATTGGGAAACAAGCGATTTTAATGAACACGAACCGGGAGGCGGGCTTTCAGATGAGTTAGTGAACCGCCAAGTGCAGTCGCCCCCTTTCCCAGGAGGCCTTGTCCGTTGTGCGCTCGCGGAGGAGGTGGGGGCGTGCGATCGCCAGGTGAGGGGGCGTGTCCCGCGTCGTGTTAGCGGGCGGCGGGACGCGCGTGAGGGCTGGGGCTCCTGCATGCCCCGTTGTGCGCGACATGTGAACAAGAAGTTGGCCCCGACAGTTAACAGAATTTTGCGGATGAGAGGCATTTCCTGCGGCTCTCTTCGCGAAGCGGCAGTTGGCTCTTTCCAGGCACTAGAGAAAGAAAAGTATAACGAGAACTGCATAAGAATTATAAAATAGCATACAGAGAAATTTAAAATATAGAACTTCAAGTTACTTCGCATTAGTTGTGCAGTTTTACAATTTGCCTCTGTAGATTTATTATTAACCTGTATATTTTCCCCAAACATACATGCGTACAAGCATAAATGATACAAACAGTTCATTGTATCATTTACATTCTCATAAACGAATCTGATATATTTCTTGGAAATTTTAGATTGTAATTCGTTTGTTTTGTCTTGTTTCAACCGTATGAATCTTAGTTCAAGAGCTGCAGATGACAAAAATATAATTTTTCTTCGCTTTCTTATATGTCAAATAATTTCGCAATTCAATAATGGCTAGTGGAAAGAAAACTCAAAGATTGAATTATCTGCATAGAGAAGTAGCTGAATATTCATTATTATCTATTATAGAAATAACTAGTTATCTTATGTCAACACATATTTCCTCACAGTATTTGTAACGGCGTTGCATTATTATAATACTGTAACGTTTCTCCGTGGTAAATTATAACTCACTCACAGGTATTATTTTAACACAAAAGTTTATTTCGTTTCTTAATGCTACACTAAAATACTTGATTACACGCGAATAACCCGGAACCGTCCAGTTCAGAGGGGACGGGTGGGGGGGCGCCGGCAGATGAAGAAATAAGCGCAGCGAATCCTGCACGTGATGCAATGTTCGTCACAATACTATTTAAACTTGCAAAAGTGTTTCCAATCAGAATTTTTTTCCCACGATGGGATATGAAACATTTTGGCTGAAAACATTGTGAACTTAAGCAAATTTCGAAAAATCAGGGAGTTCAACGAAAATTAGACCTAGTTATTTTTATTAGCAGACTTAGATCTATTCGAAAAAAACTGAACATTTTTTTAGAAAATGTTGAAAATGACGAGGCTTTATGTTTAGTACCGCCAAAAAATAAAAATATCCGTTACAAATTCGTAGGGTCTTGAGGTCGCTGAGATTGATAGGGGAATATAAATTTTGGAGAAAATTGTGTGAACGGCTTCAGGTGTTAGTGTTCACCTTAGACGGACAGATAGATGTACTGTTGTAAACCACTGTTTCGGTATTAAGGACAAAAAGTGTATTCTGGCTTCATCGAGTATTACGGAAAGCAATTTACTACATAAAGGAGGGAGTTTTATCCACTTTTTTGATATCATTATCCCACATTACTAGTTGCTTTGTGTTGTTTTTATAAAAAATTGTCACTTACCGCTGTAGCAATACTATACTTTATCTTTACTACGTACGTATTGGACAACAAAGTACAAAGGATTTTTGAATGAGATCCTTTATTACGGTGGCGTAAACTGAATGTCCATGGAAATACATAGGTATACTATTGAAATGTTATGGGCGTTAATATGTATCATTAAGTATCGTTTACTCGTCAGACCACAAACAATGAAAAGGGTATTTTAACTGAAATCGTTTGACGATGTGTAAAATTGCCGAAGAAGATGTAAAATAACATATGCAGCGAAATTACACAATATTAGGTTGTTGCGTCAGAGCATGACTGCAGCACATGATTACAGAAGGACACGTGATTCGACTTAATGCATAAATTGAAATATAATTGTTCGACGAAACTCCCATGGCATTGAAGTAACTGAAATATTCAAAGCAATTTAAAACCTGACAGGCAAGAAGGTAGAAGTTGAAATGCAGTCAGATTAAATTTTCCGTCCTGAGCATTTCACTATACGTTTACAAAGTTAAGCTTTAAATGTAACTAGTAACAAAAATAAATCTTAATTTTGAAAATTCTTTTGGAGAATTATTTTTTTCCGGTAGACAAGAAAATAGCTTGACTGAATAAGTTTTAAACATTTTGATTGATATAAGTGATTTTGAATAATTTCTGAAAGAAAATATCTTGCATGTAGCCCTTTTTGTTCTTCTCTCTCTTGAATTTCTAGTGACAATATCTCCATAACTGACCGTGGTAAGTGCATATTATGTAAGTGAAGTTTTACCATTGTTTTTGGTACGGTTAAGAGACACGCAGTTTGTTTTGCGGAATGGAGGATGTTAATAGTCAGTTTTGATAATGGGTTGGCGGAATATTTATAGTGTTGATTTCTAGGGTGAAAAATGTATATTTATTAGTATGGAATCCGTTTGAATTTTTCTCCTAGGTAATGTCGATGCCTACGCTGGACAATAAAACTTGTGAGAGAAACATACGAAAAAGTTTGAAATGATGAAAAAATAGTAAAATGAATTTGATCAAATGGTTAATTAAGAGTTACAATTAAAAGTACAAAGACTAAAATTCATTTCACAATGATGAATCGGCTAGCTGCGGTTTCTGCGTGTTCGACTCCAGCATTGGTCACAGATGATTACATTTGTGTTGTGTCATGATGCAGCCTATGCCGTTTATCCCAATCACCACAGACCTTCAATCTCCATTTTCTTCTCAGTCCGCTTCCTTCCTGAATGTTGTCTAAATGAGGTACGAATGTGACCAGACAAGCGTCCAGACAAGCAAGCTCCACAATGGTCAATTGACAGGTACGTGAGCGCCACCCAGCCGCAATCAAACCTCCGTGTCTGTAATGGGGTACAAGGGTAAGTCAGAGTTCCCTAGGGTGTAAAAGGACACAGGAATTAACTGAGGGACGGGAGCGTCAGCTGATATCCAAAACGGCTAAGCGTATGTTAAAATGTCCAAAGACTGTGATGATTACGGCAATGTTGACGATGACGTAGGAAGTCACGTGCGCTTGGGCTTTTAAAAGCCACGTGAACGCCATCCGATCGTGTGTTTGCCTTGCCGTCTCCAGCGCTCCACCCAAATCTGGCACGCCGTTGGGCTAGGCCCCGTTGCTTGGCTGCCGCGCGCGCTCGGTGAGAGGAGCGGAGAGGGGAGGGGAGCTCCCGGCCGCGTGACCACGCGCGAATCCCACGCGCCATCCGTCCGTCCGTCTGTCCGTCCGCCGTCCGCGCGCGCCCGTAGGCGCAAGGCGAGTGAGAACGAAATCCGCTAGCCTTGCGGGGGCGTCCTTGCGGAGGCGGCGGCGATGCCTTTGCGGAACAGTCGCACATACGGCTGCCGTCTGTTCGTCGCCGTCTGTTCGTCGCCGTCTGTTCGTCGCCGTCTGTTCGTCGCCGTCTGTTCGTCGCCGTCTGTTCGTCGCCATCTGTTCGTCGCCGTCTGTTCGTCGCCGTCTGTTCGTCGCCGTCTGTTCGTCGCCGTCTGTTCGTCGCCGTCTGTTCGTCGCCGTCTGTTCGTCGCCGTCTGTTCGTCGCCGTCTGTTCGTCGCCGTCTGTTCGTCGCCGTCTGTTCGTCGCCGTCTGTTCGTCGCCGTCTGTTCGTCGCCGTCTGTTCGTCGCCGTCTGTTCGTCGCCGTCTGTTCGTCGCCGTCTGTTCGTCGCCGTCTGTTCGTCGCCGTCTGTTCGTCGCCGTCTGTTCGTCGCCGTCTGTTCGTCGCCGTCTGTTCGTCGCGTTGCGAGGAGCAGACGGGCGCGGCCGCCGCCGGCGCCGAAGGCCTCGTGGGCTTCGCGTGACGCGCCTCACGGCGGAAAGGCGAAGCGAGTTCCCGGTAGCGCCGCGTCGGGTCGGGTCGTCCTAGCCCGTGCTTGTGTGTGTAACCGCCGGCAGCCTCCAGCTCGCTATTCCGCTGGAAGCGCGAGTGTCGCGTGTGGCCCACTCGAGGGTTGTCAAGGACAAGAGGACCCTGGCCAAATCTGATCGTCAAATGCCGTTTTACGGAGCGTGGGAACATTCGCTGGCTTAGGAAACAACACTGCAGGAAGTTGGAATTTCTGTTTGGCCAACTGGCACTGGTGCTAAATCAACGGGTACAAGTTTCCAGCTTCCTGCGAATTATAACTCAAATTTTAAATGTTTCAATGCTTATTAAAATATTAAATCCTAAAACCCTTATTCAACCCCTTTCAAAAATGAAGAAATACGAGCATACTAGAGGCCTGTATCATCAAAAATGCTGCTGAATAAAACCATGCACGTATTTCAAAACGTAACACGCATCCTTATCAAGAACAACAAATAACAGTTTTTACCATTACTATAATAATGTAGAATAGTATGAATGAATTTACATACCAATAAAATCAGAAATAAAATTTCTATTATATTAAGCTAAACGCAAATAACAATTGTATAATGGCAAGCAACCTCTTCCTTGGGGCCTTGCTGTCACGTATCAGTTCTGTCCTAACAGTGCATATGTGTGTGCATGGAGTATGAAAATTCAGTCCATACCCGCAATATGAGAATAGGCGGAATGATGCAATCAAATATTTGCATTTTCAGTCAAAATCAAAACTGTTTCGTTTTTTTCAATATTCATTATTTTTCGCCTCATTCGGGTAAAGAAAAAGAGTTCAATAATTAATCAGAAAATGTAAGAGACTGAAAGATTTTCAGCTTTTTCAGGTATTTTAGCTTACCGTAATTTTTTTAATAACTTCAATTAATTTTAATCCACAATATTATTAGGAATTAAAAACTACAAGTTTTGGAGGGGAACATATTTTCAATCGGAGAAGTGTTTTGCTGCACCATTCCGACCCCCAACGTCTTCGGGCAGAGGAGCTTTTTAGGAATTGCCTCGCCTCGAAGAAGCCGCTCCCCAAGGCGCAACGTCCGTTGTTCGCCTGGACAGGCGACGGCTGCCTCGCGCTCCTCGCGTCCCGCCGCTGCCTCCTCCTCGGCGCGCGACCGGAAGGGCTGCCTCCGGTTGACAAAAGACGGCGTAACTGTACATCCTCCAAAACAACCTTGCGCGCCATGAAAGATTCAGGGAGATCTGCGCTCCGCGGTTCTTTCTACGGAATTCTCGACGGGTTTTCTTATTATGTTCCCTTCCGGCCTGGACGTGAAATAGAGATTTCAGGAAAATACTATTATTTTCACCTTATTTTCACATTTTGACTTCCAGGAAACGTATTACTCCAATGTAATTCAGAAAAGTAACTTCCTTGAACCGAAAAGGCATAAGATTGAACAATAATTTCAGTAATGTTGAATAGATTAAAAATTCATTCAAGACGAGTTGTGCATTAAAAAATGTTTTGAAATTTGTAAGTTCAATTTTTCTTTTTGGCCCAAAATTCGTTGTAATCTGTGTTTCTGGCTCAGCAAGGGGCTGAATGACTAGAAATTGTAAAAAAGAAAAATAATAATATTGACTATTAATGTTTTCAAAATGTATGAAAGAAGTTACGTGAACTACACAAAACAATTTTACAAAATTCAAGTATATGATACTTATAAATAGATCGAATGTTTTGACCAATAAAGTAAAGAAAGAATTAGATTGTCAATTAGGTAGTGAAACTGGTAAAGTACTAATGAGATCGTATTAGAACTACAGCTCCTGCACAATTTTCTGGCTAATACCATTAAGTTTACCGCATAAGCTTTTATTTATTTTTGCCTAACCAACTTCCCGTCTCCAGAGGAGGAGCGCGCCTTTGCGAGGCCCACAGCGGTCCCTCTGTGCGCCACCGGCTCATTACGCGCCTTATTAACCGCTGTCAGCGTTGCCAACTGTGCAAGCGAAGCGTACGGCGACTGCCGCGGCTCCGCCTGCCGCCTTCGCCGCGCCCGTTGCTGCAAAAAGCGTTCGACGGCGGCGACGACGACGACGACGCTGGCGGCGGCGGGGGCGATTACACGGTGTGACGTCAGCGGCCACGTGACCCCGAAGGCCGCGGTTCGAGGCCCGATGGAGGTGTCCGCGGCCGGCGGAGCGCCCCGCGTCTCGCTCTCGGGAGTTATTCCTCCGCGCCCACGCGCCCCCGCCTCCACGCCGCCGCTCGGCCGCCGAGGACTTTTCTCCGAACGGACACGGCCGCGCCGGGCTTTCCTTTCCGGGAGCCGCCACGCGCTCGCTTTGTCTCGCGTATGAGTCGTGTGGGGATGTGTGTTACGGCTACTTATCGCCGGTGTATCTTCGGGAGCTGTTAATGGGGTCGTAAAGGGAGTTATTGTGTTGGCAAACAAGTCGAGAAAACTATCGAAGTTGTCCAACTATCACTTACGAGAAACCGCGGTAATTAAGATCGATAATGAATTTAAAGTTGTACATTTCCCTATTGTTTCTTGTAAATGACCATGTGCATGGTCTTTGTAATGCTACTAGAAAAGTTAGCGTCTTTTGTAATAAAAGAAACAGGAAACAGTTCGAGAAAACTCCGGCGTGTTGACAGCTCACTTCGATCTTTTATCGAGCGCATGCCAATGAATTGACGTATTAACTCGCCAAAAGGCCTGGTAGTCAGCCCTTGTTTCTAACTCGAAGCAATGCATATAGTATGCGAAGTTCAAGCCGCCTATAAAATAGAAATTGTAATCACAAGGAGAGAGAAATTGTCACAAGGAAAAACCGCTGTCTTTTTCGCCCCATAAGTACCACATTATTGAAATTACTTCTATCTTTAAAAATATTACTTTTATGTTTCAATATTCTTTGTATGTCATTCTCAGCAGCCCCAATTCTCAACATGTTCGTAGATTCTTGTTTTATTATTTTTCTTGCGTTCTTTGTTTTAAATATACATGCATATTTTACCCATTCCGCAATTTTCTCATGCGACGTTTCTTTTCTTCTTGCTTTACGGTTTCCTCCTCTTGAATGTTTACAAGACTTCTCCTCTCGAGGTTTTTCGAAATGCAATATCTTGAAAATGAAAAAGACCACTTTCTTATTTTATATTCATAATTAATGCACGTAAAAATTGAAGTGTAATGTTTTACATTGTTCAAAGAAATTAAATTTACATCACATTCGGAAGAAAATTACTCCATTCCTCTCTAATTTGTCTCTTATTTTCTTGATCTCTCAAGTAAATGTCAAATAAATTCTTTAAAAAAAATATGAAAAGCTTGGAGCAAGAAGGATATAAGTGGTATTGAGAAAATTCATTTCAACGTTGTGGTACGCTAGAAAATCATAGGAAAGTCGGTTTCTTTCCTCCTCTCCATGGCAGTGAATACTTCGAGTTGACGAAATAAAAGTTTCAACTATCCAATCGTACTCCAACCCCAGAATTTGCCCCAACGCACTTGCTCCCTTTGTGCCCTGGATCTTGTGGAAAAGCGCGTGCGCGTGCGCGGGGGCGGGCGCGTGCGTGTGTGGGGGCCGTGGACGTCCGAAGGCGATGCGTCTTGGTGCAGAGCCGCTGCCGCGAGGAGCGGGGTCGCCGGGGCCCACGACTTCCTCCTTCAAGGCCGCCTGCATCCTCCTCCTCCTCCTCCTCCTCCGGCGGCGGCGTCTCGCTCGCAGCCGTGCGCGAGAGCACTGCCCTCTCGCCTGCGCTCTCCGCGGGCGCTGCCTGCGCGCGCGGCGGCGTGGGGACCGCCGGACGGAGAAATCTCCTAGAGGAAAATCGGGAACACGTTCCGCCCTCGTTGCACTCGGAGTTGTTTTATAGCTTACTGTTGCACAATTCGAGCACTTATTAAACAGTGTAATTAAATTACTCATCTTATAAAAATAACCGTCTTTTATCACATTTACAAGCTAACACGTGCAACGATTATTTGACAACGGTCAATTTTGAGAGTTTCAATAATATTTTAATTTACGAACTCGTTAGTGTAAGGGCTTGGAGTAGAATTTAAATATGCGGAATCGTCGGCTGGAGACTCACCTGCCATGGAAAGCTTGGGTATTTTTCCCATGTGGTTGTTATGGTGGACTTCTCAAAGCATCATGTATCCTACATAACGCTTATCCATTCATAATAATCCATCTATTATAATTATTATTATCGATTTTTATGACCTAGAACATAAAAATGATCAATAAAATGGTCTTAAAATATTTTTAAAATACCCTAAAAACAAAGAAAAATGACGTTAAAAAATTTGATCAAAACCACTTGAGAGGAACAACTCAAGGTCTGGATATGTTACTGATGTAATTGAGGCTTCTTCCTTTTGTTCAAGTGAACTCCACTTGCAAACGTTTGGTTTGGACTGTTCTCTACAAGAAAATCTCTGCCTATATTAATCGCAAATTCGGTCGAACTGATAATGCCGCAGATAGGCATCACAGGAACCTTAGATTACGTAGTTCTCCCAACGGCTGACATTATACAATGAGCAGAGGAATCGAATAGGCTACTCGCAATTCTCTGGTGAACATTTGTTGTATCTCTTAAATATTGTATGAACCAGAACATTTATTACATTAACGTGGTATTAAAGTCGATGGAATCGGCGAAAATGCATTAAAAATGATGTAAAATGTAAAAAATTACTTATTAGTTGAAATCGACGACAAACGCAAAATATGACGTATAAAAACGGGTCACGTCCTTTGGATATATCATAAAATGAATTTCTAGACTACACAGTTTTGTTCTGAAGTAAAAAGAAGAAATGAGGTTTCATTAAAATCCGTCCCAAATTATAATTTATATCTCATGATTACCTTGTTAGTTGTCACACATGTAAAGGCAAAAGTCAGTCTTAACTGATCCTAGAAACGGGGAGATATAATGGCATAAGCCTCCTCTCGCATAGACTAAGAAATTTTACTGGCATTCATCATCATTAAATGTATTCATTTCATCAAAGCCCGAAGAACGGCCAGAAGGCATATATCACAGTATTTATAGCATTTTTAGCATTTATTTATATCTAATTCAAATTGGAAATTTGAGAAAATTTATTGTAGACGTTCATGAGAGAAATGTAATCGAAATTTCACTACGTCGGTGCTACTCGATTTGTAATGTGAATCGAATGTGCATGAAAACTATTCCGTCTCTGAATGTATGCAATGGAATATAATGACGAGTAGTTCGATGTTTTTATGTACGTACGATGTAAATACTAGGTGTTGATGAAATAAAATTATGCAAATAATTCGATTATTATTTGTAGTATATTCCGTGATTTTGAAACAAGATCGTCAAGGAAATATTTCTCTAAATTATAACACGGGTATAGGATCCTAAGTGTCTGATATAATTTCGGAATTTAACTCTTGGTTAATGCACGAATTACTCGTCTTTTCCCCGTATCATCTGATCATTGGTAGTGTAACAAAGAGCAACGGTCCAGATGTGGAGGAGAATTCTAGCGGCTGGTTGATCTGATCGGTAGTTTTCCGTGGTTTCTCCGATTATCACCGGGCGAATGCCGGAGCAGAACCCTAACAAACTGCCCCGGACCGCACGCGATCGTTCCTTCCTCTTGCTTGTCCTGTCCTCAGGCCTTACTTGACCGGTCGGGAGCTTTGAGTTTATCCCGACTGGGGCTGTGCCCCTCTGATGGAAGATATCTGGTTGTGGGAAAAAC
Organism: Gryllus longicercus; assembly: GCA_038098605.1. NCBI lineage: Eukaryota > Metazoa > Arthropoda > Insecta > Orthoptera > Gryllidae > Gryllus > Gryllus longicercus. The sequence goes on from JAZDUA010001017.1 coordinate 86,419, forward strand.
ACCATTAGCCGACGGCAGGTCGGCGCCGCATCTCGCCATCCAGCGGGGAAGATCACCGCCAGCTACCGAGGAAAAACGTGCACTACACTAACGGGACTAATAACCTTAGCAGTTGTCCCACCCGGAATCCCTATCAATCAATCAATCGATAGCTTCGGCGTCGACCGCAAGAAGCGCGCGTTGCTTGGCCCGCGCTCGCCGCCGGCTGCACCTCGCAGAGCGCTGGGGGCCTCCGTCACGCGGAGCTGGGAGCAGCCGCGCCGCTTGCGGTGGCGCTCCCGCTCAGGCTCTCGGGCGACCGCATACGCTCGCAGGACTTTCCTCACCCTCCCTCTTCTCCTCCCTCTCCTCCTCCCCTCCTTCTCCCCACCCCCTCCTCCTCCCCTCCTCTCCACCCCTCCTCCTCCCATCCCCCTCCTCCTCCCATCCCCTCCTCCCCTCCCCCTCCTCCTCCCATCCCCTCTCCTCCACTCCCCCCCCTCCCCTCCCCTCCATCCCCTCCCCCTCCCTCCCCCTCCCTCCCCCTCCCTCCCACCTCTCTCTTTTCCCTCCCCTCCCCTCACAACCCCTCCCTCTCCCTCCCCCTCCCCCTCCCCCTCCCCCTCCCCCTCCCCTTCTCCCTCCCTCCCCTTCTCCCTCCCTCCCCTTCCCCTCCCTCCCAAGTTCACTGAGTGCATTATCAAGATGGTGAGCTCCTTCGTATTCCTGGGGTTAATGCTCACAAAATTATTTTTATAGTATTTCACCAGAGTTCCTAACTGGCAGTTTGATAGTTTTCGAAGTGGTTAATATAGAAATGTCTATAATTAGAACTATCGTACCTTCTCATTTCTAATTTTTGTTTTGAAAAAAGCAGTCAATATCAAGGGAACATTATTAGGAATTCCTAACCCCGACTGGCGAGAACGTTTGTCATTTCGGCTACGTTTCTCTCTTTGCGCTTATCTCCGTTCCCTTCACGGATACTTCGGGAATTCTAATGAAATCGCAATGACCCAATTGTCGGGAACAGCCATATAAATTGAGAGCAGTACCCCCACTATATATCAGTCACGCCTGTTGGGTTAGAGGTCCTTCGAAGTTAACCGCGGCGGGGGAGGAGCGAAGGAGGAAGCTGGAAGGTGCCGGGGGGCGTGGCGGCGCGTTATTTACTGCCGAGTACTACCCCCCCCTCAGCGGTTGCAGTTACCACAACGTTCCATTACCTCCCAGCGTTTTAACTGCCTCTCATCCGTTTATTTCCCTGGGACTCGTTGGTATGGCACCCTGAGCTCCTCTGCAGCCGCCATTTCTGATTTCGTTATTCCACTCTCCTCACTTACATTCCTCCCCCTAACCTTCTCGTACCATCATTTTACCTTTCCGTTGTGTATCTAAAATCATCTTAACTCACGCGTTTCGTACCGCATCGCGCTTTCCATCTCATTCCCAGACGTAACTTGAAATCCCATGAACGCCCCTTCATTATTGTGACTTCACCTCATCCGAAATTTGTCAGATTTTAATTCCAACAATTCTCCCCCCGCCTACCGTCCTTTTAAATTTTTTCTTAAGTTTTCCGATGCGTAACGTCTTCGCTACCTTTTACACCGGCGCCGGTCACCGCCTCGTGTAACTTCTGGCTCATGCTTCGCCTGCCCCGTGCTCTTCTTTGCCTCCCCCCCCCACACGCATACGCCTGCCATTCGTCACCTACTACTACCACCACCACCACCACCTCCGGCGCGCTGCCCTTTGCCCCCGCGCACTATCTAGCGTTGTTTGAGCGTCCGCCGCGCATGTTTATCGCCCGTAAAGCGTTGCCATGGCAGCGCTCCCGAGTCGGCGCGACGCCCCCGCCGGCGCTTCGGCCGCTGTGTAAAAGTTTAACCGAGATACGAGTGCTTAACGCCGGGCCGCGCCTCCCGGTTTTAAGACTTGCTACACAGCGTGTGGAGGAAGTAAATAAATTACACATTATCTGTATTCAGCTGCGAGTCTCGCCTTCGCGAAGGGTGTGTGTCTTTCTTATCTTTGTTCCGGCGCAGGGGCGGGACTGTCCGAATGTCGCGTTCCTCTCTCCGTGGTGAACGACTCGTTGTATTTGTTGAATTGAGTTACAGAAAGCGAAATACTATAAATGAGGTTGGATTGATTGATGGTTAATTGATGTTTTCGGGCACGTCCACTGCTACGATCATTAGTTCCGTCTGTGAAGTGAGTGCTTTTATCCCGGGAGACGCCGTGATTCCTTCCTCGCTGGATGGTTAGAGGCGGCGCCGACTTCCACGCCGGCTTAGGGGATTCCATCTGTAATAGGGCCCGTTCAGCAGGAACAAGCCCTGAGCCACTTGCTGGTATCCTGGCGTATGTGGTAGTGTACTGAGTGTAGGTGTGTATGAGTGTGCTTATGACAGGAGAAGGCAGAACAAAGAAGAGGAAGCAATGTTCGCGCGCGATTCGTCGCCCGTTTGCTAGGGTCCCGCACCAGCATTCGCATGGTATTGATAGTAGAAACCACGGAAAACTACCGATCAATGCAGCCAACCGTTAGAATTCGTCTCCGGAAAGCGGCTGAATGGGATCCAGCTAGAGTCGAAAATCCGCCACCGACGGGACTCGAAACCCAGGCTCTTCCGGACAGAGTCGCTCCAGAGACAGCGGCAATGCTGCCTCTGAGCTAATCTCAGCGGGTGAATGAGGTTGGAGAAGGTGCACTCTTTTACTACTTTCGCACGATTAACCGCGATGGTTTTGAGAAATGAGGTACCCTGAGACAAAATGACGTGTTTCGCGTGAGGCTCTAGGGTGTGTGAACAATGGCCTTAGTACAAGGACGCGGGCGCTCACACAATAATTCTAAACAGAAGGCGAGCCTAATTGATGAGTTGCTCATATAACGAACAGCTCAAAACCGCTTCCCGGAAGTTGTATGTGGATGGATATCTCATGCGATAGCTCATGATATTTTGAACAATCATTTGATGATTACGTTAGTAAAAGCGTCAGGAAAGACGAGAAACGACCAATGGGACGACATCAATTTGAAACCTTAATAACTGCATTCAACGGACATAAAGAAAGCAAAATAATGAGTGAAAGTGGATGATTCTATATCAAGAATAGTTGAGAATCGGATCAATCCGATACTCTTTTTGGTAGATATTAATAAATGTCATGAGAATTAATGTATTTACAGCGTTTGCTTTAGTCTATACATTTAATAATTTGAATGAAGGGTCAACAGAATAACATAGATTTGAAGTTGACGTAAGGAACGCGAATTTGTCCCTCGGAACGCGAGAAATGGAGCGATAATTAATTTACGACTTCTTGAGTCGTAATACTAGAGGTAGCGCATGTAGATAATACCATAATTAGATTGCAGATGTGGGCACTATTTGTCTTTTAGGGGAATAACACGGAATTTAAAAGTTCGCGAAATGTTTCATTTTTTGACAGAATAAAAGAAAACTTTCAATTGTGCTGAACATTTGTTATATCACCAGAGCTGCATCAAAACAAACAAAAAGTGTACAATCTTGTCGAAACTCTAGAAATCTTGAGTATGTCGGTAGATTCGTGAAGAGAGGATGATGTTTCGCTTTCATGAGCAGGAACATCAACTTTATGCATGTACTCGTAGACATACGTTGCCGGAGACTGCGTTACTGCAGTCCTCGACGTTCGCAGACAAGTTCTCCCAATTTTCTCTGAACTTCATCAGCCCCTCTAACCCTCGCTCGCCCCATCTCGTGTAGCTCTCCCCCATACGCAGGCATTCCTCCATTCCCCCGGACTCTGAGCAACATCCCTTCTCCCGCAGCGCCACGTCCTGGCCCTCACACGCCAGCCGTCCTCACGCACACGCGCCGACACTCGCAACGCGGAGGCGAAAACTCCTCTGTTGCGCCCGCCCGCCCTCTCGCCCGCCCTGTCGCCCGCCCTGTCGCCCGCCCTGTCGCCCGCCCTGTCGCCCGCCCTGTCGCCCGCCCTGTCGCCCGCCCTGTCGCCCGCCCTGTCGCCCGCCCTGTCGCCCGCCCTGTCGCCCGCCCTGTCGCCCGCCCTGTCGCCCGCCCTGTCGCCCGCCCTGTCGCCCGCCCTGTCGCCCGCCCTGTCGCCCGCCCTGTCGCCCGCCCTGTCGCCCGCCCTGTCGCCCGCCCTGTCGCCCGCCCTGTCGCCCGCCCTGTCGCCCGCCCTGTCGCCCGCCCTGTCGCCCGCCCTGTCGCCCGCCCTCTCGCCCGCCCACTCGCCCGCCCTCTCGCCCGCCCTCTCGCCCGCCCTCTCGCCCGCCCTCTCGCCCGCCCTCTCGCCCGCCCTCTCGCCCGCCCTCTCGCCCGCCCTCTCGCCCGCCCTCTCGCCCGCCCTCTCGCCCGCTCGCTCTCTCGCCCGCTCGCTCTCTCGCCCGCTCGCTCTCTCGCCCGCTCGCTCTCTCGCCCGCTCGCTCTCTCGCCCGCTCGCTCTCTCGCCCGCTCGCTCTCTCGCCCGCTCGCTCTCTCGCCCGCTCGCTCTCTCGCCCGCTCGCTCTTTCGCCCGCTCGCTCTCTCGCCCGCTCGCTCTCTCGCCCGCTCGCTCTCTCGCCCGCTCGCTCTCTCGCCCGCTCGCTCTCTCGCCCGCTCGCTCTCTCGCCCGCTCGCTCTCTCGCCCGCTCGCTCTCTCGCCCGCTCGCTCTCTCGCCCGCTCGCTCTCTCGCCCGCTCGCTCTCTCGCCCGCTCGCTCTCTCGCCCGCTCGCTCTCTCGCCCGCTCGCTCTCTCGCCCGCTCGCTCTCTCGCCCGCTCGCTCTCTCGCCCGCTCGCTCTCTCGCCCGCTCGCTCTCTCGCCCGCTCGCTCTCTCGCCCGCTCGCTCTCTCGCCCGCTCGCTCTCTCGCCCGCTCGCCGTCTCGTCCGCCTACCCTCTCGCCCGCCCGCCCACTCGCCCACGCACTCGCCCGAGCGAGGGGCGCATTCCGAGGGCTGACGTCTGCCCGCTGCGGGCGCCGCCGCCGCCGCCGAAGAAATGCGCGCGCGCGGGCGTTCGATCGCTCGGCGTGGCTCGCATTCCGGCGCCGTCGTTCCGGCTCGGGTGCGGGGGTCGGGGCCGCGGCGCAGCGCCGGGTGAACGCGCGGGCGCCGGAGCGTGGCGGCGGCGGCTCTGGCTCCCTCGCACCCGCCCGTCCGCGTCCGGTCGCAAGGGAGCGCGCGCCGGCCGCCTTCAGCTGTCGCGCGCCGCGTGCAGCCGGCCGCATGGCCCCGCCGCGCCAAACAGAAGCCGAACGAGGAGCGCTTCTCGAAATTGGTATGGTCGTGAACACACATAAAAGGGAGGCCGGTTGAAGTAATTAAACATGCATTCTCTAATGATTTCTACGTACAACGGAAAGAACTTCAATGCGATGTGATGTATAACAGTTTTCATTCAACTAGTCTGCTGTTTCATTAATTTTCTTTGATTTTAAGTCTTTATTCGGACTCTATCTAAGTTATTAAAAGTAATTGGCGCTCGCATCCCTTCGTAATTCGATGTTTAAATTCTCGTAGTTATTGTCCCTCACAAAGGGTGTGGACATTTTGAAATAACTGTCAGGATTTACTCACCTAGAAAAAAGTTAATTGCAATGTAGATGTAAAATATATGTAATAATTTCTGAGAGCGTAATTATTTTTGTTTCATTTGAATGTTTCTTGTCATAATACGTCTTGAAGAAAAGAATTTGCAGAATGCATGGCGCCTTGGACACTGCCGCCAATTTATAACCCTGATTTGAAAAAAATAGGCGCTGGAGTTACAATTATTCGCACCAAAGCTCCTCAAAACAAACTGTCGAAGGAAGCTTGAATATTGGCTTTCATAGAAGCTGTGCAGCTGATTACTGAGTAACCCTGGTTGCTCAGTAATCCTGCCTAGTGCTGTCGGACTCCAGGCGAATTGAGTGTGTACGGCCGTGACTAGGTAGTCCTAATTCTCATTAGCAAGCTCCACACGTCTTGGGGTTTGTGGAAACTCCGTGGGCCGCGCTAGATCAAGACTGTAAACAAGGAGCAAACAAGGCGACTCGACGCATACTACGTTGTCCATGGTAAAGAGACAGGCAGCGATGTTAGCGCATAGTTTGCCAGGAGACTAAAGCGCAAATCATTTTATCAGTTCCCTGCAAAAGTGGCTGACAAACAGAGAGACGTTTTGCCCTCAATCGATTTTTCTGTATCGCAAAATATATACCACGTGTTAAAGGAAGTAATTTACTGTAAAGAGCAATAGGAGGTATCCTCTTTTACCAAGGCTCGACAATAAGTTTTTTTGCACAAAAGTCACAGTTTTCAAGCGCACGATTGTCCTCGTACGAAGTAAGTGCGAGAAAGTAAAAATGGTAGTTTGTGGAAACATTTTCCCTTTCTCCTTTGCTTGACCTGTCGCCTTATCTAGTTATTCTGTGCAGTTCAGCTGACGGTTCGTAAGTTGTAAGTCGTGTACATATGAACATGTATTCTAAGTTAAGTAAAAAATTGAAATTTTTTACATAATACTTACGGCTTTATGAAACCGTATATTTCTCGCTATGCAGAATTTATTACCTCGCTATATTACCTGCTAGTATCGGCAATCGCTGTTTTCTCACATAATCTTGGACATACACTAGAGTCATGTGCTCCCCCACACATCATACCCGCTGGGTAAAGTGCCGTGACAGAACCAGCGTTGTAGACGGTTCTGCTCTCTGCAGCCGGCGTCTGACTGTGGCTCACCCCTATCGCCCCCGCCCCCCCCCCCCCCCGATGCCACCGCCGTCGCCGCGTGCTTGCTCCGCATTCCTGTTCCTCCTCCCTTGCGGCGTCGCAGCCCCGCGACACGCACCGCCTCCCCCGCGGCCCCGCCCCTTCCCCGCCCGCGGCCGCGTCTCCGCCCTCGTGCCACCGCGCGCGAGCTCCGCCCGGCACCGCCAGCCTCTCGCGGGTACATCCCACCCGCCCCGCCCCGCCCCGCCCCGCCCCCCCCATCCGCCCCCGCATTCGCCCTCGCCCCCGCCCTCCTTGCCACACCCCGTCCCGCGCTCGATCCCCCCCCCTTTCGTCGAACAGACCAGGAGTTGTGAACGGCCCATGAATGTTTACTAGAGCGTAAGGCTGGGGTTTAGGGGTTAACGCTGAGTTCTGGGTGGGTGGGCGCCAGAAGAAAGTATCCAATTCCCGTTTGTTGATGCAGAATATTGCAGGTTACGAATGCTCCGTAGCAAGCTAAGAAAATAATGTTCGAGAATAAGGGCATAAGATGTAATAAATAGAAAAAAAACAGGTTTCTGAAGGGACTTATTTAATCCGATATTTTCGGAGGAGAATCGCGCGGTGATTTTTTTTCACTACAGAATGACTCGTAGTTCAGTGGCCTCGTGTGTCTGAATTTGCCCCAGAACGTTTCGAATGATGTTATATCTGGTGACGAATTTACTTTTCGGCTTCGTAATATAAAAGTAAATCTTTTCTTCTATTTGAAAGCGTACGTGACCAGCGTTTATTTTGCTTTGACGACAAAAGCAACTCAAGATGGGACATCATTTGGATCAAGCACGTAGTAGAAATAGCACACAGATTTATTCTGGTTGGAGCCGTCCCTCTCTTTGTAGTTCTCATTTCTGTTGTTACATTGCAAAGTTCTTCTGCAAAGCATCTTTATTAAGTATCCTCCTCCACTCTATGGTCCCAGCATTGCTTTACATTTCTTCTTTTCCTTATTGGAGTCCAATCCCGAACTCGTCTCGGCCAACGCATTGGGTGTCTAACGGCCTTGAAGCAATTATGTAAGTTCCGTCATCGTCAAATCCCGTTTTTTAAATTTCTTCGTTCACCATTCTCTCTAAAAAAAACTGTCATGTCGTCTTATATTTTTCAATTTTTATACTTAACTTCGGTTACGCCATCCAACTACTAACTGCTTCCCACATTCCCTTTATTCCAAATTCACCTATATACCATACTAGTCGTCATTCTTGCATCTGCCACGAGAAGCATCTGTTGTGTAGCACTTCTTTATAACCCTCAGCACTTACGCCTTTTCGACCCCACCTGACTTGGTGTGATGACTGGCATGATTTGAATAATAAATGAAATTGAGAGGTCGGGGAAACGCTAGAACCCCGAGGATCTCTATTCTACACCAAAAATTTCACGTGAATAGACCGGGATTTGAATCCTGGTGCCCAGGTGTGGAAGGTGACCAGTGGGACCTCCACACAGGCTGTCGCACCACGCCAGTGAAACGTCACTACCCACATTCCTACCTTCCTTGTGGTTCGAGCTTCAAGCTTTCCCCACATAGGCACCCTACATTCGTCCCTAGGGTCCATCCATGCGGTCATAGTGCTCCTTAAGAGATTTTTATTGATGGACGGATGTCATTTGTCCTGTAAATGTAGTGTATGTTTTCGTCGCAGGAGGTGACACCAGGCATTTGCTTGTTGGTGATGTCAGAACCCATAAGAGCAGCCGTCTAGAATTCTCCTCCAGACAGCAGAACACGACCTAGCTATCTATGTAGCTAGAGTCGAAAATCCTGCCTTCGTCGGGACTCGAACCCTATGTGAGAGGCACTGCAGTGACATCAGGAATGCCCTGGTACACTTTCTCCGGTAGCACCTGTTCATGTCAGTATTACATTCTGCATTCGACTCTGAATGCATTATTTGACAGACGGTGTAATAAGATTTTATGCCTGACAGTCTAGCCAGCACTAAACTAAAACAGTATTCGGAAATCCAATTTGGGAAGACGAGGGCACGTAGAACTTCAGATTGCTCTCTTTAAGAAGAGCCAGAGGAAGTTGTTGTCTTATGAAAGTTATGGAAGCTTTGTTCCGTTTCCAAGATTAGATGGAACGTTTGAAGAATTATGAAGTTAACGAGATCAAGTCTTTTACCTTAATATATTCTGAAAGAAGTTCAAGATTAGATTAAGCGACTTTAGGAAGATTATAATATATCCTTGTCTTGTCGACTTGTCGTAATGCTCAATAAGTTAAGATGTCCTGAACGAACTTTGGATGTTAAAACACTACCTCTTAGGAAAAGTTTCCCGTTAAGTCTTGAATTATGTAAACATTTTCTCTGTTATTAACAAACTGTAATTGGTGATAAAACGAAACCAACTCTTTATTTATTCGTGATGAGATACGTAAAACTAAAATCAATTATTTACACGATAATATTTCATATGGAAACGTAATTATGTGAAAACAAAACTGTTGTAGGAATAGTATACGTATAAAATTGAAACCACCAAATTTAAAGCTGTAAATAGTAAATGTGCGTTGAAAAACTTTAAAAAATATTTCGTACAGAAGGTGTTATATAATATCTCATCAATTCGCTGTAATATTCCAAAAACGTGAGAAAATACTTGTTTAAAGGAAACGAGCAAATTCACACTCATTTGTCGCCATTTGGTTCTTTATGACCCAGAAGAGCGTAGATAAAATTCCTTGGAAGAAACTTGCGTTCGGGATCTCATTTTCCGCACAGCGACAGTCTGCTCGTTTCAGCACTCCTCTTATCCCCTCCCTTTCCACCACGCCCTCTAAAGGCCTCTCCTCTCCTCTCCGCCGCCTGGGGTCGCAACGGCGTATCAGCGACTGCACTCGCCACCGCCCATTGAGTGGAACGGCTCTCGGGGCACGTCCGCGCTCTCCGCTTAGGCGCCGCCCCGCGCTGCGCCGGCTCTCCACGCGCTCTTCCGCCGGGGCGGCGCGGGACGGGGCGGCGCGGGACGGGGCGGCGCGGGACGGGGCGGCGCGGGACGGAATGGGGCGGGGCGGCGCCGGGCGGGCCGTCGCGGGGCGTGGCAGCGCGGGGCGGGGCGGCGCAGGAGGGGCGGGGCGGCGCAGGGGGGGCGGGGCGGCGCAGGAGGGACGGGGCGGCGCAGTAGGGGCGGCGCGGCGCTTCGCGGGGCGGGACGGGGCGGCGCGGGACGGGACGGGGCGGCGCGGGACGGGACGGGGCGGCGCGGGACGGGACGGGGCGGCGCGGGACGGGACGGGACGGGACGGGACGGGGCGGCGCGGGACGGGACGGGGCGGCGCGGGACGGGGCTGGGCGCCGGAAGCGACGCGGGGCGGCAAGGGGCGGGGAGGGGTGGCGTGGGGCAGCAAGGGGCGCGGGATGGGCGGGGCGGGCCGGGACGGGACGGGACGGGACGGCGCTAGCAGAGGTCGCAGGCACACATCTGCCCGGACAATACCAGGAGAATATTGGATTTCGAAATACATTTCTACCCGTTTTTCGAATATATTTTTAAGGTGTTGAGAAAATTGTGGACGGAGAAATTATTTCTTTGTTTTTGAAATGGAGTAATTGTGAAGAGGTTTTCTTAATTTCTAGTTTAAATGGTATTAGGTTAATTTCTAATTACGCGTATGAACTTGTAAAATAAATATCATCAGAAGATTTTAACTTATTCAAGTAAAATAATTAAGGTTCGTTATTTGTACGTTCGGAGAGGCTTATACTACTGCCCTTTCTTTTATCCTCAAAATATTATTAATGCCATAACATCGACAGTCTACATTTCAAAGCTGTTTGGTTTCGAAAGTATTGAATGTTATAAATTAAATGCAGATTGTACCATTCTCTATTGTGTATTAGACGAGTAGTTGTATGAGTTAATATTTTCCAATTCTGTTAAACTTGAAGCACGTGAATCATTTTTATATTCGCTAAAAATTAAAAGAACCTATCGGAGTTCAACAAGAAATTGAACATTAGGATATGAAACAAAAGGGGGAAAAGAGAGAAAAAGTTGTTGCCAGAAATGAAATACACGTACGTTATGAGATCGCTTCCATTCTTTCCAATACGCTCTCCCAGACTTGAACTGCTTTATGTTTCTCTCCCCGCCGTTTCCTGCCTTTTGTGCAGCGAGGACGGTTCTCCCGCCTCGGGCGGCGTTTACCCCTTTCCGCAAGGCATGCTCCGAACGCCCCTCGCCCCCCCCCCCCCCACTCAATCTCCGCGCGTGCGTGCGCGGCTGGGCTCTCCTCACGGCACTTGCGTGCGCAAGCCCCTTCGCGTGCGACTGTGCGCGCCCAGGGCTGCCAACTGGGCGGGCGGCGCAGGGCCACCCTTGCTCTCCTGAGACTCCGACCTGCTAACTTGCGTGGGTCGTACCATATGGATATCGTCACAGCAGATATTGGATCGGGTTTCAATGCTTTTGTGAATTTTTCTGTTCATTGACAGTAACCCTTTGCTATTTTAGGGGTGTTTTGACCTGTTCGCGCATTTTGTGTACTTAATATGTGATTCTTAAAGATAATACATTATTTCACAAGATCTCAATATGCGAATTTTCAAGAATAAAAAAATCGATTTAATAAAATTGTGTTATTTAATAACAACTGAGAAATATTTACCATTATTTACAATTATTATGTATTATTACTAGCCCTCGGATTTTAGGAGAAATGTCTATATCAGGCAGTCGTAGAAAATAATTGCAGATATCTACGAATCCTAAAAAAATATATCTGCTGAATGCATTCAATAATGCCTAAAATAGTTTTTACAGGTCGGTTGATGCCTATTTTAATAGTTTTTGCCTAAAACTGCCTAAAACAATTAAATATGACATATTATATTTTAATTATTCATTTTGTAAATGTACCGAAACGCAAATACTTTTCCGAATTTCTCGAAACACAAATATTCTGATCGAATATGCATTCAACTACGTCTCGAAACCTCTCACCCAACACACTGAACAGAGGGAGCTCTGGAAGTCTATATACTCCTAAAGAGGATGTTTTACGTTCTTCTTCGATCACCACGCACTTATTCAATTTCATTCATTCCTGGTGCAACTGCTAATGTTGATAATGAAAAGTGGAAGGGAATGAATGAAATGAAGAGAAATAAAAGTGAATAAAATAATTTGCTTGTTGTCCCTTTCTTATGTGTAAAAATAGTTGACTTCCCTAAATAATAAAAAGTGTTTATTTTAATCCTTTTGTGGTCAGTTTTAGATGTCAAAAACGTAACTTTTCATGTCCAATGTTTGTTAAATGCCTAAAATGTCAGTTTTCATGCCTAAAAGACCCTAATTCCGTAATATTATTACATAAATTAGTGCCTAAATCATCACTTTTTGTGCCTAAAATTTCTATGTCTAATTATTACATAGAAAACTGTCGCTGCAACCCGCAATACTGATGTGTATTGAGACGACTGTCCTCCATTGCAGATTCTTTCTAAACAACTTCGGTATTTAATTCCCATTCCGTTTGGAATATTGGTATATATTCTACTGTTTACACTAATTTATATTTCATTTTGAAGTTTAAAATTAATAAATCAAGTAAATATAGCTTTTTGTGCGAATTAATTTATTGTTAAAAGAAAGAATCTATTATACAATCTTACTTTTAGTCTATCTATATTTTGTGTACATTCCGCTTTGTCTCAGGTAAAGTTACGTGAAGTTATCTTTTGATTTTACGTCAGAATTTTTTTCAGTTTATCGTGAAGTGAAATAATTGCATACTGTCGAAGTGGCCAGTTAAAAGCAACACGCAAGTGAAGTGATAAGAAAATATTTCGTGTAAAGAACTCTAGTCCAATATTACCCCCTCTTAGGGTTCTGGGAGCAGTTGTATTGCACATCTGTGTTGTAACTACAAACATTTCATATGAAATTAAGAGTAAAGCGTCTTAAATATGTAAGCGATTGTATGTTCGGCATAGCTTTATTGGTTATAAATTACTCGTTTGTTCTCGTACTTTAATCTGTTCTTATACACAAATTAGAAGATACACTAATTACTCTTTATTCGTGTATTGAAGGTTCAGGAATTTTGTTATATATTTTTAAGCTTCACTTGCTGTTTCTAAACCCTAATCATCTTTAAATAATCAATTGTGAGTTAATTTGCACGTATTTTTACTTTATTGTATTCTCTGACAAGTTATATATATCGACCTCTTTATTCGAGTGGCAGCATGCATGAACTATGAAGCAACACTGTTCCTATATTACATCGCATACTTTTGATTTCCATTTTCATTTTTTAAATTTTAAATTGCAATAAACTAATTTATGTTACCTATTATTTGTATAGAAAATGTAAGTTTAAAATCTCCTCATTGTACTTTCTTACCCTTGCGAAAATAATCCTAATGTGTGCATAATTTTGAAGAACAACATTAAACGGTCGGCGGTTTCACACATCTCTGGAGTACAATCAAGAGCTCGCGGACTCGTAGCCAGTGCTCAGAGAAAATTGTTTAAAAGTTCAACGCCCGCCTATTAGCTGCGTGTCCTGATTGTCTTTTTGTTTGAATGCGACTCTGTCTTCTAGCACGTATTTACCCATTATTTCGCGCCGCTCCTGCTCCGGGTTCCCCACACTTCATCCACATTTAATCTCTTCGGAACTCGTAGTCTGTAGCATTTTTACTGCTACAATTTTTCCTGATTCCCTGAACGTCCCTTATGTTGTTGACTTCAACAACCGCATCGCCTATGCATGGAACCCGTGCTTATACAGCCTGCCACTGTAAGTACCTCTGTTATTCCCGTCTTTGCTTCTACAATTGTCCTCCTTTCTATTGTCACTGTCTATCACCTTTAATCCACTGTTTTTTTCTACTCCCGCCATCGTCTCCAACAACAAATCTGTCCTCACGGCATCCATGTCCTCGTCCTGCCTGCTCACCTGCGTGTTAGTTTCCTGCCGTTTCTCGGACTCTCCAATGGCGCCCCGCGGGAGTGAATTAATGAGGATGCCGGGCGCGTCAACTTCTTGTCATTAGACTCGTAAGTACAAAACGTGTTATATCCCGGGATGTAACGATGTTCCTCCGCCACAGATATGAGTTACAGTCCGACCTACATGTCGGCTTCTGAGTTTTGCCCTCCCAGTATCTTCTCCACCAGCCTACACACATACATCTTGGATAAACTCATCGTGTCCACTCGTCTCTTGCCACGTGAGGTAGAGTGGTGTAGTGTAGAGGGGACAACGATGAGGAAAGATCGCGCAAGGTCCGTCGCCCGTTTTGAAGGGGACTGCTCCGGCATTGCCTGCCATTGGTCAGAGAAAACTACCGATCAGAGCGGGCGGGCGTTAGAATTCTCCAGGTTGAGGTCGTGTTTGTCATAGCTGGTGTGAGAAATCCGACGTGCTTTGGGCGGGCTTGCTCCGTGCCCGCCAAACGCTGCCTGTACTGCCCGCGAGGCCGCATCTCCGCGCTGGGAGCGGCGCAGCGCGTCTGCAGAGGTAATTAGGCGCGCGTCCCCCTCCGCGCCCTCTTCACCTCTCCCCCCCTCCGCTCCTTCTCCCGAGGGGCGCGGCGGGCGCGTCGTCGTCTTCGGCCTGGGGTTTTTACATCCCGCGGGGCCGCCGGCCCGTGCCGTCGTCGCCGGTGTCGTTCCCGCCGCGCTGGGTTTATCGCCGAGCGAGCGACGGCGGCGCGCGGCGCGGCGCGGGGCGGGCGGTCACGCGCGGTTCGGGGCCCCGCGACGTCTTCGGGCGAGGACAGCCGTTTACTGCGCGATCTCGTTACCCTTTTACGCGAGGCCTCGTGGCGGTGACCTCCCCCCGCCCGCGGGGCGGTGATTTGCGGCGGTCCTTAAGCCGCGGATCACTGCTGCTCATCCCCGTAGCGCCATCCCGGCGACGGTACAAGGGACGGAATGTCTTTTTAATGACGCACTAGCTGGGGATGTTTTATACAATTTTGGAGGCCCCGCTTGCTCCTCAGGGAGATCAGTAAGCGGATTTCCTAGCTTGTGTGTGTTTCTTATGTTGCGTGTTGAATTTAAATTATCAGAAGATGATGTAGAAGATGGATGTTCTGTGTGATGAAAAATATATTATTTTCGTACACATGTAGCGAAGTTATTCGTAGTTGTACTTCTTGTCTATATCATGACAAGCGATGTAATTTCGATATCGTATTTTGTCGTCAATTCAGTCATTTGTATTCAGTAATTTTATTGAACAATATGAAATAACAGCAACATTTGTTATGTTTTCGTTTTCGTGTCATTCTACTTTATCTCTATTTCAAACATATTGGTTTTTGATCTTTCACATATACTGCAGACTTAGCATTCGTCTTTGATTCCTGTCGTGAATAGTTTCTTTTTATCCTTGACAGTAGCCCACGTGTCTCAATGGAGATTCCATAAATTGAACTAAACTATACCTTAAGACGGAGATGGTTCTACAGTATTTTAATCTGATCTTCCGAACACCTCTGCTTTTTCCACATTGTTAGTTCAGCTTTGTTAAACCACCGCTTAGTTTCATTTCCTTCAGCTCTCTTCTTGATCCTGTTATCGCCTTCTTTGGGACCGTCCATGGTTTAAATGCAACTCCACGCATTCGGTATTTGGCGTGTAGCTAGTGTCTGCTTGCCAAATCCCCAGTCTTGTCAATGGGATGTTTGCTATTTGCTGAGCGACGAACATTCGGCGCTCGCTGAACACACGGTCTTTTGAACTCATCAAAGGGAGCAAACATTCGCCAATCATATCAGCTGCTTGGGATTGGGCGAGCAGTAGCTCGCTATTTTTCGAAAGTCGAATGTGTGGAGCCGCCTTGAGGGTCAGTCTTCTTCTCTACAAAGAAATCGAGATTCGAATTCCGGTCAATATAATTGGAATTTGAGATGGGCAAAATGGTTTCGTGGCAGTTCTCCGGTGTTCTCTGCTTCTCATTCAATCACTGGTTCATTATCGCACAAATAATATCTATTTTGTTGCTCGTGAATAAGATGACTTGGACCACGCGTGTATACACCAAGCATTTACCGGGGCTCGTGCTCTCTAGCATTATCTCGGTGGCAGGTGTATGTAACTTTTTCTGAGAGGATCAGCATTTACCTAGATAATTTGTTTTATCCCCCAGGGTTGTTGTCCCTCGGGATATGACAGATATTATGATGATGATGATAGTGAGTGGTGAAAGTCCGACTGCCAACACACACCTACAGACACACTTATACACCCATGATCGAGGCTTGAACCCGCGATTTTCTGGTCCGAGATCGCTACGGCACTATTGGCTTAGCAATCTCGACTATCTGATCGGCAAAATAATATCTTAATAATAATAATAATAATAATAATAATAATAATAATAATAATAATAATAATATAATACATGGCATGAGGTTTTGTTCTTAAACTGTACAATTTATTACTCGAGTATGGAAGTACTAGGGGAAACTATCATTCATAACCTTCTCTATCATAAAACGTTGCAGAATACACAAGATTTAATTTTAAGCCATTTAACATTTTTGGTTTAATTAAAACAAAAAAATATATCGTACATTTACAGGAGTCTAGATCAGTTGACTCACGGAATGTTAATAAATATTTTGTAATGTGTAAATTACTTTATTAATTAAACATCGGACATTAAAAGTGAATTATGATCATAAAGCGAATAAAAGCAATATTACTCAGGGAATGATTTTACAACCGTTGTGTTGAGAAAAATTGTCGTCGCACACACATACACACACTACGAGCGTGATGTACGAACCCAGAATAAAATGTATTCGATTTCATCAGAAATGTTGTGTGACTAGACGAGCTTTCACACGAACGAGCAGGTCTTCTCGCTACCCAATTCCGTTGGAAAAGGGCAACAAAATACGCAATGATGGAGGGAGGCGGGGGCGGGCGGCCCGACCGCTTCTACTCGCCCCGTGAGAACGCAGGCGGCCCGGAGAGGATAAATTACCGCCCATAAACGCGTTACGCGAGGTGTTTGATGCCGATTGGCGCTCCCAGCCAGCGTACTGCGGCGCTCCCCATCCCGAGGCCGAGGGCACTTAAAAAAGTCCCAGGTCCGTGCCGACCGCCGGCACTCGCCGCTGATCGATAAATCTCGCCGCGCTTCCTCCTGGAAGCCGGTTGCCCCGGCGCCGCTTCTCGCCTCGCGCGTCCGGCTAATAGCAGGATTTTGCTCTTGTTTTGGATAATAAACCCGCCGCATTAACGAGAAGCATCTCGCTGGAACTACTGCTAGGACGCTACCTGCTCCCGCAGCATTCCGACGTCGTTCTATAAAACGGCGTCGTTACGGCACCCGGAAGATTGATTCGCCTTCCCGAGGGGCGAGGGAGGTCGTCGTCTTGCTCGCGAACATAAACAACTTAATCAAAAGATCTCTTGTAGCGAGTGCGCGGCGTGGCCAGAAACTGTGGTCGGGCATGCCGGTCTGCAAATATATAAAGAGCCGAATGTGCACCGCGGTGTATTTAGGGGCTTACGTCAGGCGCTGCCCAAACACTGAATCGGACGATTAACTCATGGCTTCTGGAAGGGGCCGTCACGAGACGACCGACGATTCTGGAGTCATCGCGTAGCTGAGGTTGCTTTTACAATCCAAACGCGGTTGATAATTTTGAGACTCTTTTTTTTCCTTACGTTTTTTTCAGTCGTATTAGCTACATGGTCCCGAGGGACTAAGAGAATAGGCTAATGCAAATTAATATAAAAAGTCAGTGTAAATGAAAAACTCTTTCCAAGAACATAGCATCGTAGGCTTTCACGGCCGGAGTCAGTATAAAAGAAATTTTCCGGGCTGGTAGGCCGTGGTCTAGTTGGCCCTTCAATGCTAACTACACAACGACCTACCAGCCCGAAAAATTTCTTATATCTTTCCAATAAAATTATAAATCCTCTGAATACAACACCTGTAGACCCCTACCTAAACAAAAAAAAACATGGTTTCTCCACTGCTTTAGGTACGCTTTTTTTGCTATGTGATAAACATAACACCCATGTATGTATTTTTGGTAAATGTAAAAGTAAACATTATTAAATATTATTGGTTTCACTAATGACATAAAACTTCTAATATATTTCATATTGCAGTTATGTCCAAGTCTTTCGATGATTCTTCCAGCAACCTATCAACAATTGTTTCGTGACTATAATTTTTATCCAACGGTTGGTTGTCTATTACCACTGAACTTGTCTCGCATTAGCCAAAATTAAGCCATGTTTTAATTAATAAATTAGTATGTATGTTATTTAAATACCATGAACTTACAAACATGCAAGAAACCTTATTGAGTACTGGATATCAAATGATGCATTTACTTGAGTGAATATCACCTTGATATCCTTGAATGAACTTTAGTCACTTGACTGAAATGCTGTTATAAGTAGGATTCTGTAATTGCTCTCATCTTTGCAGGACAAGTGGCAGAATAGTTTTTAACACTTTATATTTGAAAAAATATGAAATGGTTAGTGTGTTTTTTAAAAACTTTTATTATATATACATTTTATTATGTGTTTCTGTATTTCGTTTCCAAGATGGGCCTAGAAACTACTTTAGTGCATGTAGCTACGAAAGGTTCGAGCCCAGTTGGGTGCGTCTGCTGGACCGATCGTTCGCTAAGGCCACGTTTGCTTTCTGCTTTCAGGAGGAGCTCCGCCCGCGAGGCAGCCCAGTGGCGGCGGCTGCGGCGGCCGAAGACAGTGCGGGGGCAGTGACGAGTGCGGGGCCGGCGAGCGCGGGGCGGGCGGGGGGGCCGCGGGGCGTGAGCGCGGGGGTCGGCCGGGGGCGGGAGGCATGAGCGAGGGCGGCGCGCGCCCCGCCCGCTTCGGCCACGAGCCCTGACCATGGCGCCGCCCCGGGCCAAGGTGAAGAGGTGAGCGCAGGGGAGGAGGAGGAGGCCATGAGTCTGCGGCCGCCGGGGCTCGACGCCATGACGGACTACGTGGACCCGCACTTCGTGCGCGCGCTCAGCCGCGACCCGGATCGCCGCTCGCCGCAGGTGAGCCCCCGCACCGCCTCCAACAGCTTCCGATGATTATTTCTCCTTTGTCCAGGTCACAGGATCTGGGCAAAATGAAATCAATCATTAGTTTTAACTTGTTCGCAATCCTTGGGACGTGCTTCCCCCAAAGATGGCTTATGTTGTCTTAAAACAAAGAGAGAATCATTGCTACCTTGACGTTCGTAGCATATCATTGATGAGTATGCCACTTCTAGCATGTGATACGTTGCAGATATATGTCAATAACACACATCTCTTCAAAAAATTGTGTTTATGACTGCTTGCTATAAAATCACATAACTTAATGCAATGAAACGTCATACATCGAATCTTTATTAAATTATACGAGGTTTCAGAAAACAAACGACATTGTTGCCACATTTAAACGCATCGTAAAGTGCGGCATGATGTAATCTTTGAGCATCAAATTTGTGAATCCTTGTCCTTGAGCATCAAATATCGAATTGTGATAAATACAAACTTAATTTCTTTTTCGTCCCGACCACAAGCTCCACTGCGGTGGGCTGCTTGAGCGCAGGGTTTGACGCTCTCGTGCCAGTGACCGCCGTTCGCTCGAGCGAGCACGCCGGCTGCTTCGCGACCGCGCACCGTGACCCTCCGCTGCCTCTGGCGGAGGCGGCGAGCACTTTCATTCGGCCCAATGGCACTGAAAAGAACTCGGCGGCAACTCCAGATCGAAACTTATTGAAACTGCGTGCGACAACTCTCGCATACTGTACCCCTATCCTTCCAGTTCCATTTTAAGCCGGGAATTTCTTAACGAAACGTGTTTGTTTAAAAAAATGTATAAAGGTAACTTTCAATGTACTTACAGAATATCAAATAATATATAAATGCAATTGGTGTTTGTAACAAAGTTTCAATAAAGGTTCATCAGTATTATAGACAGATGTTCTTGGAACAATTCACACATTCTTAGAAACAACATTTGAAGTAATTACACAATCTTACTTGACAATTAGTTTTTCGCTTTCCTTGATAGACATAGAAATATTAGAAAAGAATTTTACTCCTAAGAAATCTACTTGAAGTTGTCCATGCGAAAATACAGGATCGGGCAAGTACAACCTTACTCCTCAATATTATTTAACTTTATTACCGAGAGGTACGCCCGTGCAATTCAGTCGCATAGAATATCAAGTAATTAGTTTAATTTTACAGACAGGTGCATAGTCTGTGTGTTTTTGAACACGTGGGGTAGCGCCGGACACGTGGGGTATTGATAAGCGCCGGACCATCAAAAATGTAATAGAAGCCCAAGAAAATCCCTTCTTGTAGTTTATGGTTGGAACCATTTCTTTGATGCATTTGGTCTCATAAGTACAGGATATAAAGCTCTAGAACGCTTCATTGAGGAGTTATTTAACTATAGAAATTTTAACTAGGATGCCAGAGTGTTGAGAATTGCATTTGACGTGAATATTTAGATGCGTTGTTTTCTTCAACAAATCATTCACATTTTTTACAGACGAATTGTCATTGTTTACGACTCAGTGAAATTATTTTTCTTTAGATACCTCATTTATAAAGATACATTGCGTGTGAGAGTCGCAAAACTCACCTTCACTACTGAAATAATACAGGAGGCGATGAAATCAGCACCTTGTGCATCTTCAGCCATATGAAGCATCACGTTGAGCATGGATCAGTCAATATCAATCTGTGATTTCCTTCTGGTCAATGCCTTAGTAATCAGCTTTTCAATTACCTCAGTAATTCTATTGCAAGCATTTAGTATCGGTCATGGGTGAAATACCATATTCACAACGGAAATTTAAAATTATTCTCAGGAAAATATTTACAGAAAAATTCGTACTACATGTTTAAGATGCAAGAGTATGCTTTAATTACTTCACTGAATCTCACGGAGCTTACAAAACTTTCGCTTTTACAGGAAGTAAACATAGTTCTTTGAATGCAACTCATTGACAATTTAGTTCAAGTAACATGATAATAATATTAACAAAAATAATACAAACTGTTTTGTTTTTGTGCTCAAGATGTTATGTGATATTCAAGGTAGTTCCTTCAGTGGTGATCTTTGTAGATTATCAACAGGTATGTCATTACATTTTATGTCGCAGTTACCTGCTTTGAAGGACACTCAGTTAATTCAGCGTACAAGTTACTAGGCGCCAGGTATGCAGAGGGGAAAAGTGAAAGTGAAACAAGCGATATTTTCACGTTCGATTACCATGCAGGCCGCGTTCGCGCTACTGGTCGCGCCAGAATCTCACTTAGTAGGTTGCTGGAAGTGGCTACGTCACCCATTCACTTCTCGAGGGAGAGATTAACGCTTGACATTAACCTCCACCCGCCGGGGAGCGGAAAGACGTGAAGACCGAAATTGGCGCTCTCTGGCGGCAAGTGACCGTGACGGCGGGCGACGGTTCGCGACGGAAGCGAACGGCAGTCGTAAACGCCAAACGCGACGCCTGTTTAACGAACTCTGATCCTGTTTACTTTCGAGGGGGCAACAAACGCGAGCTTTTCATCTGAGCCAAATTATTATCCAACAAAGCTCGTAATTGGATTCATATTCTCGCACATTCCTACTTCAGTGCGTTTTATTTCATAGTCAATATGTTCCACGGAATCATTTATGATTTTCTGACAGACCCACTACTCTCTCTTGCACATATTCAACGTTTATTACAGCTGACGGACGGGAAAATTTTGAATGAAAAATGTGACGTCTATATTTTACTGCACGTTTTCTCCATTTTAACGTTAATCTATATGGAATAATTTATCATTTTGAACAAATAGAAACGTTTGTGCTTGATATATATTTCTCTCTTTTCCTGCATTCATGTGTGGATCAGTATTTCGTTTCTTTTGTGTTTTCATTCTTTCGAACGCCATTGTGCACACAGGGTAATACTATACTTCTCAATGGAATAGTTTAAGCAAATTGAACTTATTTTTTATTAATTTTACATTAAATGTAGAGGTATTAAATGTACCATCAAGTACATATTATTAATTCTGGAACGATTTACTCTTTTTATGCTTCAGAATACCAAGATTCACATTGTTCTCCACCTAATAGAATGCATTACGTAAGAAATTAGTTTTGAATTCAAATTTATTTTTAATGGGTGCGAATGAATTTTAATGCAGTTTTCAATGAAGTTAATATCTAGACTCGGCAGACAGTTTGAATTTGCCCTCGGAATACTGCGATCATCAATTTTGTGCGAATGTATATAACTATTTATCGTTTAAATTACAAAATTAATTGTATTTTCAAATACATATTAAAAGTCTTTTATCAGTTACGCGTTCCCTTTAATAATATTTATTTTCGCAAATTTTGTTCCAATACTATTCTGGAAATGACTTTTTAATTGAATGTTTTTACGTCTCTATGCGACAATTTGAAATTTAAAACTCCATCGTGCTTCTGTTTCTTTGCAATTGTGCACACATACAGTTACGCCCCTTCTTTGAAAATCCTTGAGGGGCTGCGATTCGTCCGTGCGTGCTCACGTCTTAACCAGGCACTTCTTTGGGCTTCCCGCTGTCTATCCGCTCACGAACCTACAAGAAACTGGGATTTTGTGGTGTCATGTTACTTGAGTCTTGCACTTGTTAGGTTTCACTAGACGTTACAAGGTCTACAATGCAATTGGGATCTAATTACAGTTAATTACAGTGTCTTATTAAATGTTAAGTCGTGCATGTTCGTTTTTAATTTATCTTTTTGGCTATTTCAGCTTCTAGCGAAAGAATGGGAAAGTATTAACAGTTGTGAATAGATGCATGTTTCATTCTCCCCAATGAATTCTGAAAGAATCGCAACCGAAGTGCTCGGTCACATGTAATAGTTCCATTCGAGGAAATTGAGATACTTTTTTGTTTTATGTAAACATAATACCCCATTCCCAGAAAGAATTAATGCCAGAATAGTTGATTAAGTAAATTTTATCCATTTATTGTAGCCCAGCTGAAGAACCTTGCGTTGCCAAGTATTTATTAATCATAAAATCCTTCCCCACGTGGTCCGGCCCGCCCTTCACCACACTACCTTGTTTATTCCGATCATCGTTACTAAGACCATCATGCTAAGGGCAGCTGTACGTTTAGTGACAATTTTGATCTTAGATTGCTCTGAGACTCATTGCAATTTTAAAATGAATCAAAATCGGTTTATTGGGAACTTGTTTGTGCTTTCAGATTCAGTTAATTCACTTTCCTAAATTTACTGACAGTTTTCATATTTGCAAACAACGCACAGAATGCACACATAAATACTACTTAAAAGAGGTAGGAACGGGGGATATGACAAATTTTTACTAAGTCTCATACAGAATTTTCTCTTGTTTTGAAGGTTAAATATACAAAATTTTATTAAAATGGAAATAAAACTGTATATTTGGATGAAATAACAAATATTCTTCTTTGTGAAAGAGAAAATAATAATATGAATAAAGGTAGCCAAAGGTACTTAAGTTATACCCGAAAAGGGTTCACGGTCTTTCAGTAAAACCTCCCATCGAACTCGGTTTAGTCGTTCTAGAGATTACTCGGACACATAGCCAACCAAAACCGTAAAAAAATCTTTTTCATATAAATGAACCTGAGATAATAAAAAGGCATTTGCGTGGAAATCAGTCAGGCTCACCAATTTCTTTTACATAGATTCTAAAACGTAATTCATTGAAATGGCCCTAAGCTTTACTTTTAAATGTACATTTTAAAATAATATATTTTCTTACTAAATTATATTGATATCTTAATGTTGAATTTTCCATTTAATGTGTCCGACTTCTTTTCGGACTTCAATGATTTTAATGACGAATACATACGAATTTACAATGACAAATACGAAAGCAGCCCTTGGGGTCAGGGTCGTATGACCTGCCTTCTTTCCTTTTCTGCACATCCGTCTGAGCGGTACATGCATTACACATTAGTGTTTGCAGTAAGACGCTTAGCGCTGTTCCCACCGCAGTTTCTCCGCAGGACAACGTCCATAAACATGAAGTAATTGTTCCTTGGTTACATTCTTGTATATGCCTGAGTACTATACACGCTGAAGTCTGACCCATTTCAGACATAACAACACAAATTAGAGTAAATTTATTAAAATCGTTTTTCCGCGCTGAACGTAATGCAAGTCTGTTAAGTGTTTGCTATTGTCTCGATTACATCTACAGACAGAATATTAGTGGTAGTAGGCGAGCTAGTTAAAACGAACTAAAGTTTGATAGTTTTGATTTCTTGTAAATGTATTACTCATTTTGAACGAGGTGGTATTGTCAAAATTATATCAAAAAATAAAATTTAATAAAGACCAAAATACGGACACTATATGTGAAATTGAAATGGCAAAATCCAAGAAAAAGTTCTAGTGTTTTGACAGTGTCTTTTAATACCCTTCCTTACACTAGCCGTTTCGCAGTGAATTGCGTTGAATTGCGCAATGTTACGAAGATGTTCAGTTTATACAAAGAGGTTTCATTGGCAGAAACGCGTCCTTTTATTCGGTGGAGAACCGTCTCGGCGAGCGCACCGAAACTGGCCGCGTGACGCCTGCGCGCAGTGCACCTGCCCCTCGGTAGATGGCAGCGATGCTCATTAGCGGCAACGCGGCCACTGCTTCCCTTCCCTTCCCTTCCCCTCCCTGCCCTTCACGGGATGTGCGGCGGAGCGCGCCGGGAGGGGGGCGTGAGGAGGGGGGGCGTCGCAGGCAGCGGCATCCGGCGGAGGGGCGACCTCAAGGAACGCCGGCCCTCGCCGCCACCCGCACCTGCCGACCCTCGCGGATAATTGTTATGCTGCTATTATGTCAAGGGCTCTACCGCGCCCATAGAGACGAAGCCGAGCCAGATGTTGCATTTTTGTTACTCTTGAAGAAGTGCTCGGGTTTTGCTAATAAATTTCTCAGGTGTAAAATGGAAATAAAGGTGTCGTGATCTTGTTACTGGGTCAAAATTACCCTATATTCATCTGTGGCCTGTATTCGCCCGAAAATAGTCTCTAGATCGATCTATTGATTTTGAACTTCAAAAATTAACTGTTAGAACAGAACATCAGAAAAATCCATGTCTACACAAATAATACTCAAATTATTGGAAATATTTCTATCGAAAAGCGGCGTCACACAACTAAATTATTAAAATGGCAAGACACTAATCTACCTCATAAACCTGATATTCGGGGAACATTCCTTTCCTGCGAGGTCTTTTGATTGTTCTCTTTAAGGGGCAAGAGATGTGGCAATTGCACATAATTTTCATTACAGAAACTAACCACCAAACACTAGAACATAACAGGCTGATTAGTGCCCCGGAAATGAATTGATACCAATACTATGGTTGCCCATTAGCGATCTGAGTCAAAAATGAAATCTGTACTAGAGATCGACAATATTGGTGTGGAAGGAGGTAGTTGAACAAATGTCGACAAAGCTAGCCGACATTTGTGTAAATGCGTGGGGGTAGAAGTAGATCAGAGTAGCGAAGTCTGTTCGCGAATGCTAATTAGACGATGGTATTCCGAGCTTCAGCGAATTACTCCTCAAGCGTATCGGAAAGCATTTGCATATAAACAATCGCGGAACCGGTAACGCCCGTGTCGGTCGGCTCGCACTGTTGCCGGGGTGTTGATTTCACCTCCCTGTAATTACGTAAACATCACTATTGCACAGCGTATAGTTTTTGTTCTTGCAATCGTACTGGATAAACCTGCCTCAATTGTTTGTGAATAGATACCTAACTACAGGTTCGAGCTGTTTTAAAGCCAATGTGACTTTTATGTTGGTGTGAATTAAAAAGCTCTAGACTTAGAAATTATGAAAAAGGCTATTTCCTAATCGTCAATGAGTTGGCTCAGATTTCTTTACGTGTTACAAGAATCCTAAGATTATATACTACTTTCTCGATTGTCGGACCTTCTTGTCGAAGTAGGCCGATGTCTTGCTACAGTGCAAGACTTGTATTATAATAAAGACACTAAAATAATGTTGTAGCATATATCTTTTCGAAAGAAATAACCTGATCATGTTAGAATTCAATCATAGGTCCATTTGCTTATTGTGGACACTTCTTCTGAAATCGTGTGTCAAAATAAGTATCATCGTATGCCTTATTTTTCACAACTTGATGTAGAAGCGTGTACTGTAATAAGGCTTGCCTCTTACTTTGATATTGTTTTGTCTGACGATCACTTTTCTCGACTGAAACATCATGACTATCGGTAGAATATACCCGTGATTCATTCGTTGGATACGGCGCCTTGGAACATTATCGCCGTCCCATTTCTGGAATAAGTACTTGCTTTTAAAACCTATTTGTTCGCCAGAAAAGAAAACAAGCAAACATGTTCGTGACAATGCGATCGGAATGATGCCGCATTCGTGCGTCACATTCGCATTAAGGTTCCAACGCACGTATTAGCCGCCTGTAAACCCGCGGTTTCTTCGTCTTCTTCTTCTTCGCCTTGTTAGGCCGTAGGATCCAGACGCTTCCGTCCACCTCGTGGCGGCACAGAGGCCCCGCAGAAGAGCGCGCGACGACGCTTCTCGATGACTCCGCGGTGGCGGTGGCAGCGACGCAGCGACGCAGCGGCGCGGCACGCGGTCGGGGCGGCGGCGGTGGCGGTGGCGGCGGCGGCGGCGGCGGCGGCGCGCGGGACAAAGCCAGCGCCGCCGTGACGAAGCTCCAAGGCCGCCTGCGACGCCGCCGGCGGGAGAGATGGAGGCGGCGCTGGCGTCCTGGAAAGGGCCCGCACGCGAGGCGGACCCGCGCCGACGCGGCCCGGCCCGCCCCCGCACGCGCTCGCGTGTCTTCGCTGCCCCCGTCTCGCGGCCGGAGGAAGGGGTTAGGATGAGTGCACGTTTGTCGAATCGTTATTCTATCCTTTTGTGTGAAGATGGGGGTATTAACATTTTCTGTATTAGTACGTTATTTTAGGAATCACGAATTAAGTATTGACAATGTGCCATCAAGCCAAAAAAGAGTAGAAGGCCGCCCCTTCCTCACGCTTTTGGGAGTATTATTGTATTCGAGGGGCGCTACGCGAATGAGTGAAATATCACTAAAAAGTGAGGAGGTTCGAGATCAAGGCGTAGTTAAGGTTTTAGTAGAAACGCGTTGGAATAAAATTGCGTCGAAGGCAGAAA
Organism: Gryllus longicercus; assembly: GCA_038098605.1. Classification (NCBI taxonomy): domain Eukaryota; kingdom Metazoa; phylum Arthropoda; class Insecta; order Orthoptera; family Gryllidae; genus Gryllus; species Gryllus longicercus. Next base: position 113,315 of record JAZDUA010001017.1, read on the forward strand.
TTTTATTTTTCATCTAAAGGTTGAATTGAAATCTTTGCCTGGAAATCTACATTTTTCTCTGGTGGTCTTTTTATGAATATTTTATTGCCATAAATGTACTAAAATGAAAGTCAATTTTATGATTCATTGAATATTTTCTAGATTATAAATTTATGTTAATTTTATATTCGAAAATATACCCTAAAGAAAGCAACCCTTCGACGGAGTTTTCTTCCATTATTTCTGGATTTCATTATTTATATTTTCCTGCTTGTCGTGACAGAGATATTCCCCTGCGTCGTTCTTTTCATTCTAAAGTTCTTGCCTTTTCTTTTTGTCATAGTTGACATTCTCGAACATCCTCAGCACTCTTGTCGCCCACTGAAAATCCGTTGGCCAAAGACAGTTATTAGAGAATGGCCATTGGTATGAAGAAAATCGGAAAAAGATAATGCGCCGATAATATTGCAAATAAAATTGGCAATAATTGCTTGAATTCGAACGACAAGAACGAACTAACTCTTGTTCCGATATTTCCTTTTATTGATCACACATTCCTTTTTTCATTCATTTTGAATTAATTTTTGTCCAGTTATTTAAATGTGCTTTGAAAACTAAAATGCTGAGGAGACTGCCGCCAACATATCCGCATGTTTGTGTCATTCTTGTTCAAACGTATATTATCAATGAAGTTGTTCTTCAACCGAAAAACTTAAATGTAAAATAGGTAATTTCAAAATGTTTTTATAACGTTGAACTGCGAGTTGTAAATGAAACTAGAATATTTGTACTGTTATACACACCATTTGGTAGGTCCTTTTACATGTTGAGATTCTCTTCACTTGAAAAGTTTCTATTTTATGACAATGATGAGGAAGGAGCCGAGTACTTAGTAACGATTAAGATTTTAAATTTGAAAAACGCTATCCCATGTAAACCCTATCCATATTTTTTTTCGATAATTCATTTTACATTCAACAAATACAGACAGGTGAAAATCAGTTTTGCCATCTCACGTTTGAGGTTTACAGAATGAATATACCGACGTGCACATCGACATAATTGTTCCCATTAAAACTACCACGTTTTGGCCAACTACCGCAACCCTTTATGGGCTATAACAATATGGCATTGAAATTCCTATTGGAATCCCCGAGCGATATGCGGCATTCTGTTGACGATTGAGAGCCCCCGAGCATTAACCCGCGGCGCGATGCCGTAACAGCAGTGATGCACTACGGAGTTGGTGAATCCACCAACTGTAGCTGTAGTAACCCACATCGAGCAGAGCTAATATATTCGGTGCAGGGCGGCGAGGCGGGCGGGCGCGCGCTGGTGGGTGGGAGCGGAAGTGGGTCTGTTGGGCAGGCAGCCGGGCGCGGCAGAGCGGGGTGCCAAGAGTGGAGCGGGGCGGGACGGGGCGGGGCGGGGCTGGGCTCGGCGGTACTAGGCGGGGCTGGGCTGGGCGGGGATGGGCTGGGGGGATGGGTTGCGGGGCGTTGCGGGGCGTTGCGGGGCGTTGCGGGGCGTTGCGGGGCGTTGCGGGGCGTTGCGGGGCGTTGCGGGGCGTTGCGGGGCGTTGCGGGGCGTTGCGGGGCGTTGCGGGGCGTTGCGGGGCGTTGCGGGGCGTTGCGGGGCGTTGCGGGGCGTTGCGGGGCGTTGCGGGGCGTTGCGTTGCGGGGCGTTGCGTTGCGGGGCGTTGCGTTGCGGGGCGTTGCGTTGCGGGGCGTTGCGTTGCGGGGCGTTGCGTTGCGGGGCGTTGCGGGGCGTTGCGGGGCTGCTCTGCCCAGCCATTGAGCGCCCGTGGCGTGCGCCGCGCCGCGCCGCGCCGCGCTCGCTGCACCGCCAGCGGAGCGTTCACGCTGATCTGTATCCTCCCCGCGCTACATAAGCGAGTCGCGAGCTGGTGAGCATCACGGTGTGAGGAGAGGGGGATGACGAGGGAGTGGCCGCTATTTAGAGTATTACGAAACGAGAGCATTTATTTGTTCCGCTGGCTTTCAGGTCTCTAATAAGTGGTATTGTAGGTTGAATGTTTAAAATAAGATAATAATCTTATTTGTGTTTTAATAGATTATTTTTTTTATTGCAGATTAATATACTGAGATTACATTAGATTATGATCTATTGTATATAATTTCGTCCACAAACTCGAGAGAAACTAAATGTTGGATAGGCACCTGCCTTTGCTGTTGGACTGTAAATATAGCTGTACTATGAACACGTTTTGTTGAGTTATCTTTTTTGATATGTAGCGTGGATAAGTAGAGGCGGGAATGGGGTCGGTATTTTGTCAGCAATATTATCGAATCAAATATACTATTCGTTTGCAAATTAAATACCATACCAATCAAATGTTGACAACTACGCATTTCGTCACATCTGTTCATCATCCTACGCGTGTATTATCAAAGAGTGAATTAAGAATTTGGAACTCAAGAAAACGTAGGTATTTTGTACTTCTCCCCAGTTTGTCACATTTAGTTTTTACTCTTTTTGACGAAAATTAATTTAATACAATTTCATAATGTAGTAAATTATGTTTGAAATAGTCTAAATATTTACTCAGAGTGTTCCGATCTGTTGATTTTAAGGTTATTCTTCACTGTCTTTCACCACTTGGAATTGTAAGGAAGGAGAAGAACCTACGGATGTTTTATTTCTTTCGTTTACCCTCATATGCTCAACATATTCCTGAATATAATCAATTTTAGAAGAACGAATTTCATGACTGGCGTTTTATCCAGTTCTAACTACACCGATATCTCTTTTCAGGACAACGAATTCCAATGACAAACATAAGCATAAGAGATCGAACATTGTAGAACCAAGGAACGAGTAAGCACCTTCTCTGGAGAAGGATCTACAAAAAGTATTAATAAAAATCTCTACACAATAATTGGAAATATTTTAAATTAAATATTAAATGAATATATTGAAATTTCAAATTCGTACAGCTTAGATATTTTTCTTAACCTCTAATTAAAAAAATCTAGCATTGAGAAGAAACTATTTTTTCTTACATAGTGAATCACAAATATCAGGTACCTGAGGTTCACTGTAACCAAAGTCGACTATGTTATAGAGAAATGTTTGCAATCAGTGAAAATATGATTAATTTGTCAAGGCAAGTAGAAGTAGTAACTCGTTACCTTTTTCGTGTCAGTTTTATTGTCACTTATATTTTTTCTAATTACCAATAATAGTTGGCATAAATCGTAATTCCGTGATGTTTATTTGTTAGTAGTATTTACAAAACATGCTATTAGCGTCTGATAGCTAAATGTAACTGTTAAATGAGATAATGATATTTTTATCGCGTAATAATGAAACTTTACATAACAAAACTCTATTTAAAACCATATACTACTTGCGTTTACAAATCCCTATCAGCGTACCTAGCAGTTAAGAAGATTGGAAGTACTTCTGGAAGACAAGGTTGGAAGCTGTTTACTGCAAAGAGCTGGTACGTTTCGTTCCTGTAACGGCGTGGTAGCAGTAAAACGCTTTATTGGCTGATAGAGGCGCGTTGAGAGGGGTAATTGGAGGCACGTTGGCCGAGCGGGGCTCTTCCCAGCTGCCGGCGCCGCGCGGCTCCGCGAAGAGGAAGGAGGTCGCGGCGGAGGACGGGGACAGGACAGCCGCCTAGTGTTTCCCGCAGGTTGGCAGGGCTGGCAGGGCTTTCCTTCCACCAACGGATGGTGTTAGATCACGTAACACGCCTCGCTTTGAATGCACTTCGAATTATACTTGGATGACCCTTTATTGTACAGAAAAAAGTAATTATTACAACTCGATTCCTAATTTATGTCACCCTCAAAACTTCCGGTACCTGTGCGCGTTTCATTATTCTCCTCCTCCTCCCCCGCATCCCAAGAGAGACATAACTCTATTACTTTCCCAGTCTCAGGAACCATTAGGCCCATTTGCTGATACCCACTACTCCATTCTAATGTTTTGTTCTTTTCTCTGACTACCAACGTTCCACCAAGCTTGTGTCGCTCGTGATACATTCTTCACCCGTTCAAAAGTGACTCCTGCACCCATCGATTGTTGGACCGGTTTAATGGTAGGGTGCTACGTTTAATCTAATGGCAATGACTGTAGTGCCCGTTAGGCACATTGCGTCGTGCGTCAGTGGTAATCATTCCTACTAATTTTACCAGGATGGATGGATGTACTTAGCGCGACAGCACTTGAACTTGCACAGGCCTACCGGCGACGTCCAAGGTCATCCAAGTATAATCCCTGCCTCGCGACCATGGGTTAAGGGGGTACGTCTGGTTAGCACGTAGACATCTCCATGCCGTATTCCGGTCTTCTCAACCTTAGAAGTGATTTTTTTCATCGTTATACAGCAACATATATTGGGGCTTTTGCGAGGAAAACTCACATTATAGTCTTGGCTGGACCGGAAATCGAATCCGGGGCCGCGTAGTGGAAGGCGAGAACGCTGACCAAGAGCTAGCCACGAGCCCTCGATTTCACTAGGATATGGAAAGGAATTAGGGGAAGGATAGTAGTTCACGCGTGATATATGATGTATCATTCGACACCACTGCTGAAAACTTCCATGGCTGTTGTAAGTTGTAAGTTGTAACACGAGCGTGGTCTTGCCAAAGGCCTCTGCGTGTCACCAGGCGTGCTACTTAATTACAACTGCTGCATCTGTAATACTAATTGCAACATTTCTGAACTTGTCGATTTTTCTTTGAAGCTACATGCGCTCATACTAAGTTATTTCTAGCGATGTGTAATATGAGTCAACCCAGAGCCGGTGCTGTTAATTACATTTTTAATTGGAACAATCGGAAAACAAATTCATTTTAAATAATACTCGACTCTATTATTCCATCTCTTTGATTAAAATCACGCAATTTTCTAATTTGCATCTATTCAGTTCCTCCTGTGTGTATGATACATTTTTCTGCTTTTCTTTGTTCTCCTTTATATCTACCTTCCACATCAACCACTTTTTATTGAGTTATCATTTATTTACATTTTTTTCATATTTCATCATTTATTGTATGTGTTTTCGAGTATCGTTCTACAATTTTCTTTTTCTGTGGTGTTTTTATATATTTCGACATTATACTCAACGCTATTACTGTATATATACTATTTCTGTCTGTCGTATTGCAACAAAAACGCAAAAAATATTTTTCCGTATTTCATAAATCAATCCACTTCTATCCTGAGCTTGCGACGATTTGCTCACCCACTACCCCATTCTAATGTTTTGTTATTTTCCCTTACTACGAACGTTCCACCCATCCACTGTGGCGATTGTGCATTCCCACATTAGTCTGCAAACGAAATCCTCTCACTCGCTCCTGACCTTTCCTTTCGAGGCACCAACAGCGCCTTTCGTTCCCATCTCTGCGTTCATCTACTGTTTGGCGGCCTTCTTTTCTCATCAGCACCTTGGCAGGGTTTCTCCGAGGCGTGTCTGTACCCTCAATCACTCGCCTTCTCGCCAATCAGCGCACTCTCCACATCGCGCCTTGCCCCGAGGCGAACGACCTGTGTGCGCGGCGACGGCGGCGCAGCAGCGCCAGCTGAGGCGGCGGCGGCGGCGGCCAGTGGCGTGGGTGGCGCTTAGGCCGCAGGACCCGCTCTTCAGATTGCAGCGGAAAAGACCGGCAGGTGTACACAGGAATTTTAGTATTTTAGGTAACACGATATGCGTGCACATAGAGGGGACAACTTTAGCATTGGACCCCTTAAAAATATTGAAAGCAGCGCCGGCCCCGACCGAAATAAAACATTTAACTTCTTTTAGATATGTTGAATCCCTTTTTAACTTCACAACTTGGGAAATATATACATCTGTCAACCGTGGTGACCACTACACTGCCACACATGCCGGAAGCTTAGAGCTTGTCCCGGGTGGGTCGCTGCTCCGCTTGTGGGAGAGACCTGGTTGAGGGAAAACCCCGCAAGGTCTGCGGGAAGGTCTGCGCCAGATCTCGCCATCCAGCGGGGGAAGACCATCGCAATCCCCCGCGATAAAACTTGCACTTCACTTACGAGTATATTAGTCTTAGTGGTTGACGAGCTCCGAATCGCTCATCAATCAACCTATCCAGATAACTCGCGCCAGAGGGGCACCGTCCCAGCTCGGTTAAACTGTAAAATCCCGACTGGTCTCCCGCAATCAGTGGTAATGTGGTCTTAAACACGCATGTAAGTGTGTATTTAAGTAAGGGGACATGATCGGACAAGGAAGAGGACGGAGAGATCATACTCTGCCGAAGTTCGTTTGTTAGGGTACTTGCACCCGCATTCACCACGAATTATTCAGAAAAAAAAAATACGGATAACGTGCCGGAGATAACGGTGTGGCATGTATCGAATATCCTGGCCATTGTCGGGACTCGAACTCTAGGACCTCCCGATCAAATGATACTCGACGCTACGACCTCCAATCGAACGTAGTGACATCAGTTGATGCCCTGAGCCACTTCAACCAGTGGAGATACTTCGAGTAAGCCGACACCTAGGACGGCGTCGTATCTGGCATTCCAGCGGTAGAACCACAGCGCTACCTCCCTGGATATAACATCCGCTACACTTACGGAACAAAACGACCACATTAGTTAACCCGTTCGGAATCACGAAACTCCCCCCCTCCCCTGGCGGGTTGTAGCCGCCGGGGCCTGGGCTGGCACGGGCCGCGATGGGGGTCTCGAAGCCTGGCGGCTCTCACGGGCGAGCGCGGCTGGGCGGCGGCCAGCGCGCGGGTGGGTGACCCGTCGAGGCGCGTCGACGACCGCCCCCGCCCCCGCCGCGCCGCGCCGCCTGTGTCGCTCTGCTGCAGATGGCGCACACTCCCAAAGGCTGCAACGCCCTCTGAGAGTGCACTCTGGCCACTCGGAGAAGGACGCATGCTAACGGATGCTTTGCACCGGCAGGGCGTTTACACGCTTAAAAAATCTTTTTAACTGTCAAGAATTTCTGTACAAAGATCGTTGCTCTTGGTATTTGTATCAACTTACTTGCCTCTATGCAATAAAATCTGTTTCTCTCTCAAAGAATTTTCAAATATACTTATTTATTTCAAATATTTTTTTCTTATTCTCAAAGCAGTTTCGTTTCACTTATTATGATCATGAAGAGCAGCTAAATGGAAAAAAAATGAGAATTAAAAAAAAAAGTAAGTCATCGTTCTGTTTTTTTGGTTTGGAACTTAACATAAAATATTAATGGAATGTTGATGCTTGCTTGCTTGCTTGGTTACTAGATGGAATGAATCACTATCAAGCTTTATTTTGAAAATGTTTACTTGTTAGATCTTACCATGCGCGAAATAGGTAGTATACTTTTCATTGATCGTAAGCGGATGTGGTGACCCCACGACTACTTCCCTTCCCCGTTGCTTACTTTTGTAATGACCCTCCAAGGTACAATGACGCAAATACTCTGGCATTCAGAGTTCATTAAAATTTTGCTAGGGAATGGCTCCACAATAATATGCGCGTCTCATAACATGCAAATTGTTTATTACTCATATAACCTCTAAATGGCTTTTTCACGTGCAGTTTCATCAAATGGAATAATTCATTTTCAGTCGAAAACACAATATAAAAGATGGTCATCTCACGCATTAACACGCAGCGATGCGTACTTATCATTTAAAAGCATTCATTTACGCATTTAAAAAAATCCTTTGTGATCGAATGTCGGTGCTCCACGAAGCCAAGACGCGAGTGTACCGGCGGGGTATTGCGTATGGATGAGCTCGGGGCGAGGTCGCCAGCTCACAAGCCGTTTTAATGCCAAGGGCAGGACGCGTGTTTGCGGAGCACACGGAAGAGGCAGCGGGCCTCGCCCTGGCGGTGGCCGTGGCCGTCGCCGCCGCGGCAGCAGGGCTGTGCGGGGCTGGGCGCCGCGGTGCGGTGACCGGAAGGCAGCGCCGGAGGTGGTGGTGGTGGTGCCCGGAAGCGGCCAGCACGTGACACGACTGCCCCTGTGCTCTGCCTCCCTCCACGCAAGTGCGCTGTGTGGGGACTACCGCCTCCGCCGCCTCCTCCTCCATCAGTTTGCTTTGTCTTTTGATTGGCCGTGACGCTTCTTCTCCAATTTCGTCTGTTTTTCTCGGCCTCCCCCCCCCCCCCCCCTTTTCAGTTACTGACTCTAAAATGTTGCTTGGTTAGGCGACCAGCCTTCAAAATCTCGTTCAAATTATGAAGTTTACTTCACTCTGTCAAAAAGTGTTCCGACGCTAAAGTCGTAATGTTCTTATATGGGAATGTACTCTGAGGTATTTAGTGACTCCTATCTTGTGCCGAACTGGAATTACCTTATTTTGAAAAATAGTTCGTACTCATGATTTGTATTGGATTTACAGTTTTATTTCAGAAACGGAGAAATATTAAAATGTATCGTCTATTTTGTTTTCTTATTAATGTTGTTGCTTATTTCTTGTTATTTCCCGATCCTTCGAGCATCTTTTCCTCTTCCTTTCTTGTTCTGTTTTCTCTTCACCAAAGTTCTCACAGCCCGCTTTCTTCGATCGTCTGCTTCCTTCCTTGCCTTCCGTGGCCTCCGGAATGACTCCTGCCAGCCAAACACCTCAACTGCCTCCTGGGCGATGAGTCACGAGCGGTTGGCGGCGTGAGTCGCGGCGGCTCCGCGCCGAGCCAAGCGGCCCGGGGAGGGGAGGAGCGCTCACCTCCCGCTGACTCAGTCTCCTCCTTCCGGAGCCCAGGCGGATCAAGTAGCTCTGCGCGTCAGTCGTTATACTCCTACGCTATGCTGCTTCTCTTTTATATTACTCGTTTTTAATTGCAATTTCCACCAATCCTAGCCATATCATATTTATTCATTTCATTGGGTGTTACCTGGCGGTTTATTTGCATTTTCAGACTCCTTTATTGGTTATTTGTCAACGTTAAAACACGTCGTACGTCCGTCCCTTGAATATCGGACGGCTTGTGACCTACAGGTCTTTCTTATTCAGTCGTTCGTTTTTGCATGACACTTGTAACATGGGATTTGTTTTTGCATGGGCGTTTCTATTCCTTCGAGAGTTCATTATTACCACACATCATTTGTATCTTAACACTATGATATCAGTACATTTGTCTTTCTTTTCTTTCTAGTGTGAGTGACTGGACATCTTTACATTCACTCATTATTTTGGTTATGTACCTGACAAATACTGGAAATTCTTAACAATCTCTGGGCTGTTTCATTACACGTTTCATCGTTTTTCCTTCAACATTCCCCGCTTACTAATCTTTTCTCTTCTTCTAGATGTGAAAGTCGAGTTTTTTGTTCATTCAAGCGTGCGCTTTCCCTTATTGAAAACGATACATGTGACTGCGTCTATCGGCATCTTTAATTCGACATCCCTGAGATCATTCTGTCATGCTGTGTAGAATACTGCTCTTAGTTCTCACGCTATTCGCTGAATACCTGCCTTAGCACCAACAGACGCGTTGCAACTTGTCGCCTTAATCATTTTACACCGTCTCCGGGCTAGCCTGTTTCACTTGCGTGCATATTCGCGTTTGCGTTCACGTCTGCTGCGACAAGTCCAGTGCTCGGTGCACTGCCTGCGGCGTCTAATGCAGTATGTACGCGCCCCACGTTAGCTGCCCCGTCTAGTTTCCCCTTACTGGTTGTTGCCTCCGAACGAAGCGAAAAGTGTACAAATATCAAAACCGACACCGGCGCCTCGTGTGTTTCGAGGTCTACGCAGACGTTTACTTTCTCAGAAGTGAAACAGCATGAAAACAAACTTGTAAAAAACGAACTTACCGAGTCGCTTACCGTCAAAGAGGATTCAGGAAGTGAATTTTGACTTAGACTGACAAACTCTCATATCAATGTGTGTAAATTGTAGCTCTTTTTCAGTCACGATCGGAATTAACTTCAAGTTGTAAAGTACATAGAGCTTTGTAAATAATGTTGACTTCATCGTTCTGTACAAACTTCGCTTCAGGGAGAAATTTTGTTTAAATCATGTGCTCGAATCACTTGGATTTATCATTCTGGCGATATTTACCCCAGCTCTGAAGGATAATTCTCCCGTAGAGTTGTTATTTTATGGTCTTTAGAAACGTTAGAAATGCTATTTGTAAGAATCGTCTGATTCAATCGAAGTACTGCAATGACTACAGAGAAAAGCAATTTACCATATCTGTCATTCCCTTCTTAATTATCGTTTAATACCGGTACTTCATCGAAGTTTAAGATATACAAAAATTGTACTGCAAAATATATCTTTTGTTATATTGTTTTGGATATAATGTCTTCAATTTCTTTCTTCTCTGTAATTTCGTCTTTCTTCTTTTATATATCATCAAATGATGTTATTATATTCTTTCAATTAAATCGTAAAGTTTGGGGAAAATAATTAGAAATTTTAATATCCATTTGAATGGCTGCCTCGTTAAGGATTTGCTAACTCATAGCAATACTACTTAGCATCTTTTTCTAACCATCACACAAAGCTGGATGGTTTTCCTTGTGCTCTGAAGTAAATACCTTAAAATAGCGTGAGTTTAAAAGTATTAGATACACAATTTCAGAGTTAAAGAAACGTTCCATTTTGGACTCTAATACCTGTACTTGCGAACTAGTCACTTCACTGGCAAACAAGACTTCCAAAACTAGCCTGTTTTTACCTCAGCTCTGGCACACTACATTCACAAAAATAGGGGCCTTGGAAGTCGTGCCACCTCTGGCGTCAGGCGGTCGAGCGGACGGGCGTGCGAGAGGTAATGGGTTCGTTTTTGCCCATTCACGGCGCGAGGCTGCAAAAACGACGTTGCGATTCCGGTCGCACTTCAGCGGATACGACGTAGGAAGCGGAGAAGGTTGGGGTGCAGCGAGAAGCGATAAACCTCTGTCGAATGCCCAGTTCCCTTGTCTTTACGGACTGTCGCAATCGATTAGGAATCTTAGCAGCATGGTCTGATTTAACGTCATTTTGTTGATCACTCTATCGGTGTCCATCGACAACATGCTTTTCACTATTTTTACTTTCCAGTATACGTACGTATATACGAAGTAATATACATAGTATAGGGGAAGTTATGTAAGGCTGCGGAAAATAGAGTTCGAGATTTCAACGCGAATACACGTTTTGGGTTTTTTTTTTGGGGGGGTGTATAGAAAGCTCAGATTTGTTCGTAGAAAAAACCTTTACTTTTCAAATAAATAATAATAATAATAATAATAATAATAATAATAATAATAATAATAATAATAATAATAATAATAATAATAATAATAATAATAATAATAATAATAATAATAATAATAATAATAATAATAATAATAATAATAATAATAATAATAATAATAATAATAATAATAATAATAATAATAATAATAATAATAATAATAATAATAATAATAATAATAATAATAATGCAGTTATTACTCGGAACTTAATATTGAAGGATACTTATGCGTCAGAAATGAGCATTGTAAAGATGATTTTGTCATTACGGAGCGCTCAGCCGCCATGAAGTTGCACTGAAGATGGCCGCAATGCGGCCGAGAGGGCGCAATAGTAAATTAAATTATAATCAAATTAGGAATGATATTTCTATTTAACATAACGATATCACAACCCCCACTTCCTACTATTTCAAAAGCGAATGAATGTTGGGACAGAACTGTTCGAATGAGTAACCTATTTGTTTCTCTTGGCCAGTATCATTAACACCGGCCTAGCCGCATGCGTGTGTTCCAAGTCTTGACTTTTCTGGAATCGCAGAATGTGTAGTGTGGTCAACAGATGCCGTGCGGCTGTGTTCTTTCCTTTCGTTTTCTGAGAACTACTCGTGAGAACTCAACGAAACTACTGAAATACTTATGAATTAGAATAATGCACACGCGAGATCGAGATTTGAACTTATACTCAATTATTAAAATTTGTCTATTAATATTTACCCTTAACGCTTCTTCTCGGATATATCGATTACTTCCTCTGATAAACATCCGTATATTGTAGGTTTGAGAAAAATCGTTGGAATAAGTAGACAAATTTATTTATTTTCGTACTGTGCAAATTAATACTACGTAGAATAACGATTTTGGAAAAAAATAAAGCAGAAAGTTTTAATATCCTTTCTATTTTCTCGTGCGTCTGTGAGGTGAAGAGTGGAGAGAAGGTGTGTGGTGAAGGACAAGGTGTGTTTTTTTTGTTTTTGCGGGATACCTATACATGAAGCCTCGATATCTTCGACGTTTTTAAAAATAGCGTCGAATATTTTGATTACGCTATCCTCTATATAAACGTTCTCGTCTGTATCAAAATAGGGCAAAAAATTGTCGCAAGTCTCTTTTTATCGGCGAACTCCGTATGTGTTCAAAATTGCAAATAATTAACATTTCGAAAATACAAACTTAATGATAGAGAGTTTTGCCTTAAAATCTGGTTTCAAAAATTAGATTAAGAAAGGTCATGTACCTTTTTTTATTGAAAAGAATACAACTGGTTTTCATGTAATTTGTGCTTGAAATTTATGTAATTTATAAAAAGCTTATTTTTTCAAAAACAGCTCCAAATACTTTCTTTAATATTTTTCCTACAAATGAAACAAAGGTCGTTTAAAAGAATGGCGTTGGTTTCGTTTCTTTGAACTCTCAAAAAGTTTTGAAAATTACGCGTTGGAAATAATAGGGGAGACTATCAGATTTATAAGTGTCGATCCAAGTTGTGTTCGTCAGAGCGGCTGCCTAGTGTTGCGGTAACGCGCACGGAGAGTTAACTCGATGTATTGGATGGCGAGTCTCGGTACGGAAAAACGGTTTTTGGTTGAAAAGCCTTTTGCCAGTTCATGTAGTATAATATTGCGGAGCCGTTAAAAATAATGCGAGAAAGTATGTAGTGTTGAAGCACCACTAGTTTGATTTACTTCCTACAGATTGTCTCCTGTTACGTAGACGAAGTGGCCAAAACTTCCCATTGCGATAGAGAGGACCCACTGTGTCATCCGGCATTACTAGGCATAAAAAGTGCAGAATCGGCAGCAACACGCGCCTAGCAAAGCGCGTAGAGGCACCGCCGGGAGCGGAAGCGTGTTGTCGTCGCAGAGGCTGGCGTCCGAGATCGGGTTTTTGCAGTGGCTGCAGGCGATCAGCGATGGGTGTCGAGCCGTCGCGCCCGCGTGCGCGGGACGGGACGAGAATGGCGCGGGACGGGACGAGAATGGCGCGACGGACGAGAATGGCGCGGACGGACGAGAATGGCGCGGGACGGGACGAGAATGGCGCGGGACGGGACGAGAATGGCGCGGGACGGGACGAGAATGGCGCGGGACGGGACGAGAATGGCGCGGGACGGGACGAGAATGGCGCGGGACGGGACGAGAATGGCGCGGGACGGGACGAGAAATGCGCGGGACGGGACGAGAATGGCGCGGACGGGACGAGAATGGCGCGGGACGGGACGAGAATGGCGCGGGACGGGACGAGAATGGCGCGGGACGGACGAGAATGGCGCGGGACGGGACGAGAATGGCGCGGACGGGACGAGAATGGCGCGGGACGGGACGAGAATGGCGCGGGACGGGACGAGAATGGCGCCGGGACGGGACAAGGCGGCTGCGGGACGAAGACGGGCGCCGGAATCGCCGCGCGTCGATGGGCTGTGTGTCGCGCACGACCGCGCTCTCGTTCCGCGTCGCGCCACCTCCAGCTAAGCCCCTCCTTTTGTTTGTCCTCCCCTTCACCTCCGTGGAAGCGGGAATTTAGTTTTATAAATTGGATACATTGCGCTACTCTCTGGCGCTTAAGCAGCGGGGGAGGGGTATTCTTAAAAACTAACTAAAACTAACTTAATTTTAGCTTAATGTAATTGTACATTGAAGATGTGTGCGCTTTGGCTTACCTAATTTGAATTTCCTTCTTAATACTAAGTAATATTCTTGTATTGTGAAAGTCTTTTTTTCATTTACCCTCCCTTTATACATTTTACATTATATACATACCCATTCATTCAGCGCAACCACTGTCGCAGCCCCGACATGAGCCAACTGTCTACACTGCGCAGCTCCCCTTGTTCACTCCATTTCACTCCCATCCCGCCACACACCGCGCCACCTCGCACCGCTTCGGCGTCACTCCACACCATAACGCGCCACAGCACGCCATGCCACATACCCAGCGCCTACTTCACCCCAACATTATTCCATGGTAATATGTACCAAGACACTGCGCCACACGCCATGCCACAGCACATACTCGTCACACCGCCATTCACTTCGTCACATTGGGCAACACTCACCACAAAACGTCACAAAGCCCCTCCTTCCGTCCCTGTCACCATTTTTCGTCGCAACTAGCGTCGATGCACCGCCCTGGCTGCCTCGCGTCGCCCACCCACAAGTCATCACCTTCCTCGTTGTTCCTTTCGCCCGGGGATTGGACACCCTCGTGTTTTGTTCAGTGCGAGAAAGGCCGTGACTGTAAAACATTCTTGCTTTGCGTTTGATTTATTAGTTTCCCCAATTCCACAGACGTTGATGCTTGTTTTACAACAAAGCAAAACATCTACACCAGAATAGGACGGAATAATTATTGTAATGTACCCGTTGGAAGTACTAAAAATATTTAAACGAAATGCAAATTGTAGAGGAAAAACCAATAACAGGATTTAATTGCCGTGAAAGGCGATATCCCTTCCCACAGCCTTTTGTTGATAGAATCGTAAACCCTGTTTAGGTTAGTTATGCAATTTTTCGAAGTTTTTTCAACTCTTAGAACAAAGAATGTTGATGTCGGGTTTCATCACTCAAATATAAACTTATTTATTGACAGTCAAATATTCATAGCAAAGAAAGCTTTCGATCGTAGCATAATTTTATATCGCAAATTGGCAGCTTAATGTGAATTTGGCATCCCTAATTTCGAAGACAATTAAACTTTAACTTTTCGACTTTCGTAAATATTATGAACATAAAACTTTAATAGAGTTTTAATACTCACGCTTTAAACAAAAATTCATTAGATAACTTGAAGTTCCATACAATAGACCATCCCAATACGAAATAGGTTGGTAATTCTAAAGAATTTCCTGGTGGCTCCGCGACCTAAAGTTGAGAGATGACTATGTGTACCTACTTGCAGTGATAGTTTGTCACTCAATAGCCTACCAGCTCAGTCCTCCCAGTGGTAAGCAGCTTCCCCCGCAGCGTCGAGCGTCCCCGGGCCACAGCCACCGCCGCCGCCGCCTCCACCGCCGCCTCCACCGCCGCCTCCGCCGCCGCCTCCGCCGCCGCCTCCGCCGCCGCCTCCGCCGCCGCTTCCACCGCCGCCTCCGCCGCCGCCGCCTCCGCCGCCGCCTCCGCCGCCTCCGCCACCGCCGCCGCCGCCGCCGCCACCGCCGCCTCCGCCGCCACCGCCGCCGCCACCGCCGCCACCGCCGCCGCCACCGCCACCTCCTCCTCCTCCGCCGCCACCGCCGCCCGACCCACGCGCCTCGAAGCCTTACGACGCCGTGACGTCATCGCAGGTGGCCGCGATCGCGATTGCCCTCCTCCCCCTCCCCTCTGCCCCGCCGCCACCGCGCTGGCCGCCGACCTCGCCCCGCTATCGCGTCGCTTCCAGAATTTTCGAAAGGCCGCGCTCGGTGCTCGCACGCGCTGAATGACAGCTGCCTTTCCGACGCGAAGGCGCGGCGCCTTATGGCGCGGGGGACGAGCGGCTGCGGCTGCTGGTCGCGGCGACTTATGTCACGCGCGGCCTACTCGCTTCCTGAAATTTATCGCCGTTTCGGCGCGTTTCGATGCAGTGGAGCGTGATGATTTTATGTCTGGGCTCTTGCGTCACGCGGAGGCGTTTAAGAAAGGCATAAGGATGTCCCGCGTGTGCTCGTTCGAGATTTCTGGTCGCCGGTTTCCATGACACATTTAATGCGGTATGAATATTCTAGTATCGAGGTGAAGTTACCTCAATTTCAATATTCGAACTTGATCCAACTAGTGCCGCATTGCTATTGAGCAACCAAAAGGAAAATGTGCAATATATGTATAATTTATCGAACAGGGTGCACGAGTACTTGCTGCCTATGTTCCTAGGTCTCAAAAGTGTATTTTGTTACATGAGAGTAATGTTTCATTGGGACCTTTTGGATTACCCCCGATTTACAATATTGATTAAAAATATTTAGATTCTGTTCAGTCAAATATTTAGATGCCGAAAGTATAATGTAGATAAGAACTATTTTTCGAAGTGCAGCCATCTTTCTAAAACATATCTGCTGAAAAATTTCATGAGTCCTTCATTTAGTCCCTACGACTTACGGCAGAAAAATGGTTAAAAACTCTTAATATATGTATCAAAAATGTATGTGTCATAAATATATTCATAAGTAAATGCATCATCAATGTATTTTGAGAACAAAAAGAAAAAAGATTTATCACTTACTTTTTATTGCAATGCAAGGACGATGGAAGGTAAACTGCGAAGTTTTTAAAGTCTGTATTTGCCTTCAAATATTTATTTTTAAATTGCATTCACAGATTAATGAATTAATGTGCGTTCTAGATTTCAAGTTTTGTAGTGTCACTCAAAACAAGGAATGTTTTCGGAGAGTTGTTCATTATCTCCAACTAAGCGCCCATGGTTAAAAGCAGGGAGCTTAGTGTTGGCTCTTTCTTGTTCGCATGCGTTGTTCGAGGAAGGGCCCCCCCCCTGGGCGACTGCAGCGCCGCGCCGCGCCGGGCCGGGCCATTGCAAAGGGCGGCGGCGGAAGCGGCGTGGCACTGGCACGGGCGTGGCGCGGCGCGCGGTAGGGTTAATGGGTGGGCGTGGCGGATGGCGGGGCAGAGGCGGCGTCCCCGGCGCACTTCCGGACCGGTCCCGCCCCCCGCGCTTTCGCCGCGGAGATTTTACAGACCCACGGGCGCTACTGCAGCGACCGCCGCCGCCGCCCCCGCCCCCGCCGCCCCCTGCGGGTTTTGGCGCGGCTGGTCTGTTGCAGTGTCCGGCGGCCCCCGCGCTATCTTTGTGTCCACTGATATTTCCATTGTCTCGTGTAGTGCCATAGGCGTCACCAATGCCATCTTTGGTTCCGTCTGAATGTGCTGTTCATTTATCTCTTATTCCTCCCATCATTCTTTTTCTGCAACGTATTTTTTTTTTTTTTCAACGTTAAGAGTCAGCTTTGTTATGAGAGGTTGGTGGGTTTATTGTTTCCGCTTCAGGCGAGAATTGATAGCATGAGAGGAGAGAATAGTAATGGCTAACCTAACTTTTCTTTCTGCACATAAAGGCATTTCATGCTTAAGGCCTGATTCATAAATGCAATCGTGGATTATATGAGAGGTTTTATACACTGCGCTTCCATGACTGCTGGAAATATGTTCATTACTATCGCAATAATAGTACTTGCTCTGATAGTTACATAATGTGTAGTTACATTTAGTTAAGTTACATTTAGTTAAAGTTAGTACTGTTATATTTAGTTAAGTATCTAATTACATTGTTTCACCGCTCTTGAATCATTAGTACTCTAGAACTGCAAACACAAGCAAATGCAGAGATGTAATAATGGCAAACGTAATAATGCCCTTGATTTTTCACCGAAGTTCCGGTCTACAACTGAACTGAAAATTTCACGTTAATAAACCCAAACAAAACTGCTAAGTTAACGTTCCACACATGTATTAATAATGTGTTTTAAAACTAGATAAGTTGTGGGAATCATCACAATGTATTACAGCACCGGCGTATAGGATTTTTCTCGGCAAAGGGGAAGGCAGAAAGTGCAGTAGACTTGATGTTTTCTTATACAGAATATTTCATTTGTGCTCAATATAAAAATGTGTTTTTATTTTTGGACGTATTGATAATATTTATAAAGTTGAATATTGAATGAATTTTGCTAGAACATAAAATTAGTAAAAGCTGATTTTGATGATGTATTATTGGCGTCTGGGGTGTGGGGAGGGGGCTGAAAGTCCTATGAGCCCCTCCCCCCTTGAGTGCCCAAATGAATTTGGTTGTTATCATTGCCGCACTGGGCCGGGGGTCATAACCAGATATATAAACCCCTTTCCCCTCTATTTCTACAATGACGGTCGCGTCGCGTGGCCGCTGAGCGTCGAGACGCTCCCGCACCTAACCTTTAGCCACTTCTGCGTCGCCGCCGCAGCCGCCGCTTTCTCCCATTTGTGTATCGCCTCCGAGGGAAAGTGCTCGGTCGCCGGCACTCGCTGCCGGCGCCATGCGAAGGCCTGAGAGCATCCATTGAGAGGAACGCAGATAGATGAGGCATCCCCTAAGAGAGAATATGTTTCTCACGGGATGTGCCTCAAAATAGATTTGGGCGCGGTTTTAAAGGCGGGTTTCGGATGTTTCGTGACAAGAGATTTTAAAAGAATTGTGCAAAATAAGATTGTACAATGTAGTTTAATAATCTGGTCAGAAAGTATAGAGAGACAGTTATTTATTTTTCTGCAGAACAACTCCATAGTTCGTTTAGTATTTAAATATATTGTGCATACAATTAGATATCTTTATGTTGATAAGGTATATATTAAATTTGCTTTTTCACTAGCTCATTTCAAACTGAATGATTGTACGAAACACTGTTATTTCTCAATTAGCCTAAGCAAGTTTTTTAAGTTTAGTATTTTAGATAACATAATTTTATGCGATGTTAAGAATTGTTTAAACGAGAAATTACGCACGGACCTCATCTGCATCGACAGTTCTTTTCAGATTTATTTAACCAATGAGGTGGATAAATTTAATATGAAAGAATCAATACTGGGAAAGAAAATTGTCTTGTTTCTATATGAGTTCCAACCCTGAGAAAAAAATGTTCTTCAGTTTCCAAAGAATGTCCTTCTTTTTATTCGATAATAAACGTGAAGTAATTTGAATGTTGTATATATAAAACTCTTAACACAAGCACGAAAATAGGGTAAATTGATGAGTATTTAAGTTCAGTTTTAGTTGTAAGTTCTGCAATGTTGCTACATTGCAAACAGTATGTTCACTCGTGGCTGGAGCGATTTACAGTACAAATATTTGACTGGTTAATTATCCCAAAAAAAAGGTTAGGATCCTCGAACTTTAAACAGAGCTTAAATTTCAAAGACGTATGGTGTATCCAAGAGGGTAGGTGCGTTGCACCTTCCTTAAATTTAACAATGTAGAAGACATATAATGAAGACATAAATTGTAAATTTCTCTTAAAAACAATTGTTTGGAAGAATTTGATTTCGCACACCATTTAAATTTCGGACGGTAATGAAATATTAAGGATGCTTGACAGTGGTACAAAAGTCATCAAGACGACAAATTACATCCAAATTATTGTAATTTTTTACATGTGATTTTTAAAGTAAATAAAATGTTTAATCTAGTGTTATGTGTATTATTTTTTCCTTATTTCATGTCGATCATTTCAAGCAATGGCTTCACTTTTTATTACAGTACATGCCTAGGGCAGTGGTCCCTCCTTTCATCGGACGCCTACTGTAGATGAATTGCTCCTTTCTCACAATAATCCGCGGGGAAGGGGGCGTAATGACTTGGGCCTTCGCCTTTCACCGCTGAAGTTGGGTTCGATCTCCGACTAATCCAAGTGGAATTTGTGGTGAACGAAGCACGCTATCTGCAGGTTTCTTTTTTTCGGGGTAGGGGTGGGAGATCATGTTTTCTGTTTTTCTCATTCCACCATATCTCTATCATTCATCTCATGGTTATCGCTATCATGTACAGACTATATCATCATTCATGGGCCTCATGACCTTCGTAACTGAAGAAGCGTTGAACCTCAATCAATGAACAAACAAGAATCAAACAATAATACTCTCCGCCTTCGCAGACGTGCTGCAGAGAGCGTAGGGCGTCGGCGTCGCCACCGCGAGCGCGGCCTCAGCCGCTGATTTACATCGACGCGCTGCCGCCGCCGCAGCCGCCACCTTCAGCGACTTTCTAGCGCTTTCCTCGCGTCCTTCCGGCGGCGGCGCACGCCGCTTCCGCGGTGGCGGGGCGGGGACGAGGTGGGGCGTGGCGGGGGTGGGACATTGTGACGAGGGCGAGGGCGGAGTGGTGGCGAGGCAAATGTGGGATGGGGCGGGGAGGCCGAGGCGGGGGGCGGGGCCGAGAACGGGACGAGGGGGGGGGCGGAGCGGGGGTGAGACGTGACGAGGGCGAGGGCGGAGTGGGAGCAAGGCAAGCGTGGGATGGGGCGGGGGCGGGGGTGAGGTGGGGGTGGGGCGGGTGTGGGACGTGGCGAGGGCGAGGGCGGGGTGGGGTCGAGGCAAGGGTGGGATGGGCCGCGGAGGGGGCGGGGCGTGTCGGGTGGCGGGGCGGTGCCGGGCGGAGCGAGGTGGGGGCGAGGCGGGGGCGAGGCGGGGGCGGGGTGGGGTTGAGGCAAGGGTGGGATGGGCCGCGGAGGGGGCGGGGCGTGTCGGGTGGCGGGGCGGTGCCGGACGGAGCGAGGTGGGGCGAGGCGGGGGCGGGGCTGGGGTGGGACGTTGTGGCGAGGGCGGGGTGGGGGCGAGGTGTCGAGCGGGAGAGTTATGTTGCCCTCGCAGCCTCTCGCCCGAGGAGGAGAGGCGATTGTGATCGCAATATACGTCGTGTCCGTAACGAGTCGATCGTTTCTTTCCTGCGCCGAGCGACGGGTTCTAAAAGGCGCGGAGAAGGGGCTGGGTGCTCGTTTTTGCGTGCGCGTGCGAGTGTTGCCAAAGGAAGGGAGGAATAGTCATCGCTGGAGGGAGGGGAAGGCACTTGATTTCTGGCGCGGATATAATCACAGAATGGGCTGTGTTAAATGCTCTCTTTTTACATTCGTTTAAGTACTATTAATATTTCATGTAAATGGAAGTGTTTGGAATACTTAAATGCAGCGTCGAAGTAGTTGTCGTGTTTTTAACTGGTTACGTGTAGTCAGTAGGATCAAGAAACAGTCAGAAATGCGGTTAACTTCATCAATTGAAAGAACACACAATTAAAATGAAGAAGCGTTATGGTCTTCCAGTTGTTTTCTTTTTATATGCTGTCATTTGAAGTATCTGAATTAGATCTGCGACCAATTATCAGAGATATGTGGTAACTAGCGAATTCATTCGATGGGTGCTAGGACACGTTGATTTGATAATGATTATTTGATTCAATGTTGATAGCACCCAACATGGTTATTTTAAGCTTTAACCTATAAATCTTTGTAGTCATTGCTAATGTCCCCTTCTTCTACCACCAATATTTTCATCGTTTCTTGAACGTGGCTACTTTATCAGCAATCAATAACACCAAGAAAGATCTATTTTGCTCTATTTTCTGTAACTGGTCACTAAATGACCGAGAAATGTACGAATTCGTGTTTATACAAGAAGTTTCTCTTGATTTATAGTATTGTGTATGTACCCTTCTATGTTTGGTTAAATAAAAGTAGATTACTTACATGGCGTGGTTTATTACAAAATACTTAGAGATGCCACCCGGTGTGTTTTAACATATTTTTTGTGATTATAAATTCATTATTAACTAGTCAGATAATTACTACCAGAAAACAAGACAATGTATTGCCTAAGTAAGGTGTTGGTGTGTGTATTGTGATAATTATCCGAGAAAGTGAGTTCCAATTTTTAATCTATTACAGTATTGACAAATAACTAGTATTAGACGGGCAATCCACGATCATGACATTTACCTTATTTGGACGGCCATGGCAATAAATTTTATTCTTGCGTGCTTGGGATGCATATAAACATTATTCTTGCCCGTGAGAGTGCTTTTCTTTTACGTAGAGCAGCATAGCGTGCGCTCGATTAGGCTTCCGGAACTTTTCTTCAAGCTATTTAGAACGCCAGTATCCCTAAAACTAGAACGCTCGTAATGCGTAATTGGATTTCTCGACTTGTGAGCTTCCATCACCACTTCGTTAACGCCACGCCCTTCGAAGTTTGCAGCTTCCTTCACCTCTTCCACGGCCTCCATTGCTTTGCGTATTACCTGTTCCATTCACATACTACTTCCTGTATGTGCGACGTACTTGCGTCTTGAGTGAAGTTGCAAATCATCGCAATGAAGAATAGGTTTGAACTTCATTTGCAGTTTCAAGTTATAATTTTTTTAAAAATGTCGTACCTTCAAGATTATCACACACGTCTGTTGCGCTTAATGACATCGCGTTTTGTGCACAGATATTTATTGAAACCTGCAATCAGTCAGCAATATACTTTCAACTGGAATTCAGGCTACCACTGACATCAGTACAGTTTTAATTTTCGGCAAGAATTTTCATCCTCAGCAACCCCAACAGATCGATCGATCGATCACCTTTCATCTCTGTCCATCACCATTCCGAACACATTGGTCTTTGATAGAATCGACGTGGGATTCTCGCCCTGAACCGAGCATCGCTTGTGTCTGTGGCGTCACCGCTTGCACCTCCTCTGTCCCGGAAACTCCAATCTCCACGCGCGCTCTTAAAGAAGCGCGCGCCCGCTCTCCCGTGGAAGCACGTAAAGCCTGATTGTGCGACTGCTTTCCATGTTTACGGCGCGTTAAGTATTCAGTGCCGGAGAAGGGCGCAGACTGGCTCTGGCGTCGCGAGTGGCGTGCCAGCGCCACCTCAAAGCAAAGGCGCTCTGTTCTACCCGGGGCACGTTCCCTCTAGTTGGTGTTGTGAATGAGGTTTTCGTAATGTCCTCCAGAATGACGAGATTGTGACCTTTGTCTGTCTGTGGCTTTTGTGAATAGAGAAGCAAGAAAAGTCAAAAGCCTGGCCTGAGCTATTGTGGACTTAGGTTTGTAAATCTCGATCTGGAAATAAGTTAAAAGGATGCTTATAATCAGGGATTAAGTAAAACTGTAAGTTCTCACAGTGCTAGGAGTGCATTTGGTTTCTTCACTAACGTCTATATTGAAACATTTGGTGCCAATGAATATTTTTTATAATATAAAGTATTACGTTACAATGCTCTTAAATGTTTAATAAGACCTCGGTTTGCTCATATGGAGATTTTAGAACCTAAAAACTGCTTTATCCTGTTTGTTTCAGAGACTTTATGCACTATAAGACTTCTACTTTCTCTTTAACGTATGTCCTAAGTTCCCTTTCTGTGGAGAAATCTAACATGTCCTATGTGCATTCTGGATAACAATAATCGCATGCCTATCTGTTGTAACTGTTAGCGGTGTGTTAGGAGAAAGAAAATTCTTAGTAAATAAAAACTTTTGAAATGGGCACTTCAAATGTATAAATACGTCCAAAATATATACAAAATCTCAAAATAAGCAATAAAAGAATAATATGTAGATATTGTTTCACTTTCATGTTAGTTATTTTCAAACAAATGATATTTTAATCACTTTCAAATGCAGTTTACAAGTATATACTGTTTCTCTAGATATTCTAGAATGAAACTTTGTCTTCTGACAAACATTTGATTGTGCATAGAAAAATGCTCTATTGCATGTAATGTTGTGTAGAATGTAAGACATGAAATATCTGAAGGGAACAACGCTGATGGATCCTCATTTGCGATTTTAGGGCCACTACCTGTGACAATGTTTTCAATACAGAGTTTTTGCTTTGTAATCGTTGAAATTTCGTTCGCACAACTTTCCCATTAGGACTCGTGGTGTTCTCAATTCGATTCCCGTCTTTTTAAAACTTGAATAGCTTGAAGGAGTGGAAGGTCTTTTTATTTTAATGTTTTACTGCTTAAAGGATATTGAGAAGTAACGTCTCATGAAAGGTAACTCAGATTGTAACATTAAAATTTTAATGCAATTTTTGTACCTGAATCATTCGTGTTTCAAAATACTGATTCCTCCTTAGGGTGAAAAGTGCCAAAAAGAAATTCATGTATTTAGACAATAAAAACCGAATTAAGGAATTTGATCTAAAATAGGCATTTTTAGGATTGTAAGAGAATTACTTTCTTTAGTAATGGAACAAAATAGACATTTAAGGCAACGACCGCTTTCTAGTTGTGAGTTAACGATGTTTCGAAAATACTAATAATTCCCCCTGTGTTAGAATTGTGCATCTCTTCCTTTTCAGAGATTTTTACACTTAGTTAATTGTTTCTTTCGTTAGGATACTCCTCAACTTCATGATTTACTAGCCTAGTGCCTACAGAATGGTTCCAACATGTAACCTGGCTCTCTTCTATAAACTTGAAGGCTACAGAGATGTAGGTAGACCTAGAATGAGGTGATCAGAGCATTTCTGAATCTTGGAACGGGTCATTGGCTCCCAACACTTGTCAAGGAAGAATACTAGCCTAGTGTGGCATCTCCCTCGCTTTAAACGGCATGCAAAGTGTTTTCGTAGTTTTTAATTAGGGATTTTTAATTAGATTATGATACGAAAACAAATACCTGATACCCAC
Source organism: Gryllus longicercus (assembly GCA_038098605.1). NCBI lineage: Eukaryota > Metazoa > Arthropoda > Insecta > Orthoptera > Gryllidae > Gryllus > Gryllus longicercus. Next base: position 137,620 of record JAZDUA010001017.1, read on the forward strand.
CGACACCCCTAGACGCGTCGAATGGCAACTCGCTTGCTTCAGTCAAGTGGAAGGAGTCCAACTGAGTGTGTCGGTTGGACGGACACAAGCAGGCTACCGACCACTACATGCAAGATTAAAGTTGATCTAAAAATGTCTCTTTTGGGGTGTGACGCACACCACAGGCAGAGTGCTGCACCTCGCCGGCTGGCCGCACGCGCCACCCCAGGCTCCAGGCTCCTTTTCGCGCGCCCTGCCATTTCGAAAGACGGGAAAGCGGGCCTCCCCCTCCCCTCCCTGCCCCCTGGGCGAAGAGGCGGGGCGCGGGAGCCGCTGTCGCAACGCAGCCCATTCAAAGGAGTAAACTCTGTGATTCTTTCCCAATGGCAGCGCCGGCGGCGGGGGCGGCCCTGGCGCCACACTCTCTCCAGCGTGTGTGCGTGCTGCTGCGTGGCCTGAGCCAAGCCCGCTCGCACGCTCCCCTCCCCCTCCCCCTCCCCCCCTCCCCCCCGCGTGTGCGGGGACGGTCGCCATCTTCTTCCGGTCTGATGAATTTTCGTACTGCTGGCGGTGTTGCCGGATCTCTCAAAATAGATGAAGGTATTTGGCGGGAAATCTATGATTCATTTAAAAGCAACATTTTTGACTAATATATCTTGAAATATGCACACAAAAAATAAGCTTTATTCATTCATTACTCTGAAAACATTAGAACCAACAATACATTATTTACTTTGAGAATACATACCACTGAATTTAGCAAGACTCAGTTTTCCACATTTTTCTGTTTGTGGAAGTTACGCGTTTAATTTGTTCATTTGAAAGAACATTTTGTGTTCTCTTTTGCATTCTATTTCACTAAAATTACTACTTGTGTGAAGAAGTTAACGTGAACTTTCACATCACCTAGTACTACTATTATCTGAAATAAAAAACGACTCGTTGTAGAGCAGGTTGTAAAAACGCCATTTAGGATAGAATTAGTACTTTCATTTCAGTTATATTGCATCACAGTACTTCTGTGACTTCATGTCTCTTTACTGATCTGTACTGAATTTCTCACCGGAGCGTTTTGAAACGTTGGCACCCCTGGCCAAGGGGATTCCCGCCGCGAGAATCCGCTCCTCCCGCCGCCGGAGGAGCGCGTGCCGCGCGGTGGAGATCTGCTTGTAACGAAGCTCGCGGACAGCGATGCGTTTGTAGCACGATACGGCGCGCGCGTTAATCTGGAAGCATCGAGGCCGCATCGCCAGAGCCCGTGAATCGCGCTGCTTCATTAAAGTGCCGCTCGCTCGCGCGCGTGTGGTGGGCGTGGCGCGCGTGCCGCTATCCGACATCTTCCTCGGATGAGCCGCGCGAGGAAATGGTTAATGGTGTTTTTATATTGATCTCTAATTATTTTCGCACCCCTGATGCGTTACCATACTCTCATAAACTTGGATTGATTTCTGTCTCCTAGGCTGGAATGAATTAATTCGTTTGACAAATGAGTTATTTTGTGTACTGAATGTCGTAATGATCTTCGAATTTCGAGTTCGGCAATGAATTGTACTGAATTCGTGTGATGTATGTATTAACACCCCATTCGGGTCGGTATCATTCAGTTCATTTACGTAAGTTTACAAATAAAAAAAATATATATCCTGTGGCGTAGATAAATGATATAAGAATATCGAAGGTTCTATTATGCGAATTCAGATATCAGAAGTCTCTGATAATTTAATTGACAAAGTACAATAAGTTCAGTGATTCAGAAACAAATAGAATAAACATTCGGTTTTATAAAATAAATCACTTAATAATCAGTTAACATCAGTTTTCGAATTCAGGTAATATTAGGCAAATTATATATTAATTCCAAATGATATTGAATGTTTCATAAAGAAGTTTTGCTCTCAATTGAACGATAAAATTCAACCGTTTCAGAAATACGAGCGCATTACTTATATTTAAAAAAACATTGTCCAAATAACATAATTTCGCATTTTTAAATAAACGTGTTCAATCTAGTATTTGCGTTCTACGTGGTTGTCCATGGAAAAATAATAGTTTGCTAGGCTTGGCGGACGTGCTGGCTCCCTTTTTAGCGCTCATACACTCTAACTTCGCTCCGTTACAGCAAGGTGAGCATTTGGTTTCCATGTTGCTCTCGTGTGCTAATTTTGACGCACAGGCTATAATGAAGTTGACCTTCGACGTGCTCTCAAACAAATAAACACGTTCAAATGCAGCTCTGCTCATTTCTCATAGTTTTGTTAACATTTCCCATTGAATCATACTATCTTCAATATTTGGGAATGGAAACGAGAAAGTATATGTCATATCTTTACGTTTTTCTTAAGAATTTCTGAAGAGTGATGTGAATAAATACTCTTGACGTTTCTTTAGACTTTATCAGAAATAGAAATTCTTCAGAGAACTGGAACCTATTTAATGATTTGTCTATTGTGTAGTTCGGAGATAAATTTGAAACCTGCAAAAACGTGTAATACAAAGAATGCAGAAATGTATGTTGTTTGGAATATTCTTTAGAGAAACTTCATGCTTGGCTACTAACACATTAATGTAGAAATATGAACGAAAGAAGGTCGTATTTTGCGTTAAAATTAATTGTCAGTTACTTGCATATTATGCTTACAAAATTTTCTATAATTAGGTGATGTCGGTGTAGGATGAACCCACTCACTTTCCACCGCTGGTTCTTAGGATTCAAATCCTGGCCGCTCCATGTTGGATTTGTGCTGGACAAAACTGGCTAACGGTAGGCTAGTTTGCGGTTCTTCCGTCTCCCTTGTCTTGCCTTGCCTTACCTTGCTTTGAACCACACCTCCATCATGTCTTTTCCCCTGTCACCTTCCTCTTTCTCACTCTCCTACTCTCACGTTCATCTCGCAGTTTAAAAGCGCAATCTAGTTGTGGGTATAAGAAGCCAGCTTCTGAACAATGGGCTTCTCTGGTGGTCTCCTCACAATCAAGACATACAAAAATAATATAAATTCTGTAATTTTGTAACATTTACTAATTAACATGTGGTTTCTGTTCGTGTAAATCAAGTCAAATATTGTGTGTATTGAAGTAGAAATGCACAACATTTGTCAATTTTCTTTTCATTGAACTGGAAGTATTCAATTCATAGATTAATTAACATCTTTACATAAAAGTGGGCGTTTACTGTCATTTCTAAAGAGCTCAATATCAATCTCCACTCTAGAGATTTGAGACTCTAGTTTGTTCCCAGTCCCCTCTTTCCATCGCAAATCACATCATATATTATATCACATCTTATATCATATATTAGGTTTCGCCTATTAAGAACAAATCAAGTAGTACCGTAAGATGGAAGTACAATTTTAAGCATGTTTGTTAACTAATATGGAAATAAATTAGAAAATTCCATCCCAGAGTCGAGGGAGCAACAGTATTTAAGTTTATATCATCCAAAAAAGACAATATTAAAACGAAACAGCTGGGAAAGACGGACAGTGCGTCCTTGCTCACTCTGTGCAAGGAATTATCTCGAGGGTTCGAATTTTATTGTTCCACACCTAAAATATATTGATAAATAGAACAAGTATGAAACGGGTTCATTTAATGAAGGCGAAATTCTTTAGTAGTGATTACGCTATCTTAGCGTGTGAAGGTAAGCCTTATCTACATTTTTTTTAGCATAAAATGCATTTGAAACTCTGCCTTGGCTTGACTAACAGATGCTTCTTGTTAATAGCGGAGGCCATAGGATAGTGCATGATCGTTGCCTTGGATAGGCCAGTGTTAGCTAGTCAAATTGGCCGTACCAAATCGGCGATTTTTTTTCTGTATGCTAACTTATCCTAATTGCATTAACACGGGTTCATTATTTGAATCACCGACATCTGTACAGCGTATTCCACTCGCGTACTATTTATCCGTAGACTTTAGCCTTTTGGAAAACTGAAAACAACAAACAAAAAACAACAAAAAAGAGAACAAAAAAGCGTCGTCTCTGGCCGCGCAGATCAGCACCCGCGTCATCGGAGGCGGAGGACTGCTTGGCGCGTCGTCGCCCATTGACGTCCTTCGGCTCCTCTGACGGTCGCTTAACATTTAAATTGAGGAGCGCCTGCGGGGCCGGCCTGCCGCGATATGTGTGGCAGGGGCAGGGAAGGCGGCGGTCTGTCGCATCGCCCGCGCGACAGCTCACTAATGGCCCGTCACTCGCCGCCTCCAACCACGCCCCCGCCCGCGCCCCCCGCCCGCGCCCCCGCCCGCGCCCCCGCCCGCGCCCCCGTCCGCGCCCCCGCCCGCGCCCCCGCCCCCCTCTGCCCGCGCCTCAGCGGCCACGACGCTTCCCGCCTTGTTCACGCTTTTTAGACTACTGCTTCCCTAAAGGGTTCAACGGAATCCTGGGGCTCCGCAAAAAATTCGGCAATGATACGATGAATGAAAATGTGAAATAGTTTGTCGAGAGATGTGTAATGTTCGGGATTTCTCATACTCATTCACAGTTAAATGACATGTAGACTCGGTCACGGGTATTTTTCAAACAATTTAAAGCCTATGGATAAGTGCAACAGGTTTGGAATCCACGTATTTTAATACATTAGTTAAGTTAAGCGAGCGAAGCCAATCAAGTTAAGCCGCATCTGTATTTTGGTATAAAATGCAAATGGGAAAATTGCACGCAATTTAAAATCCCTACCATCAATGCAGCACATTCCACAAGTTACCCATTTATCCTAGCGCTTTAGTCGTCTGTCAAAAGCACTCGCGACCGGGGCAAGGGCTGTAACGAGGTCCATTAGGCATGCACATTAGTACAATCTGACGTAAGGCAAATCAGTCATATAAACTACTTTGAAGCACACCTGGTGGTTTTGTATTAAAATCATTTCCGAAGAATAATGCTGGCTTTGTAATATTGTGCGTATATATATTTAAATATATTGATTGATTTTTTATATAACACTGTACTTGTTTCAATTAACCATAGCTCGTTTAACCTCTGAAGAGTTTTAGTACGTATGCTGATCATTCCATTACCTGAGAGAATTGCATGAGGTTCTGATGAAAAGTATGTTTGGAAGTTTGCGAAACACGGGCTTTGTTTGGCATCCCGCTTGCCGGAGCGAAATACAGTGGATGCGTGCAGACCGTTTCATTGATGAATTCGTCAATGGCGCGTGACCTAAGGGCGTAATTTGTTGCGTCAAGGCAGCTCAATTTTAATTTTCTTGACTGTCGTTACTATTATCTGTTTGGATATAGGATTTTTTAAATCGCACACACTTAGAGCATAGGTATAGGATAAAGAGAAACCATCTTCATCAATGATCCCTGCGCCTGAGAGATCGAGGATCGGAGCCAGGCTGTGTCGAAAAATGTGTCTCACTTTATCAAGTTGCGATACCAACGCTCACTGAATTCGTATGTATGGTCACTATTTCCTGCTGAGCGGCTTTTATAGAATTCATTCAATCATAAATATTATTTTTCCATTATTATTAATAATAATAATAATATTATTGTTGTTGTTATTATTTATTATTGTTATTAATAAGAATAAAACGTACGGCTTGAGTGTTTTGTCCGCCGACCTCTCAGTGATACACGTATATTTTTGTGACCTAGTCTACCGAGCCCCGGCGTCTTAGATCCAGAGTTCATTAACAAAATATGCTTCCCTTGATCGCCTCTGCCTGGTCTCTGCATTTTTGCGCACTCTTTTTTTAAGAACATCCTCTAGTTTGATGAATTATGTAATAATCTTTCTTATTATGTGATATATTATATAATTTTAAGAATAGTGTTTGCGCATGAATTACTATACTATGTATAGATATTGAGAATCATAAAATACTGTGTCGATTATAACAAGAAAGCAAGTATTTTCTTGCATTCTGTCGTTGGTCAGAAACTTCGGAATTGTAAGTTTTGATCAGAGGAAGCACTATCTAGTATGAGTGTGTAGTGGTGAATACGGTCGTGATTGTACGTCTGGAATAACGGTTACCCTCTTGTAGCAAAAGACATGACTAAAATCCGTTTGAACGATGTGAGATATGCTCATGATTGTAAGTTATATGGAAGGTTCTCGTATTTAAGAAATGGTTTTGACAGCGCCAACGCATTACCAAGAAGTAAAATTCTTGACAATCGTCCTCAAAAGTTTATGAATTACATATCTGAGTAATGTGGGCTGTTTCAAAACCTATCCAAAGATTATATTCACCAAGGCTTTGCACCATGATACTGTACAGTCAGATTAAAAAAGCTGGATTCATGTTGTTTTGATTGTTATTGTCTAACATGCTGAATTTCCCACAAAAATAATTTTACCTGCTTTATCTCAATGTAGTTTTGTATAATGGAATTTATACCTTTTTCAGACATAATTGAGAACGTAAGAAATTTACGCTCATACATTACAAGCACAAAAAGAAATTAATTCCTCGGGTTCCAATGTTCACGTTTTACGTAAGCTGGCACTCTTCTGGTCCGCTGAATGAATCTAACGGGAATATTGCAGAAGGCACGCGCAATTACTCGCGTGATATCCAGGAAAGAGTTTTGCCCATTGTGGTCACGGGCGACGACACACTGAAACCTCTCGAAGTAGGAGACGGCGAAGACAATGGCGAGCGGTTTTCGGAACAGTCGACCACGTCGTGCGGCCGTCTTGGCGACCCTCAAGAGGCGCTTCCCAGCGCCACTCGGCATTGCCGGCTGCCCGAACGTCATGAATCGACGATCGCGGCGCGCGCGTGAGCGTCTCATCCGATTGTGTGCGCGCGCGAGGCGGAGGCGGCGGCGGCAGACCCGTTACGCTGGCTGTCAGCCTCAGCGGGTTTGTGGGCCGCTTCCATCAGCTGGCGACGCACCGGTCCCGACTGCTGTCGTCCCCGGATTCTGCGCTCCTCTACCCACTCGTATGGCCCAGGGCGACAGCTGTTTCTGCTGCGGCGTCTCTGGCCGAGAGGTCCTAGGGATGGTGCCCTGACGGTTTCAGATCTATGACACTACATGGTTTAATTCAGCCGCTGTTTGGGTGAGAATTCTAGCGGCCGGCTTCTCTGGTCTGTACTTTTCCGAGGATTATTCAATCTATACCAGGGGAATGCCGAAGCAAAACCCCAACACACGGACCAGGACCACGCGAAATCGTTCCTTTCTCATCATTGTTCCGTCATTTCTCCTCACACATACAGCACACACACAGACACACACACACAACCCGACACATACTTACATGCACTACAATATACATAGGGAGACTTCTCAGTAGATTAGAGCTTAACCTGGCTGTAGCGGTGCCACTTGGTGGGAGAAATACTTGGAGGATGAAAACTCCGCAGGCCAACGTGTAAGTCGGTGACAGATCTCACGTTCCAGCGGGCGAGGAACATCCCTACCTCTCCTGATACGTGATACACTTACGGTCAGTAATCCCGAAAGCGTAAGCACTAAGCAGTTAGCCCGGAAACACTAATCAACCCGTCAATGAAAACTCTGCCCACTCCGTTCGTCTTCTGATCCATCCGCCCATCCACTTCATCAGTCTTTCTTGTTTCTGCCTCCGCCCAATGATCTCGCCAAGAACCCTGTAAAAGCTTCTCTCTCCTCTTGGACCTCGTTTCTTCTACGTTGTTTCTCTTCAAGCGTTGGCCTTCGCAGCTTTCTTTGTCTTTGATTGTCGTTTCCGGGGTGCTGTAAATTTCACTTCAACACTTTATTTTATTTACTCCCGCTTTCTCGTTGCGTAGTTATTGTTGTTCTGTTTGTTTAATGCTTCCTCCTTACGAATTAGCATTGCTTAATTTATTCTTTCAAGTTGGTTTTATTGAATGAGTTATTCACTGATGCATCTGAATCATGCAGTGTGATCTCATTCAATTACAATGTCTTTTTCGATTAGTGACATTACAACAAATCCACTTCTGAATTGCCTGACTGCTTAATCAGAATAACTGCATTAGTTTTCATATGATAATTGTAATCACCGCTTCGAAAGATAGCAATGGACTGAAGTCTCATGCACCCCTCCCGGTTATGTGGCTTCACATCATAAACTTTTCAAATCTTCGTATGTTTGAAATTGTTTTTTGTGGCACTCGAATGCTGTTTACGCTGCAAACAATGTAATTTATGACTTTGTACCTAATTATTGTACAAAGTATTTTATTTAAATGTATCGTACCGCAGACTCTAAGACCGGGTATTATCCTTTCTTTCAAATTTTATTAGTTTAATTACACTTCTTGCACTTCTCAGTTTTTATCTTAGAAAAATAGCGCTTTAGGTAGAGAATATTTATTTTATGTATATTCTCAAAAGTATGTAATTTTATGCCATTAATTGTAAGGAGAAGAATATTATCCATCAAATTATAACTTTATTACGGCATCATTTTAGCGTCAGTCATCTTTGACCCGAAAACATATTAAGAATTTTTCCACCATTACTAGTATCCACGAAAATGGTAGTATGTCTTTGCGTGATCTCGTGGACTTGGGTATCCTCTTCTCCGTTGTTTTCGTGCTGACATTCGAACTGCTATGAATCATAGGTGCCACAAGGGCGTTATGCCTTCAACGGTGATTGAGGGTCGTGACCGTGAAAGTGGTCCATTGGCGATCCCGTTAGATAGCGTCTGAGCCAATTCGGCAGTACTTGGTCAGTTATAAAGTCAGTATACTTTCTTTTAGATGACATTGTATGAGCATTCGAGAATAACAAAACTTCGTTTTATTCCAGTCATTATGTACTAATATGTCTCGGTATTGTTTTCCCGTTGTGAACCGTAAATTAATTAATTCCATTGCATGGTCTTCTCACGTCAGGAGATCACAAACAGGAAAAAAGCGAAAGTTACGCCACAGGCACAGGAGAGCTCTTGTAAGTCGATGCTTATAAGAGGCTGCTCTCGCAGAGGATGCTTCTCCCGGAAGATCGCGAGGGGGCTCATATCGAGAGAAAGCTCCCGTGCGCGCGAGGGGCGGTGCAGGGAAAGCGATACCGATGAGTTGCGAAGTCGGAGTGAGTGCAGATCTGAAGATTTTTTTCCCGTCTCCGTCCCACCTGCTTCGTAACGCGGCCAATTTTGTCACACATGCTGCCCACCCACTCCTTAAAGGATCCTGAACTCGATAGGCATTTTAGAAAAACCCACTATCTCTAAAGACTGGAATCACAATTCTGAATTGTAATTTCCTTATCGTGTTGAGAGGATTGCATTGTTTGTTATGCATTTCATTTTCTAGTAAAAGGAAAATTGTTTTCTATTTTTAATCTTCAAAAGAACACAAAACCATTTCTGATCGTCCGTAACTTTGGATTTGACTGAAAAAGATTTAATAGAAATGTGTCTGAGATGCCAATCATTTAGAGTTTTTTGAACTGTTCCGATGTCGTCGTTGTTGCTTGCTCTTTTCAGTCTCAAGTGATCTTTTCTTGTTCCGTGTTGAAAGGTTCCGCAAAGAGGTTTATTTAGAATTTCTTTTGAGATGTGATGTCGGATTCGTGAGTCGTAGCAAAGATGATTCATCAAAAACATAGTCATAAGTACCATCATGAACAAACGGAGAGACTTGGTCAAAGTACAATAACTGTGTGTGAGGTTTCTATGTAAATATTCGGCTTTTCATGTAACATTTAAAAGTTTCATTTAAATTATTTAATGCGTATGTAATTCATGAATAGTTCTTTAAACATATATCCAATTTAAACCTATATGTTTTATGTTAGTCATTTATTCTAGTTCGCACTATGGAAAGTATATAAAAGTAAATCAATGTCCATCGTCCGTGCGTCGCTTTATTTCTTTCCCGAGGAAAATAAAATAAGAATGCTAACACGCGTGACGCGACCAACGACGCGGTGTCACCCGAAAAGCCCGTAAATCCATCCGCGTTGAGGCGAGCGCCACCACAGTCCGAACCCGATTCCTGATTTATATCCAGAATGTGTGTCAGTGGTGTTAATTCCGTGCAGCGACCGCAACCTCTGCGGGATTTCCATTGTACAATACATTTCTATCGCCAGTACCATACGTAACCATGAGAACGAGGCAGACGCCGCTCTGCCAAATTCTCTCGCAGATAGTGCAACACTGCTGTCCTACGCCGCGCCGCCTTGTCGCTTCTCGCCGCACTTTCGCCGCAGCTTCAGCCGCCTAAAACCGACATCGAGAACAATTACAGGCGCCCGCGCATTGTCTCCGGCCTTTTGTTGTGCAACGGCGCTCTGTTTGTCGCGCCACTGCGTTGCGTGGTCGCAGGAGCAAAGAAAGTTATCGCGCGATGTTATCGAAAATGCCGTATTTTACCGCTCTGCAGCTCGACAGATGTTTCTTTATGTTTGTTGTGGTCTTGTTCCTCGTTAGCTTCTGGGTTTTACTTTCATATTGTTTGAGCGTGGAGGCGGGATAAAGACATCGCATTTTTCGGGCTGAACAAGATGTATTATACATGTGTGCGTGCGTGCACGCGCCTTCCGAGGAAGTTAATCATGTAAAGATAAATTTCTTCCAAAACGTGCTTATATTCATTATGGTATTTAGGAATGAGCTTTTTTTTCAAGAAAAAATTGCTCCTTGATGTGTTTTAATACTGGTTTTACAAATGTGTGTAACTTGTTGCTAAACTAATTTATATTAATATTTCGGTTTTGGAAGCTTGCAACAAATTTCCATGGAAATCGGCAATTGTGATGTATTCTTCCTCTTCTTCGGCTATAGGTAGTGATGTTTTATACTCCATATGACCCTTACAATCTTCGGGAGATTCCAGTCTTGCGTAAAAGGCAGGCTGAACTCAAAAGTCATTGTGAATTTGGGATTCAACCCAACAGAAAGTATCCCACCATTTCCGCTACCTCCCGCCAGTTCAACACTTCCACCCAGTTTCCTAAAACGTTTTCTCGCATCAAAAATTGCTCTCACGTTACAAATGGTCTAATGCAGATATGTACTCTGTTATAATAAGGGATGGGGTATCATACTTAAATACGTATTACACAAATACGCCCGTCTCAGTTGATCGGGCGTAAGAGTCTCCGCACTGAAAGTTCCTCTCCCTTCCACGCGTCGGAGTCTCTGACCGCTGGACGGGGTAGTTGCGCCCGGGGCCGCTCGCGCTTTCCAGTCTTCGCTTGTCTCATAAAGCGTAATAAATGGGACCACTGACAATGGCTTCCATTGTAGCGCGGGGCGAGTTGCGTTTTGCGGAGAGGCGATGCACAACAAAGGGCGAGGCGCGCTCGTCACGGTGCAATTAATTCGACGCTGAATGGCTTTGCTCTTCGGAGAACTGAGAAAGTACCGTTTCGGAGGGATCTGCTGTGTCGCGGCGTGACCTCCTTCCAGTAGGGCGATAAAAAATCGCCACCTGCTGTTCTGTTTTCTTCCCTTGCTGTTTTTCTGTCTTATTTATTGCTTGCAAGCTTTCTTTCTGTCAGATTTGTTCTTGGCTCCATCCTAACTGTTGACATTCGTGCCATCTATTTAAAAAATAAAATACATGATTTTATCAGTATTTAATGTGTCCGTCATGTAAAACTATTTCGAAAATTTTGAAGGGTTTAACTACGTGTCATTATCGAAATCCCTAATATATAGACAAAGTAACACGACATGAGAGACACGAGAGAAAATGTAATATTGAAAACCCTCTGAAATCTTTATAATTCTGTTATATAAATTACTTTTGATCATCTGATAAAATGACAGTGCACTTAATTTTCTTGTTCCACTTTAAGTAGCTTCTGCCCATACATTATTTTGGTGCTGAAATGAAATAGTGTAAATGTTTACGATTTTAAAAGTGAAAATGCAAGCTCATTTTGCACGCACTGCAATTGTAATGTCCGGGGTACGTACAAAGCGAAATAGCGTGCATCTTGCTTTGAGTCCCTTTTTATACTTCGGCAAAAACTATGTCCGTCCTTTGTTAAAATGAAATAGTTCTTTGTTTTACAACATCACTAACGTCTCATTTTTTTCGGCTGTACCTAGGCACACTTTACTCCTTTCTGTTTATTCTTCAGACAAAATATAATACGTAACGGTTTGCATAATTTTTTTATTGTTATTCCTGGGCAGATGTTTTACTTTCATATTCCACAAAGTTTATAAGAAAAACAGTTTCGGCCTGTGAATTATTCTTTGTTGGTTACAAGTATTATAATAAATTATAATAAAAGGTAAACAAATTGCTTTGATAAATGAGGTTTACGATGTCTGTGTGAAGTATGATACCTTCCTGGACGCCTTCAAATATATGTAGATTAAATCTTATTATTGAATATTCGTATTTAAGTTTTCTCACAAAATTTACAAACAAGAAAAATGATTTTGAATGAAACATTTGCATTGAAATCAGATTTGCGGCGCAGTTTGCATTTAAACTCCTGTTGGGACCATTCTTCGTGGCCGGGAGTAGTGCGGTAACTTCTTAGAATTCGCACACAATATTTATAAGCCTTAAATATAAAAAAAATATAATTACAAAATTACTTTTTTATTTGTTTTAAGATTTTTTCTTTTCTATTCAATAAATTAAGTCGACGAATAATTATTTAGTCAACGTAAGCAATATTAGATATTTTTTGATAATTTTCGAAACAATACTAGTTTTTGTAATAAGGTAATGTGGTACTGTATAGAAGTAATGATGGAATAAAATACGTATTTGGATATGTCTCCTTTCTCTCATTCACTTCCTCATGGTCAGGCGTGAGGTTAGTCACCACGCCTACATGGTTTTTCTTGCTCTATAAATCATGCGTAATACTGCTCATACGTGGAGAGACGACCACGCCGTTTCAGTTTCATTTATTTCAAATTGCTAAGCAATAGATTTTACCTGGAGATTTGTTTTTTTTCTTTTGCCAAAGAGTTTAATTGATACTGTAAAGAAATCATTTGTTAAATAAGGCAATATTACTTGTGCAATGTTAATTCCGTAGGTAGTATTCGAATGTATTCCATACCCAGCTAATAAATTTAAAATAATTGGAATATATTTTTCAAAGATATTGCATTGACTCATACGTTTTGATTTTTCTAGTGTAAATTAATAAGTTGTTTTTATTATTATCATAAATCAGGTCTTAACTACTTTTATTTTTATTGTATAAACTAATGATGTTTGATTATACACAATTTATCTATTTAATAATTAATTTATTATCGAACAAAGTTCCTGGTTTCGTTATTCCTAACAAGGCATGTGTTAGACGTCACGTACAGGAATAATTATTTATACTGTTGAACCTTTATATCTCAAAGCTGGGAAAAAATATTTCTTCGACTTAATAAAAAATCGAGATCTCAAAATAATACTTTCTTTAAAAAATATCAACTGTTTTAAATAGACACGATAAAATATCATTTAATCATAAAATTGATGTTCATTATTTATGTAATAAGCATTTATTCTCGTATATTGAGAAGCAAATCATAAAGATAATAAATGATTTTAAAAATACCTTTATTTAAATCAACCCCACCTGGTATTGCTGAGGTTTTAAATTCAAGAATTTAGACTAAAATGTCAGTAATTTTTTCCTATTTCTTTTTTTGCATTAGTCTTCAACCACAAAATTTTCTTGTAAATTCACTGCACTATAAATGTCCTCACCAACTTGTGTCATATAAATGTCAACACCAACTAAATCTGACCCTGAACATACCGCCGAAAAGAGTCTATTCCCTTCAGTGCCTGTAGGGCAAAAGGAATGGAATCGCGCGCCTCTATTTCTTCTTCCTCTATCGAGCCTTCTTGTCCTGCTACCGTCATGGGAGGTACATTTTTTGGTCTTTAGGTTGGTCTGATACTGTGAGTTCTGCATCGACACGAATGAAAATGTTGTAGTCGCCTTTGCACGATACCAAATTTCTTGCCACTCGTAATGGGTAGAAATGATCTTGTCCTGCTTTTCCTCTTGCCGCAAGTCTCATTGATAAAATCCGACTTTTCGGAAACATTTTGCGATTGTTTCTGCGACATTAATTATTTTAAAATTATTAACAAAAATGACCATACCAGTTAATTTCACTACTCAAGAAGCCAATTCCTTAATACCAACGGTGAAAGGCCTTCCGTCACACAACTTCTTCAATTGTGATACCCGAGGTTTCCAAGAAACTTAAACGAATTCCTCAGATATAACTAGATTATGAAAACCATTCAACTCTACAAAATAAAATTACCTGGCTCCGGCAGTTAATAATTACTAACATTACTACTTATTTATCTATTTTAACATTACCTACTTTACCTATTTCTAATAACCATGTTGTTAATGAGAGCATTCTCTCTTCATTAAACATGTAACAGTCTTTGAGTTAGAGGTGTGTATGTCGTGTTGCTTCCAATCCGAAATAATTTACGCGAGCTCCTTGAAAATGCTTCTCAAACGCTGGTGCACTTTCCGTAAGCATGTGTTGTATAGTCGCCCATCTTCCTGGAATCGATCCCATGTCCTCCCTACGAGAGTGGGTTCGTGCGCGGGCGAGGGAACCGCGTCCCGGAAGCCGCGTGTGGCGCCCTTCGGGCCGCTCGGGCACCGGGCGAGGGGCAGGAGTGGGGAGGCGGTGGGGGCGGCGGGGAGCAAGGACGTTGTCGCGGCGTGACCTCTGCTGACGCACGCCCCGCTCGCTCGCGCGTATGTGCGCTCGCGCACGCGTGTATCCGTGGGATCACGAGCGCTCTCGGTTTATTGCCGTAGTTTATGGAGCGCGGGCCAGCGGCCCCTCGCGAAGGAAGTGAGCGCCTCGCCGCCGTGTGACTGCGCCACGAGCCGAGCCCCGAAACACTAACTCACGACGAACCAAAGAACAACACGTACTTTTCCCAACCTCTCCTATATCCCATCCCTCTCCTTTCCTCAATCCATTCCCCTCCCCTTCCCCTACTACCAAAACCCCCATACAAAAAATCACCCTATACTTCCCTCTCTCCCCGACTCCCAATCCCCGTCCCTGTACGGGGGAGTGGAGTCGCAACGTTTTACAACACAACACCAAAAGAAGACAACACTGGACGAAGAGTCTCGTAAGAGACAGGCGTGCCAGAAAGACACACTCTAGCTCGTGTCGTGTCGTGTCGTGTCGTGTCGAGCCGAGCCGCTCTTTTTGTGGCGGCCGCTGGTGGCGTTAATGCGGCTTAGTCGCGGGCGTAAGGTGCCGCTTGGCTTTCGCCGGCGTGCGTTTTGATCTCCCCGCTTGTTAGAGCGTTGGAGAGAAGATGCGGGAAGGGCGACACAGTTTTGAAGGTCGTTCGATGCCAACGCAATATAAGTAAAAGAGAACTCTCAAGTGGTGTTCTTTAAAGTATTGGATTTTCTTCCGTATACTACATAATCATGAAGGCCCGATGTTCCTCCGTAATTGTAATCCTCATGATACCACCTCGTGGTGCTGGAAGTCGATCTTGATTCTTCGTCCAAGAATATGCTGACGTTTTTTAACACCGATCCAACCCCCTCCATACACATGATTCAGAAGAAATATCTCCAATTTAAGTAAAAAATAGAGCTCAGATCAGGATAGTCAAAGAAAATAATAAATACATTTCCATAAAATTGATGACAAAAATTATTGTAAAATTATTCTAAAACATAATCTGTACATGTTTTCATGATCTTATTAATTTTTATAATTTCTTTCATCTTGCGTGTTGAATTCTATTACACAACTATATTAATACGATAAATCAATAAATAGGGGGTTCATTACGATATTTGTTTAAATTGAAAAATAATAAGATCGTAAATCTTCAAATAAACATGTAATGGTAAATAGATTGTGATGCTTCCTCTTCTTCGAAGGAGAATGAGTTTAACGACCTTCGACACAGTATGTGCAGGAGTGTGGCGCAACTGCAGTTGAAATCGTGCTCTACAGGATAGCGTGCAGAATGAATTACGTGATAAACATGTGTTCCACTTTGTTGCTAATAATTAGATGTTTCGTTAGAGTCAGAACAATAGAAAAGGTTCTCAATAGCTGGCGGTTAAAATGTATAACTTATCGAATAAGGAATTATGAGCATTATTTGGTAGAAGGAAAACTTGTTTTTGGTTCCGAGAAAGTATTAAAATTTGGCAAGAAATAGATGTCGAGATTGTGACGGAAACACACTTTTATGATACTGAAGAAAGTGGCATTTTTTTCTTTACAAATCTTCGTCCGGATATCCACAACCAAGGGCCTTAACTGCTTGCAATATTTTCTCCAAACGCAATGTTCCTCCATAATTTTCACCGAATTCGAAGGCCTGAGAGTTTAAAATGAATCTATTAATTTTTTACGGTTCTTAGTATACGAGGAGGTTTAATTCAAATGTTTATCAAAAATGTCATTTCATTTTTCTTTACATTTTTTGCTCGAATATAACTGTCCCTCTTCTTTAGGATTAAAGGATCCTTTAGGATTTTTTTTAATGCAATATACTATTCAATATTTCATCTTCATGTATTGTGTGTGCGGTTTTTTTAATATAAGTATTGTTTGCGAATTTTTGAGATAATATTCTGAGGTGTCTGAAAAACAGATCATTGACAATAATTCGTGAGAGCTGATAAGCCGCAGTGTGAAATAGCTCAAAGTTGCGATGCCGTCGTGAAATGAAGATCTTGGGGTTAGAATCCTGGCACTCATAAAATATTTATTTTCTCACTTAAATATTTTTGTAATCATATACCGCTAAACACTAAATTCAAGTGACATTTTCATTAACAATTTTGAATTTTCAAAAATTAAGATAAGATTATTTTAGAATGCCTCAGCCGTCGTTTCATTAAGAGGTATTCAAAATGAAGGTGAAGTGTTACCAGGACTGAAGTTGCAACATCATAAAACTACAGTTACAGTTAATACGTTAAAATATATGCTATTGAAACCCCATGACAGTTGAAGAAGCATGACAAAAGTCATGGGATAGCAATATGCAAATATACAGATGACAGTAGTATCTCGTATAAAAGGTATAAAACGCCAGTGCATTGGCAGTTTTGATTTGTCCTCAAGTGATTCATGTGAAAACGTTTCTGACATGATTCTGGCCACCGACGGGAATTAGCAGACTTTGAACGCGGAAGCTAGACGCATGGGCATTTCATTTCGGAAATCGTTCGGTAATTCAATATGGCACGAGAAGAATGTGCCAAAAATACCTAATATCAGTCATAATCTCTCCCTACAAGCTACGCAATGACTGATGGCCTTCACTTATTGATAGAGATCAGCTATGTTTCCGTAGAGTTGTCAGTGCTAACTAACAAGCAACACTGCGCGAAATAACTGCAGAAATCAATGTTTGACGTACGACGAACGTATCCATTTGCACAGTGCGGTGAAATTTGGCTTCAATGCCCATGGTTATGGCAGCAGGAGATCGACTCGAGTGCCTTTTCTTACAGCAGGACATCGCCTGCAGCGCCTCTCCTGGGCTCGTGACTGTATCGATTGGACCTTAGACGACAGAAAAATAGTGGCTTGGTCAGATAAGTCTCTATATCAGTTGTAAACAGCTGATGGCAGGGTTCTAGTGTGGCGCAGACCCCATGAAGCCATGGGCTCAAATAGACTAAAAGGCTCTGTGGAAGCTGGTTGTGACTCCATAATGGTGTGGGCTGGTTGTTCATGGAATTGATTGGAAATGGTTATGAACAACTACGTGGAGACCATTTGCAACATTCACGGACTTCATGCTCCCAAACAATGATGGGATTATTATGGATGACAATTCGCTATGGCTTCGGGCCATAATTGTTCGCGACTGATTTGATAAACATTCTGAACAATTCGAGCGAATGATTTGGCCATCAAGATTGTCCGACATGAATCCCATCGATCATTTATGGGACGTAATGGAGAGGTCATATCATGCACAAAATCCTGCACAGGCTAACTTTCGCAATTATGAGCGGGTATACAGGCAACATGGATCAATATTTCTGCAGGGGACTGCCAATGACTTGAGTCTATACTACATCGAGTTTCTGCATTTCACCGGGCAAAAGGTCCGACACGATACTAGGAGGTTTTCCATGACCTCCGTCATCTCAGTGTAATATAGAACCCGGTATCGTAGTGCGAAAAGTGACTGATCAGGTGGTCGTGGCTATCCTTTCCCTCCGGCGTGCACGTATGCACATGCGTGCATATATTATGTAAATGAGAGGAGACACAGGTCGCATCGACAAATCCCAACTTAACTATCCGTTAGAATAACCAAACCCCCGGGAGACCTGATGCACGGGTTTCGTACTTGTTGCTCGGCGATGCCCAGCGAGTCGGATGCGAAGAGATCGATTCGCGCGTCCGCACGCGAACCTCCTCGGGGCTCCGGCGCCGCGCGCGCGCCCCGGTCACGCCAGGTTGCAGCACTGCGGCGCGCCCGACCCTCGACCTTTGACCGGCGGCCGACGCGCGGCGCCCGGCTGCTGAATGGCCCGAGCACTGCTCGAGCAGCGTTTATGGGGGCTATGAATTTGGGGAATTGATTGTTATCCGATTATAATGAAAAGTAGAGCTACAATTAGATTAGTTTATGGTATTACTGCAAATGTCAATGGTATTACTGAAAATCGTCGTAGTGTTTTTGTCCACAATTCAGCAATTTCCTGAAATGGAATTGCCGCTAATTTTTATCTTCCTGTTATTCTGGTGCTAAATATCGTTTTACAAGTTTGTGAAATTTTGAACTTTTATTATTATTATTTCAAAGGGTCTGGAAATACTGTGCTAGATGACTGATATAGTATGCCTCCAAATATGTGGTGTTTGATAAAACTGTGGTCTCCGATTTCATGTTCTGCGTTTCTGATCTTCCGTTGGAAATGAGATAAAAGTATTCCGTACATTGTCCATTATCTTCTGCGTGATTTCCACGGCATGCGTTAATCAAGCACAAAACGTTATTTGAATATTGGTTTCAGCTAGACTATGTTTATACACAGTTTCTTCATTTACGTGGATTCCCAACTTAGCGCCTGTGGGAAGCATGTGAGGCACGTGTTACATAAATGGAAAATAAATTCCTTGTGTATCCTTCATTTATTTTCTCATCATAATCTGTGATGCGTGCGGTGACCATCTGTCATGAGTTCTTGTTTTTTCTCATTAGTTCTTGTGAAAAGATGGTGTCTTCATGCAAATTTCTAGCTCTCTCCATGGTCTTCCTGCAGTACATAAAATAAGTAAATAGGATAATATTTCCGGAGCTCGTGATCCTGTAAAAAACTACAAAAAAAATTCACAGCCTTACCAATGTACGTCAGATAAGATGGAAAATATTTTATTTAATAACCACACGAGTTTCAGATTGATAGTCTTTAATACAAGAATATATAATTATAATAATACATTAGATCCCTCTAATGCTTTTAAATTATGAAAGGCAACATCCTGTGCGAAACAAATCAATTCGCTGATACACAGGTGCTGGAGTGTGGATTATTCAATTCGTACAATATTAGCTCACTTAATTTTAAAGTTAGTAAACAGGAAAACCAAGGAAATTGTCCTGTGTTTTTGTTTGACCTCGTTGTTTTCTCTGATCTAATCTGTCTCTCTAATAATTCATGAACTGGGTTTCATGATATACGTTTCTATTAACTATATTGCAAAAATGTATTTTTTGACAGTAATATATCGAAAATGAAGAAATGTAGGCTTTCTTACTAAGATTCAGAAATACAATTATTAGAGGAGTTGAGAGCTGTGGAGGCGGGACATTTCTGTTGAAGAATCAAGAGGATCAAGCAAAGCCATTGTCTTGGTTTTAAGAACGCTTACTCTTCCTTCCTTCCTTCCTTCCTTCCTTCCTTCCTTCCTTCCTTTCTTTCTTTCTTTTTCTTTCTTTCTTTCTTTCTTTTTCTTTCTTTCTTTCTTTCTTTCTTTCTTTTTCTTTCTTTCTTTCTTTCTTTCTTTTTCTTTCTTTCTTTCTTTCTTTCTTTTTCTTTCTTTCTTTCTTTCTTTTTCTTTCTTTCTTTTTCTTTCTTTCTTTCTTTTTCTTTCTTTCTTTTTCTTTCTTTCTTTCTTTTTCTTTCTTTCTTTCTTTTTCTTTCTTTCTTTCTTTTTCTTTCTTTCTTTCTTTTTCTTTCTTTCTTTCTTTCTTTTTCTTTTCCTTTCTTCTTTTTCTTTCTTTCTTTCTTTCTTTCTTTCTTTCTTTCTTCCCCGAATTACTTTGACAGAAAACTTAAGTAGATCAGTGGTTAGAGTACCTAGGAATAGTCTGAGATATAGTATTCTTTAAGTTTCATTCTACACAACTACATCGTTTCACTCCATTAAACACATGTCACTATTGTAAAATATGGAAATATCTACAACTGCGGAGAGAAAACTGATGAAATCTGAGGAAGAAAAATGTACTAATTGACATAAAAATGTCATTCATTTATATTTCATTTGTAATATGTGTTATATTATGTTTTGAATGGCTGGTTTCTGACGTAATACAATTTGAAAATTTCATTAAAATCAATTCTCAATGTGTCAACTTTCATAGTTTTTTGTCATTGCTTTGCTAGACACTTCGCTATAGTGATCTTGTAGGAAACTGCAGCGTGTACAGGGTTCATGAGACACCAAAGAAGAGATTGCCGAGGATGGAAACGTTTCGTTGCAGTGTAGCTACATAGTGCTCTAGAACGACAAAAGCGCTCTAACACTGAGCTTGCGCTTAGAAGTTCTGATGAGCCCTAGTTTGTCGTTGCAACTTTGAATGTTCGGCAGGCAGCTGTTTGCGCACTGAATCCGCTGGCTTAAGGGCGGAAGTGAAGTTTCCGCTGCTAACTTGATGACATTTCTGGGTTCTCAGAGGACGCAGGGACATCCAGGGAGAGAGAATATAGATGCGCATCTGATGAGTGTAGGAGGCATTTTTAAAGGAGGTCATTGTCAATGGCCCCGCCAAAGGGAAAGTATGATTACATGATGAAAGTTGCAGTGGACCTTGAAGTATTTAGACATTTTTTATTCCGTCAAAAAAGCACTGCATTGTGTTGCAGATTATTCACTAATGACGTAAGTAATTTTGCACTCTTACAAAATATTTTCCCTTGGCTAAAAAAATTAGGCTTTTACATACAAAACGACGTACTATTTTCAGATTGAACTAAGTGTTACCGTCTCTTCGATTATTCAAATGCATAATGTTATCATGTTGTGTACTCATATCAATTATAAGATTGATTTAAGTACATAAGGTATAAGTTTGGTTAATTGTTCTCCCTTCAAGCATTTAGAATGATAAGGAAAGAAGCATGGAAGCTTAGTGTGAAGTTGCAAGTTGATGACAGGAATGTTGACGCAGTGTTAATGTTACTTTTGTTGGTCTATAGTGAATTGAATTTGAATTGAATTAATGCCTTATTTTACGTGGCTAGACTCGGGCCATCAGACCCGCTCTTCCGTATGACCACGCAAATTTCGCTACGCTCCTTCCACCAACTAGCAGAGAAATGAGGTATTTCTTGGGCGAGAAACTGGCGATTTGAATTTAGCTCAGAGGCGTCATTTAGGCTTGAGGATCTTTTACATGCATGTAAATCTACTAACATGGGACAGCCGGCTTTACTTCCCCTCCGACGGAAGGCGTACGAAGGATTTTTTCGCCCTCAAAAATCCACGACTTTGATCAGGTTTGAACCCGCCAACTTGGGTACAACAGTCGTTTCACCATCGCCGCCGCGCAAGTGTTCAGTGCATGTTCTTCCTTTAACATTATTTTAAAGCAAAAGAGAGAGTAGTGAGGGAAAACGAGGGGGGGTGAAATATAGCATACGAGAGAAGTCCGTATAACATATGAAGGACGCTGTCCCCAAACAGTACGACGTCGCTCGGATTAACCGCCCACGCCAGCCTTGCTAAGCTACGCTTCCCCGATTGTTATCCAAGTATGACGTTGAACTGCAGGTGCCGTTTCTTCTGCCGCAGGAGCTGCAGGTGATCCACTACGGGCTGCAGGGGCTGGAGGCGCTGGCCTGCTACAGGGACTCGCTGCTGCGCGCGCTCTGCCGCACTGTCCGCTACGAGCGCCACGACGCCAACGACGTCCTCTACTAGTGAGTATCCTCCTCTCGCCCTTCGACGCAGAGCCGTGCATGTCCCAAAAATCGTTTAAAACATGTTGCTTGCTTCAAATCCCAAGTTTTCCGTACCATAAATCGCTTGGCGATTTTACGCGGACTAAGGCTGACTATTAATTTGTGCATTGCATAGCGTCGTTGACTGTGTGGATATAAACATACAAGATGCTTGATCGTATCCGATCGCTTTTGTAGACTGTTTACTTACGTGACCAGAGACGGTTAAATGGCTTGTTATTGCAGCCCTGTGATAAAGTAGCTGTTAATTGTCATGATAGACAACAGAAAAAATGCTGTCGGTCAACCGAACAATGTGATATACACAAAAACATTATTATATTGGAAAATGAATTAATATATTTATAAACATATTTGTATTCAATAATTGATTAATGAAAATAACGCATTTACTCATAATACTCATAAAATACAAAGTATAATTCACAATTTGCGATACATCCCTACGAACCTGAGTTAAGTATTGGCACTTTCTTTCGTTCCGTAATAAACTTTCAAAATTAATTTTACAAACATAACTTTTTATTTTGTATTAACTTAATTTTTTTAAAACTTTTATTCCAGATCTACTTATGACAGGTTTAGCTGTCGAAAATTGCTCATGAAATAAATGAAAATGCTGGTAAATACATAATCATTTATTCAATACTTTTCTCATTCTAATTGTATTGGTTATCTAATTATGAGAATTAAGAAGAGATTGCAATTATAAACCACAGATAATTATAAATTTCAACCATCCCAAAGTTTAACGAAAAAACGTAACCGTTTCTGAGAAAATATTCGATATATATTTATGAAAAATATAACCGTTTCATTCAAAATTACCCGAAAACGATTGTTTTGTAAGAGAATAATATTTTTTAGGTATACGTGAAATGATTTGAAGTAAAATTGGAGAAAATAACATATTAAAGAAAGTTCCAATAAAGAAGGTGTAGGGCAGGTTAAATTTTTCCAATTTTCGACATTTCAGAGTCTTAATTCCAATGAAAATCGAACTTCATGATATTTATACATGCAGCGTCTGAAGTGCAAGTCTAGAAAAAAATATTTTATAAATTGAAGCTATTTTTGGGAAAATTTGAAAATGTATGAGGCTTTATGTGAAGTACCTACCCTCATAAATTAAAATAACCATTTCAAATTCGCTCTGATCGAACCAGGAATATTTACTTGGAAGAAAATCCTGTGTACGGATTTGAGGGGCAATGTTTACGGACGGACGGACGGATGGATGAACGGACGGTTTTTTGGGATCAGAGACCCCTTTTGTCCTTTTTTTAGTATTAGACGACTTGCTCTGTATTACGAGTACAAGAAAGTAAAAATGACCAACATTTTCTATCAATGTACAGGATTAGTTGAAAAAATGTCCACCTCGAATATTTTGTGAAAGGTTTAAGATTTTGAAATGAAATTTTCACCAAACGATTCACGGCATGGTGACTCATCAGTTGTAGTTACTAGGTTTAATTTTAAAGATATTTGAGTAACTTCATTTTACTATATGGTACACTATACTTTCTTACACGCTTAGATTACACGCCTTGAGAAGATTACATGTCTTTAGGTTACTTACACGTCTTGAGAAGACAAATTCAGGCATACGAGTTGGTATTTCCTAGATTTCCTAGATTCCTGCTTTTCCTAGATTTCGCCATATTTTTTACTAATGTATGCTGTAAATTATTCATGAAATCCCAGCTCATGCAGTATTGATGAAGTAGACTTTTCAAGACCTTTCTGATCTTGTAAAAATAAGAATAGCGTTCCATTAAAAAAAGTTAGTCCAATATCTTTAAAATATGAAATTCTATCACAAATATAACTACAATTCCCTAAGACATGCGTCTATTGGAGAAAATTTTGTCTCAGCATCTTGAACCGTTTAGAAAATATTCGAGGGGGACGTTTTTATATACTAGCTCTGTATATACTCTTGCAGCTTTTCAAAATGAAATTGCGAAAATTTTGCTTGAACAGTCAAAAATGATTTGGTGGGAAATATTACGTCTTAGCGTAGATGAAATGTATTAATAGTATGTACG
The DNA here is from genome assembly GCA_038098605.1 of Gryllus longicercus. Classification (NCBI taxonomy): domain Eukaryota; kingdom Metazoa; phylum Arthropoda; class Insecta; order Orthoptera; family Gryllidae; genus Gryllus; species Gryllus longicercus. The sequence continues at coordinate 161,742 of JAZDUA010001017.1, forward strand.
TTGTTTATAAGGTAAAACCTTGAAACACGTTTATCTGCGGAATATTATCATTGCCTTGCAAATTCTGTGTCTCTTTGACAATTTAAAAGCGCAGGTAGTGCAAATCTAACTAGGTTAAAGGAACCTTGGCTAAGGAAGAAATCAGTCAGTGTTGACGTTTGATAAATTGACAATTTCCAAGTTCCTCTCTTCGTAAACGGCAACAATGTTCAGTGTCCTTCTGATGTTTCAAGAGTTTTCTCTTTGGTGTGGTTAAAACGAAGAAATACGTAACAATCGTTAATACTAAGGGATAGCCCCATTTATAGCATTTATTTCTATATTTCAGACTAGTTAAGATTGTTTGCAAACAAGAATTGTAATTTATTGTTTCAATCGTATTATCTTGTGAGTTTTTCATATTCTGAAAATAAATCATTGAAAAGTTATAAAATATTAACAGTGCTTTACGTTTTGTTTGTTTTGGAAGACCGGAAGAGCTTTTGAGAACGTCCGAAGTTAAAATGTCCCTTACAAATTGTAGGGAAAAACATTGAACATTCCGAAAGTTTCAAACATTTTCAACAGAGGAGGAGAGGCTGTAAAAAGTTCAGCAGAGCCGAAAGCTGAGCGGCACCAAGTACTGAAAGTAAGAGTGTAATCCAAAATTGATTAAGAATATGTGCACGTACAAGTAGGCTTCTGTAGTATCAATAACGCTCTCAACTTTTTCACTCAATTTTTTAATCCTTCATTTCCAGACACACCTCGCCGGCTTTCCGTTCACCCATTGTTCAATTTGCTACTGCCTTTGCCCTCGTATGACGTCCTGGCCTCTCTGCCTTCGCTTGCGGTGCCCTTACTAGTGGCCACGAGGGAGACGGCTCCTTCTCTCGATCCGGCGTTTGTTTATGGGTCTCACCGGGCGACCGGGCGGGGCGCAGGTTCCGATCCACTCGCCGTCTTCCGTGTTCCTTAGCGAGCGGTGGGCGAGGCGAGGCGTGGCGCGGCGGGGTGGTGGGGGGCGGAGGGGGAGGCGGCCGCCGTCGTCTCTGCCTTTGCGGTTCGTCCCGCGTCATTGAGCACCGCTGACTCGCGGCGGCGCGCGAGGGGGACGGCGGGACGGCGGCCGGCCGGCCGGTTTGCCTTGTGCGACATCACGTGCCTACTCCGTCCCGCTCGCAATTCATGCACCTGTGTTATTCAGCGCCCTGCTCTACAATAGCCTGCACCACTTATCTTCTCCTTCGTGTTCACTGTCAGCGACTCGAAGCTAATTATTCAGAAACGCAGGATTAACTTGTGAGTTCGTGGAGAAAGGGACGAAAAATAGGAAGGAATAAATGAGAAAGAAGGAAGTTCAAGAAATCTTCATTTCCTCATTGCAAAAATTACATAATCCGAGGAATATTATTCAAAACATTTTCTAGACAATTTCAATTTTAAATAAATTATAGATTATTAAGATAATTGTCTTCGGATGTTTTACAGGGGTAACTTCCTATATATATTTCTAAAATCGGTGGGGGTCAGAACCCCTCATCCACATCAAGACGTTCCTATAACATTTTTGAATACTTTGTGTACTTCCGTGTTCCATTTTTCAATGAATTCTATTGTTTTTAAAAGTGCCCTGGATTGGATAGTCGCTTGGCCACTGTATTATCGAAGTTCTTACTATGACACCTGGTTCACAGAGGTCCATTATCACATTATGGATTTCCATGAGTGTTTTGTCAATATTGAAAGTCAGGATCCTAATATATATGACATATTGACGAAATATTTTTACGGAATAGTGTCGGAAAATAATTGATAAGAAAGATGAAAATGATGCCCTGGATCGTGTGATACAGATGTACGAACATACGAGGAATTAACATAGTTGACGTAACTAACATCGCAATCCACATATTACTCATTAAAAACTAACCAAAATTAACACCGTAAAAGATGATTTTTAGATTTTGTGGACTTTTGTAGTGTGTAATAAAATGCGTTGATTTAAATGTCATTTATAACCATATTTTACCATAATATTCTGTGTGGTTTATATCACTTCCCGTTATAATTCCATACATTCTAACCACGATCCAAATATGATTGCATTGTGTGTGTGTATTTATGTTTATATTTGAATTGTTGCGGTATCCCAAGAGCATGAAACAGATTAATGAGTTCGCGCTGGATGCGGGTGACGGAACGCTCTGGGCTCCACCCCCTCCCGGACGCTATACTTCCGGCAACGTATTTGTTCTCTGCGCGTTCCCTGCAGACGGCGGAGCACATGCCCAACGGCCCAGTGTTAGTTTAAAATTTCAAATGCTATCTCAAGGGCACCGCGTAATCGTTTCAACACCTGGTGGCTCTTCGCCGCGAAATTTGAAAGGCAAATCTCCACGTAGTGTACGTATTTCCCGGTAGAGCTCAGCGCGCTCCGAGCGCTCGTGCTGCGCTACAGCGGCGAGATGACTTACCATCAAAATGGTCGTGTTCGCCACGCCATCTGGCGGTTTGCAAGTGAACTTGCGAAGCTTTGTGTCTGTGCTGCTAGATGGCGAATGAGCATTTACGGTCTCGTGAAATAGTGTCGTTGAACGGGAACTAAGCAATCGTTCACCAGTGAGGCCATTCATTCCTGAATCATTCGTACTTTTATTATCTACCCCACTGAGAGAGCATTTTTAAATACTCTGTTAAGAACGCCAGTAAGATGACTGACGAAGATGTTAACTTTGAAAAATCTGGTCATTTCGAAGTCCGTTCTTACCTGTATATCAATAATTATCATGCAATGCATTGTTCGTGCTTCAAAGCATCATACATATTTATAATAAAGTTAAATCTTGATATGAGAGGGTAGAAATAAATTAATTTCATTGTAAATGTTAAAAATATTAATTCCTGTGGTAAATTGATGGGATGATAATAATAATTAAAGCACTAAGGGTTACCGTTTAATGAGAAATTTGAGTTTTCTACTCTTAACAAATTTTTACTTTAAATGAAAGCTGTTGGCTCCGAAAGTGTTATCGCTTACTCTTGGGTAACTGTTTGTTCGAAAAACACTAAAATATAATAGAAACGTTTAATTCAATCAATGCCGTTTGATTGTGTCAAAACGATGAATTAAACCTCCTTGGTGTGGTGCGGGCACGCGCGTGTGTGTGTGTAGGTTTTAGTTAGCCAAGTGACAGTGTCCGACAAGTGAGTGTGTTTAAATGCAAAGATTAATGAATGTAGTTTACAAACTCAATATCCGGCAACCGTTGGACACATGTGTCCCTTTACAAAAATTCAGTGATTTTTATTTATGTGGATGCAGTACGTTTTAAAGTAAGGTAGGTACATTGAAAAACCATGAACAAATCTGTGTTAATAGTGAATGATTGTATTGTTCCAGAATTTGTGTTGACATTTCATTAGTCCTAACAAATACTGAAGAAACTTCAGTACTAAATACCCGAGGAGACAGTATTTTGGGGAGGTTTGGATTTTTCCGTAGAGCGCCGATTTGACTTTTCTGTCTAACTTTTCTACAGTTCTTTTTGTGCGAAGTAAACGCAAGGGTTCAGCTTATTATTATTATTATTATTATTATTATTATTATTATTATTATTATTGTTGTTGTTGTTGTTGTTGTTGTTGTTGTTGTTGTTGTTGTTGTTGTTACTACAGTAAACCCTCATTAACACGAATTCCAAGGGACCGAAATAATCGCAGTTCCTGTTATAAACATTTGTGTTATCCGAGTATTATTCGATTCAGTTAGTCCATACAAAAGTCCAGAGAAATAGTATAAATACATGGGAGCGTCAACAATGCCCTTCGTTGTCCAGTTATGTGCTTCAATAATCGTTCTGATATCCTTTCCCGTGGGAATTGACCGTCATTCTTGTGGGATTTCGCCCGCGATTTGTCTCCGGGGCTACTCTCGGGCACAAAAGAGCTCGTCCGCCGAAGAATGTGGAAGGGGCAGAAAGAAACGGCCGGCCGGCCGCTCCGCCCGCCTGCCACGCGAGGCCAGCGCGGGCTGCTCGCCAAGGTCGCCGCGCAGCGCTGCTCCGTGGCGGCGGAGTCCAAAAGCAGGCAAAAAGCGGCTCCGCCCCGCCTCCCCCCCCCCCTCCCAGCCTTTCTGGTTCGTTTTCACCGCGCGTACATAGCTCCGCACGCTCTGTTTTTGCGCTCCTGACACACAATGTGCGTCTACAATCAGTGCATCATTTGTTGTGTACACTGGTAGAAGGTATCTTGTGAAACAAGCTTTAGTTCGTTTTTAAACTACAGTTGAACCTGCTGAAATGTTCACCTCTATTAACGGCCATTTTTTCGTGGTATGGATGGATTTTTTCGTAAGAAGTATGTATTGCTCTTTTCATCAGGCGCGTGATCCCTAAGTCAGTGGCCATTGATTACCCATAGATACAGGTTATACCTGTCTTCCATATATAAATGACCATTCACAGATTAAACAGAATTAGACAGTCACAACCACCTGACGATTTCAAGGAGCTTCAAGTCTGGTTGACATACAAGTACGAGAATGATAAAAAACATCATAACCAAACAGTGGTGTGAAAATAAGAGTTTGGAGAGCTAAGAATTAAATTATTTAATTGCCCACGCGCAACTATTCTTCCTTTGTTCCACTTATTCTTAGTTTGTACCTAAATTATTATTAAAAAGATGACAACTAACTTTATTAGAAATATCAAAATAGATCCGCTTCTATATATACCTCCATTATCACGTACTATCTTCTTCGTAATATGAGTGTTATTGTTTACTACTGAAAATCTGCCTTTGCCAAGCGACAATCATATAGTTATTGTATTGCTATCCCCAATATACCTCAATGATTTAAGCTATGAAGGAAAGTTAAAAGTTGGCCCGTAAATAGCTACATCAAATCTTTCTTTAAAAAAGGCAAGGGGGGGGGGACACCGCCATTTTCAAAATCAGTGATATGACACGAACCCATGGTTCACTGGAAGTGTGAAAAGAAATAACACTCCATTGCTTTCCTTTTCTCTTATTTCCCAGACGTGACAACGAGTGGTGTGATGTAGGGACGCAATTTCGCAAAAAATCGTGGCAAAGGCCAAAAAAGAAAATGAAACAGGGATAGCATCAAAACAGATTATTTCTGAAGGTCTTAAATTCCACTGTTTTATGGCGAAATACATTTTAAGTTTTCGAGGACATGATACTATATCAGAAAGTTCTCAGTATTCAATTTTCCAAAAAATTTGGAAGTAATATAAAAATTGTTTTTAACTTAGAACGCTATTTTTTGTCACGTGCTGCTGAGTTTCTCATGTTTCTAATACATACGTGCTGTAATGTTATATATAATATATATATATATATATAGTTTTCGTTTAACGAACTGAAACCAATTTGTGAAGAGAAACTTTTTCTCCCTTATGCTATTGTAACAGTAAAATTCTGTGAGCATTGACTCGCGCTTATCTAGGATCCTCCGGGTAAACCAGCAAATAACATCTCTTCATTAACGAGCACGTGAGTTAAATAAAACGTAAATCTGCTTTGGAGCCTGCCCAGGAAAAATGATCACACTGCGCTAATGCATGTAACATTACACAATAATATATATTGAGTGTGCGGGTAATAAATAATACGCCCAAATGAGGATGTTAGTGTCATCAATCTTCTGATAAACATTGCGGCATTTACATTGAATTATTGACACAATGTTAATTAGTTCTTCAACTTCGCCTTTCTGCTCCGCCATAGCTCATTGCCCGGCGCCTGACCCCCAGCTGCCAGCCCCAGTTGCCCAAAGGCCGGCCGAGGTCGTGGGGCAAGCGATTACGGCCTGATAAAACTCTCATACCCATGTTTGGGAATCTGGTGCGACCGCCTCAGAGTTGGTGTGGAGTTCCCGATAAGACTTACCCAGGAAGGAAAAGAATTTCTACGGAAAAACTGATTCGATACAGAAAGGAATGTAATGTACTGTGGAAAAATACTATCAGGACATATTTTTCATTCGTTCCGCTAATTGCCAGTAGTACAAAAAATGAGTAGGAGTCTCCAAATAAACTGTAAATCGTAAAAACAGTATGGTGTATGAAATTATTTTTAATTGTAATACTTCAGAAGCAACTTAACTTTCTTACGTTCGACTTCTCACATTTACATTCTTAAACGTGCAAATACAGATTTTCAAATGAATATGACTAACAGCATTCTTATTAAACTTAACGAACACCTTATTCTTAAACACATACGAAACAGTCGTCTTTAATTGTATATGTAGATTCTCTTACAAAACCATAAATAGAGCAATTTCAGAAATACAAGTGAACACAATTAGACTGAATTTGTGGACTCTTTTATTTCTTCAAAAATTAAGGGACAAAAATATGGAAGTGTGAAGCAAATCCGGGGAGGAATGAAATGTGGTAGTAGAAGATTTTACGGCAGAATTTTCGGAACTAATTGAAAATTATCGTATTAGAGAATAACGCTGAAGACCAGCTTAAAGATGATTATTATGCATTTTATACATGGATAAGCAAAAATACAGTTACACTAAATTCTGACTATTCAGCATCATTCTTACCTGTATGTCTTTTTTACGGGGTTTATAATTTTGAAATTGCAATATTGCCAGTTCATATCCGCGATGGAAGTAACACACAAGGTCATTCGGTGTTCAGATTTTTCGAGAGTACAACATTATCTTCTACTACGATTGATCTGTAACAAATATATAATTTAAAGATGTATTTTCTTCTATTGACTACAATCTCCATTAAAACATCATTTGAGAGTATAAAAACAGAGACAGAACACGGGAAGGCCGAGAACAAGAATCCGTTAAAATAGTTCAACTGGAAAGCGCCATCTTGAAAATTCTACTTCTCAAACCGAATGGGGATTTATGATTTTAATCTCAATCGACTTTTCTGAAGACCATTCTTAAGAAACGCAGGTTCCTTTGTCAGGAACTATTGGTGCTACAAATGACACACACTTTCTCATACTAGTAAGTTTTCTAATTTCTTTGGTTTGGGCCAGCTTTACATTCTTGCCCCATCCTCTTGCCAGCTGCCATCAATCGCCGCGCAAAGAACATTTTTTTTTTAAATGTCCTCAATGTTTCACTTTTCTAATGGCTGAACCGAAATACTACTTTAAGAATGTGAAAGAAGAGAAAAACCTCATCCAGGATGGCAATTCTCAATGAGACAAAAATTGGAGCAGTTTTTTGAGAAAATGACGTCTGAGCATTTCTGAAAATGAGGAATTTCGAGCTCGTTTTCACAGAAAACTTTCGAGTTTTCGTGAAACTGAATAACACATCATTTAAAAGAGATGTACTCATAAAGACAATAAAGTGAAGTAATTGCCTCTAATGTAAGTATTAACGACGTTGAGAGGCAAACTGTGCAACTGTGCTAATCTGAGCATTTGACGCGAAATTTTCAGAAGCGAAGACATTCTTCAATTAAATAAAGCTACAAATAAAATTGTTCGTTTGAAGTATACAATAAGAAGGTCACCCCTATTATCACTGTATGAATTGACTATAAAAAGGGAAAATTAAATTATATCTATCCTAATAGGATAAAGATACGTAACAAATCTTCATTGCATAAAGTGATAAAATGTTTACTGACAACTGATTCTTGATAGCATTTAAATTGATGACTTATCGTACAGTTCGTGATTAGGTCCTAATGGATCTCTCTATTTTTATGACATGGAAAAATTGTTGAATTTATGTGCTCGCCAACACGATGGAACATGTGTGCGCCATGTGAAGAACTTGACGCTCAGTGTTTCCTCCTCGTGGAATCCCGTTGACCTGCGCGTCGCGCTGGCCATCCGCTTTTCCTGGTATATCGGCGAAGGCGACGGCGGCAGATGGTGCGAGACTGCTCGTCCTTGCGCAAGGATGCGCGGAGCGGCGCCGGCGATGACGGCGCTGACGGCGTGGGTTACGCGCCACGCGCATCGCGAAGTGCAGCGCCCTTTGACATCTCGTTCCCCCACCCGGCTGCACGCCGAGCGCCGCGGTTACGGGAGGAACTAGTGGGGCTACAGAATGGCACAGACTTTCCTGTATTAGTTTTCTATTTCCATTGGTCTCGGCTAGCTATGCGAACTTGCCACATTCTCTTGCCTGCTGCCGTTTATCGCCGCCCAAAGTACATTTTTTTAAAATTTTATTAATTTTTCGGTTTCTTAATTGTAGAACGGAAATATTATTTTAGGAATATTAAAGAACAGTAACATTCCGTCCTAACTGGCAATTTTCTTTGAAACATTTGGAGCCGTTCTTAAGAAAATGGCGTTTAACGCTACTGTAAATTCGATATTTGAACAGATCATAGAAAACTATTGAGTTTTCGAAAAACCTAATTTGAAGTCATTTGAAGCACTTTACATCACAATTACAATACTGTTTACAAAGTGCTGGAAATGAGCATATTAACGGCGTGAGAGATATTTCAAAAATATTACAATTGTGTATTTAAAAAAACAAAAGAATAGAGCAATATGGCGTGTATGTCATATCATACAGTGCATGTAGCACAAGTCCTACCAAAAGTTAACAGAAACAATTTTTCAGCCGTTTTTGAGAAAATCTTGTTTTTGTAATTTTTTAAAAAATTGCACAAATTGCACGCAATACTGCGCGGAAACTACAAAATTTTCAACAAAAAAATGTACATTGCCTTAATGAAAAACAAATTATGGTCAACAAATTTTATTTGAAGGAAAAATCTCTATCTTAAATTTTGTAGTTGTAGGAAAACCCTTTTGAAAACTGAAATTTTCGAAAATCCAGAGTTAACCGTGAAAATCGGACTTATGTCCGTATATAAGTGTATTTTACAAGAAATTTAAAGAAAAAACTTTGGAACCATTTGGAGAATATTTTGAAAATGTGCCAGAGGCTTCATGTAAAGTACCCTAAAAAACTAATGAATAATTTTCAAAATCGGAGAGCTTCGACTCAAACCAAAAGGACAGGGGTTTCTTGAATTTCGAAAAATTCCTACGCATGGTTTAGGCGTTAGTGTTGCTCACATACACCAGACAGTCGGCCGGCCAGTTTTATATATTTATATATATATATATATATATATATATATATATATATATATATATATATATATATATATAACTCTTTTTCGATGTAAGGGTACCAAAACGTGCATTTCTGTTGAAATCTCGAAATTGATTTTCCGCAGCATTACGAGAAGAAAGTGAGACGTGCAGCGGGAAATCGGTGTAGACAGAGGGATACGTTAGAGACCGCCGTACGTGCTTTGGAAATTATGAGTATTTTTTTCCGTGAAATAGGTTTTATTATTTTTTTCTTGATTTATTATCGTCTTTTCATGTGTAGTAAAATGACAATATTACCTGGGAATATGTTCGAATAAAACGTTATAATGGTTAAAACTTGCACGTTTAGAATTAAATCGACGGAATGATTTAACTTTTCTTTGCGGCTCTAAATAGAAGTCAGTTTGAAGAAGAGTAGGAATGAATTATAAGATTGAGACTTCAATTGCATTTTCGAATGCTTTCAACTTTCAGGACCGCTAGAATCAATAAAAAATTACGAAAATGAAAATGCAGACGAAAAGTTCGTTTCTTTGACGTGGTTCCTTTCTGCTTATTCTTCGTGTTTCATTTGGTCGTGTTTCATTTGATCTTGTCTTGCCACCGAAACGTAAAATGTGAAGTGAAAATAACTCACGCCATGACTTAACTACTCGCAAACCTTAGCTCAATTCTAAAATACATATCTCTATTACTTATTTCTTAAGCGCGCTGAAATTTAAAGGAAACTATACATACCCTGTCCATTGGAGAGGTTTCTATGGTTTCTTTAGGCACCTAGGAATTCGGAAAAAATACAGAAACATCGAAATGGTTTCTCTTTTGACTGAAAATGTAATTATTTTCACGCAGAATTAATTAACAACGTTTTCGTTAAAATATTTAATTTGTTGCAGCGCTTTAAGAGAGTATTTTATTTGTTGGCGCTCAATCAGTTGGAATATGCTGTCAGTGAACACACAAATCTAGTCTGTACGTAAGAAAGCTATAGTTATGTAATAGTCAGTTATTGTAGTAGTACAATATGGAAAACGTTGCAACACAACAGTAAGGAAGTAAATTAATGTAGAAAGGAAGACAAATTTGAAATGAAAGGAAACAACTTGAGCCAAATTTTAGATCAGCATTAGAATCTCCGTGTACCAACAGTACTGATTCAGTGTATTATCATCATAGGTTACTAAATTTGCCTTGTTCCAATACACAAAATCACCTAATTATCTCTACCTATAACTTGAAGTTTATTGATCTTTTTCATCACTAATACTGGAACCACCAACAATATAGGATGCGCTCGCTATTCACCCCCAACACCGACGAACATTATCGCCACTTCCGACATAACTGAGTACCAGCAGTGCCTCTTCCGTTGCCTCCCTGTTGGTTGAAGAGTCGCATCACCCGGTTGCGTCGGTCCAGGGTCAACAGGGGTCAAGTGGCGGCGGGCTCGGCCCCTGCCGCTGCCTCCGCCTCCGCCTTCGGCGTGGCGGGCGACCAGGGCGCCCGTTCTACGCCCCCCCCCACCCGCGCTTCTCGCCCCTCCCCCTCCTTAAGCACTTCGCAGAAGGCCAACGCCCGGCGCCTTCACACTCTCGCATCACGCAAGCAGGTTCACTGATGTGATTGGCAGTTCACTAGAAATGAATTTTCTCACGATATTCGCCCAAGAGACAAGAAGGAAGGATGAATAATAATGATATCTGTACGCATGATAGAGATGTTATTCATACATTGAATGTTCCCAAGGGCTACCGAGAATTTATAATGTTTGCAGTTTAACTACGTGTAAAGTACACTGACACAAATAATATTTAATTTATAAAGTGTACAATATTTCATGAGTTATAATGTACTAATAGTAACATTATTAAAAGTAATTTAATTAAATATTTGAAAACAAAACTTCAGTATGTTAAGTTTCTCGCCTACAGCCTGCTCTTCAGCTTCGCTACTTAAAACGTCGCGTCGAAGGGAGGAGTTTCACATTTCACCTCAGAATCCGTGAGCATTAAAATCATACAAAAGCATTGTGTAGTAGATGGTTAACTTTTCTTATATTTTATTTTCTTGTTTGGAAGTTTAGTCTCTGGTGAGTGGCATACGAGCTATTTCATCTTATATTTCTCTGGTGAAAATTGATGTTAATCGTGAGTGTGGCAGAGGTCACATTTTTTGTTTTTTCAAGTCAATGTAGCGACGTATGAATGATAAATCGTTTTCGTGCATGAACTATGCTTCATTCTGTCACCCTGTCACTGCCTTCAACGATGTGGTCTCTGCGTCATCACCACGAAGGTTTTCTTTTTTTTTCCTTCACAAATATGATACTTCATAATAATAATAATAATAATGATAATGATAATGATAATGATAATGATAATGATAATGATAATGATAATGATAATGATAATGATAATGATAATGATAATGATAATGATAATGATAATGATAATGATAATGATAATGATAATGATAATGATAATGATAATGATAATGATAATGATAATGATAATGATAATGATAATGATAATGATAATGATAATGATAATGATAATGATAATGATAATGATGATAATGATGATAATGATAATGATAATGATGATAATGATAATGATAATGATAATGATAATGATAATGATAATGATAATGATAATGATAATGATAATGATAATGATAATGATAATGATAATGATAATGATAATGATAATGATAATGATAATGATAATGATAATGATAATGATAATGATAATGATAATGATAATGATAATGATAATGATAATGATAATGATAATGATAATGATAATGATAATGATAATGATAATGATAATGATAATGATAATGATAATGATAATGATAATGATAATGATAATGATAATGATAATGATAATGATAATGATAATGATGATGATGATGATGATGATAATAATAAAAATAATAATAATGATAATGATGATGATGATGATAATAATAATAATAATCATAATAATAATAATAATAATAATAATAATAATTAATAATAATTAATAATACATTTTGCTCAGGTAACACGTGGCCCAACAGGAGGGGCAAAACGATAATATTTAGACTAGAGACACACCGTCGCATTTTAACAGACGTTAAAGATGCGTCCTTTGCTATGCGACGGCCGTTGTGCGCTGCTTGTCTGCCCGCAGTAATGACTTTCGTAAAAATAGGGACGTTCTAACGTCCGTTAAACGACGCTCGTGTACTCTTAACCTTAAGATAAAGGAAGAACTGTAGAAAAGTTACGAAAATAAAACATATGCATTACAAGGAAAATCTATACTATCCTAAAATATTGTTTCATTTCCAATATTGTTTCTGGAACACGAATAAAATGAGGAAGGTTTACGAATTAAATCATTATTCACTTTGAGCACAGATTTAAACATGTTCCAAGGAAATGTAATTGCAATGTTTTATATTGACCAAATTCTGAAAATGTATGAGTATTTTGTTGTGCTATCGCAAGAAATCTGACCATATACCTTAATTCATAAACATATGGCTCACACGTAATTGTATTTTTTTGTAAGGGGAAACGTTTGAAACTATTGCTGAACATAGCTCTGCGACATCACTAATCGTTGCATTTAAATACACTGAATCATCGAACTTGAAATCTTGATATTTTCGCTTCGTCAACTATAGCTTCTCACTCACGCTTGCTCATGCTAGACCAAAATCTTGATGGTCTTACACAACCCAAGGTCGTAACGAATAAACGGCGGTATATAAGCCTTCATTATATTAATTTTATGCTTTCATTAAAATTCAGAGTTTATACTATAAAACCGCTTAATAATAGCAAGTGATAACATCCAATACCTTTCATTTAAAGCAAAACTCCCGAAATTTGGCTGAGTAGATAGCTCAAACTCTTTCTTTCCAAACGAAGGTCCTTGGGATTTTAAATATTATTATTATTATTATTATTATTATTATTATTATTATTATTATTGCTTTATCATTTTCATGATATTTTGAATCATAAAAGAATTGAGCCAGAATATTCATGGAATTTTGCAAGTGTCAAACAACTAAATCAACTATAGACTACAACGACTTGAACCTCTATGTTTGCTTGTAAATTTTAAGTAAACTGCGGTGCAAATCCCATAGTTTTGTGTAGAGAGAGACTGAAAACTGCTCAAAGTCTAACCGACGGCCGAGAGGTTCGGTTCGTTCGAGAAATTCCTGGTGGCCGAGGCGAATCTGACATTCGCGCAACGCAGAGCTCCCACGCGCTCCGTTCGCATGCATGCCAGCCCTCGCCGGGGGTGAGTGCGTCCGTGGGTCGGAGGGCGCGCCGGCCCGACCTTTGCGTGACCCGTGACCTCCTCTGCGCGGCGCGGCGCGTGCGTGGGTGGCGTCCTGTTCAGTGCGTGCTCGCGAGCGTAGTGCCGCGCCGCGTCTGGGCGATTCGATGCGGAGAGCTCCGAGAGGGATTTGGCCTAAGCGGGTCAGGCGGACAGAATTTTGTGTTTGCAAATTTATATTCCCAATTAGATTTCGAAACGAAATTTTGAGAATTTTTTTCCAACCGTTGGAAATTATTGTCTCCTTAATTAAAATTTAACCGTGAGTGACTTGAAATGTAATTACTGTAGTCTGTAATAAAGAAAATGTCAAACATGAACGAAATAAGGATACTGGAAATGTACTTACATCGTAATTCAATGGAACCAAAGAGAAATATTTTTTTTTCTGAGAACAAAAGGAATTGTGTGATAAATGTATGTCATTGTATGAAATGCGATGACTCTTGCAACAATTTAAAGAAATTGGATATATTTAAGAGTGTAATAATACAGAGAGGATAATCTGAAAAGAGTGTCTGGAATCAGAAAAAAAGTGCAAATGATATTGCAAATAAATTAGGTTTGGTTTGAAGCAAAACACATTCATTCGATGCCGTCATAATTTTATTACAAATGTATTCCAGTCTGGATTTGTACCGTTGATTCTAATGAAAAGAAGTAAAGAGCAAGCCAGATTGGCAGCATTATGTTCTCTAGTTTTTACGGGGCGATAGCGAAGTCACACACCGGCAATCTGTGTCGTGCTTTCATGTCCATCGACCCATCCGTTTGTTACCCAGCCTCTCCGCCCAACAAACACCATTGAGCGACTCTTACAGGGTCCTTCGTGATCAAACAGGTCGACCGTGCTGGTCAGGAGCAAACAGAATGGAAAGCAGGCGGTTGACTGAGGGGCTCGTGATGCCGTGTTGAAGCAATTCGATCCCCGTCACTTCCCACACTTCTGCCATCGCACTGCCACTGCCATTACCACTTCTAAAGCTGGCTTTACACTTAAAAGAAAATGGCGAGCAATATTATTTCGCAAGAAAGTTGCCAATGTAAACATTGCGGCAGTACATATTTCTGATGTCAATATTCCTTGCTAGATATTCCGGTCGTAATGTAAACTCGTGTGTTTCCATCCTCGGAAAGATATTGCCGGCTGTGGCTGGGGCTAGAATTGGATTGAAGTCTGATCAAGATATTGCTGAAAGAAGCCTATGATAAGCTCGGTCACATGCGCAGGAAGTACTTACGGTTGTTCATAGATGTAATATTTCCATTTTAATATGCATTTTTTTCGTAAAATGGGTGTGTGAAAAATGTTTAAGACAATCAAAGAAATGGTAGTAAATAATCCCTCTATTGTTGATTATCAAAGGTTCAAATTTTGGTTCAGCTAAAGAGGTCCCGTGATTGTTATTTTTTACGTTAAAAGTTATTAAGATATTAATCTAATCTAATCAATTTTAAGATTAATCTATAATTCATTAGTAATAGATAATAGATACTTTAAAACTTTTTACGGAATTAGTAAATGCATTTTTTATTAGAAGAAACTTACTTTGCTCCCACGAGAATCAAAATCCATGAAATCATTTGGTTTTATAAAAAATATTGATATTTGTTGGTGGTATATTGAGACATTTCTACCTTATTCACACAAGCCCCCTTTTCCTTTCATAAAAGTCAGCCACAGGTCTTCACAAATCGTCAGCGTTACTTCATCTCCTCATTTAGCACAATAAGTGCGACCGCAATTCGCATCTTCTGCCTTCCATTTCATGTTGGGAAGTGAGGTATAACCTCACTTAATTTCATGCGCATTTTCCTCCGCCGTCACCAAACACGTCAACAAATAGTTCTAATGTAAAACGACCAGCAATATCTTGTCGAAAAGATCTTGCTCAGATGTTTCTGATAATATATTGCCCCTCCATGCTCTTGCTAGTGTAAAGATGACTACAAGAAGCGGAAACAAATTGCTGAAAGATATTGCGGAAACGTATTGCTAATGTAAGGCCAGCATAACACGACCACAACCGTCGCAAATATCACTTCACAATTATCACCCCCACTCTTTCACCATCTATGCATACTATACCACCGACACTATACCACCACATTATAAACTCCACTACCACAATTGTCATCACCTTCATTACGACCACCATCGCCGTTTCTATTGCCACATCTATTATCACTACCACTGCCAATATTATTACCACCACTGCCCCGAAACAAACCCCAGGTATCCGCCATGAACTCTTCTTTAACCCGTCTTGGTCTCAACTACACCTGCCATCAAAATACCACTACTTTTCTGTTACTATACCCCTATTAATAGATCGAAATAGCTTTTCGAATTTTTTTTCACAATGATATTCTTCTGCAGAACGTTGATTTCTTGATTTTCGAATTTGAAACGAATCAAGGCCAAGCCAATGTCAACAGATTTTTATCACTAGCTACATAGTTTGTTCGAATTCAACCACTATCTGAAGGAGAAGTCTAGAGATCGCCTGGTCTGATTGGCAATTTGTTGTTTCTAAATACCGATGATGTAAAGCTGGCTTATTACATCCTCACCTTTGAATTCGTGCGCAACAAAATTTAATTCCACAGTGGCCATGTTTAATTTGCAGTCAGTCAGGGACAGTCCTTCGTCCGCTGGAGCAGGGTACGGGGAAGAACGGGGGAGGCCCTACGTCTATGGCGCTTGGGTTGACTGACTCTGCATGTGGTAAATATTACGAGGAAAGACCTAGGAAATACTAGGAGGGCGTCGGAGTTATCTCGAACGGGAGATAGTCTGCTCAATGAAGGTACTAGTACACAGCGTTCCCTTGCTTCGAACACAAACTTACCGTACCATTGGTTATTAATACATATTTTAACTTGTTTCTAGAAAAAAATCTATGTTTGAAAAACATCGACTTCGATGTATCTCTACTGCGGCCTCCTCACCCGACCACTCCCCCGACCACTCCCCCGACCACTCCCCCGACCACTCCCCCGACCACTCCCCCGACCACTCCCCCGACCACTCCCCCGACCACTCCCCCGACCACTCCCCCGACCACTCCCCCGACCACTCCCCCGACCACTCCCCCGACCACTCCCCCGCGCCTCTCGCGAGGGGCCGCGTGGGGGCTGTCACTGTGCGGGCGGGCGCGGCGCTTCCCTCGATGCCCTGCGCGCAGCCCTCCGCTCCCGCCCACGGCCTCCGCCTCCGCCGTCCCCTCCGCCGCCGCCTGCTCGTCGCGCTGTCCATTAGGCTGCCGGCGGTGTCGCTGCCTTGAGACGTCCCGTGTCACATTTCCCCCTACCCGCCCTTAATACAATAACGCTCACAATTGAACCGGGAGCGGGTTAACAACCTCTTTCTTGAGCTCTCTCAAGCGTGTGCTCCTCTGGGAATCATTCTAAATATAAAATGTGTTCTTTGAACTTTGGTTTAGGAAGAGTAGTGCTGTCAAATGTGAGTTGACAACTTTCGTTAATAACTCTTAGCAATTACGGAAGTCTATTGACTCACTGTGTGAATCCTTCTGATGCAGTCTTGTACTTGCTCTTAATTGCTCTAAAACGATTAGTCTGTCAGCGTTTGGAAATCCAACATTCTTCTGAAATCGGACAAACGTTCTGGTTAGCATGCTTCTATTAAAAGATACACGTCGTATCAGGGTTGCGACGGTTCGAAACCCTCTTGAAGTATGAAATGTCCATCTTGTAATAGAGCGAAAGGAAAATGCAAACCATCATACAACCCATACAAACCTACAAATTATAACCATTTTATAATTACCTGGTCATTTAGTCTTGCGTCCCTACATCGTTGGAAATATGACATGTAGATTCTACATTGGATGTAGAAGGCAATTGGTCTGTGATTAGAATTATGTCGTTTGGTATAGAATTTCATTTTATGTTATGACAAAACGAAATCACCCATTTTCATATGACATTTTTTTGCATTTTTCGTCGATTTCCACTAATAAGTCATTTTTTACCGTGTTACGTCATTTTTAATTCATTTGTTGCTGATTTAATCGATTTTAATATCATTTTAATGGTATTTGCTTCAAAGAATATTTACGAGGTGTAACAAATGTTCACCACAGTAATACTGAGTAGCCTATTTGATTTCTGCCCTCATATATTGTAATGTCATGCCGTTATGCCTAAGGTTCCTTTGACGTCTGTCGGCACCAATATCTTTATTTATCGCGAAATCGATCGAACTGACAGAGATTTTCTTTTAAAGAACGGTCCAAACCAAAAGTTTGCAGGCTGAGTTCACTTGATCAAAAGGAAGAAGCCTCGATTACATCAGGAACATACCCAACAACTTCAGTTGTTCATATCAAGTGGTTTTGATAAAACTTTGTACGCCTTTTTTCTTGGTTCTGAGGGCAATTTAAAGAACTTTAAGATCATTTTATTAATAATTTTTGGAAATGTTTTAGGTCATGAAAATCCTCTCCCCATTCACAACCAAAGACGAACGTTCACGATAGACTACACCTGTTAACTAAGTTCTTTAATTCTCATCTGATAGTATTTCTGATTCACGCTCCTTCTTTTGTGGACCAAAACCAATCATCTCTCAGAGTTGAAAAGAAATCTCACAAGATACATTTTCAACCAAGAACACCAAAATTGATTAAAAAAACAATAGGTAGGCCACCTCAATATGAAACAATGATCTCTTGTAGAAATTAAGAATAGCAGTAGTTTCAACGAACCCTTTTTACATGCGGGCGTTGTCTGTTGTAATCATGTGTTCGTGTAATTTGTAGTATTTTGCGTGTTTAGCGGGAAAATGCTGTCAAAGGAAGGTCGACGTTATCACAATGGGGTGCACATTCCGTTACCAGAGTCTTTGCTCTTTCTTCCAGTACATCTGTCATTTTACAGCTTATAATAGTTTGCAATAGAGGATGGACGCTTAGACTATATACGAAATTGTATAGGAATATTGAAAGATATCGCAGACATAAATTATGTAAAGTTATATCCACGTTGTTTCGTCACGAGAAGTTGTATAGTGACAAATGATGATTGATATACGTGTGATATTCTGTAATATGTGTGTGACTTTTATTGTAACAGTCTTTGTGGTGTAATCCAAATAAAATTCATTTTAAAATTATTTCTAATATTCATGATCGATGTGTAGCTTTTAGTGATTATCGCAATGAAAGGATGAAACTCTCACGATATTAAAAAAAACGACTATGAATTCAGGATTCCAACGTGGTCTAACATCGTGATTTTAAATATGTCTCTAATGTCTTTTTTTCATAGCCTCTATTTTATGTAATGGAAGATCAAAAATTGAAAACCTAGCATAATCACAGAATAGTTCCATTAAATTGCATTTTTCTTATAGTTTTCGTCACAGACTCTGCATACTAATGTGACATCTTCATGTAGTAATGGGGTAACGTGTGTGTCCGTCCGTCACTTAACACTCACTCACTCACGGATATACCCCGACCGGTCCGCGGTTTGGGGACAAGCAAGATATCGTGTCTTGGACTGCTGGTGGGGAACTGACCATTTTACACATTTACACATTCTTTTTATTTAAATTAAAAACTGAAATTAGTTAATAAGAAAATGCTTTCAGGGCTTTTAAATGCAAAGCGCCGGAGCCGCCGTACTAAACTGGTGTGCCCCTAAATCTTCGGCAACCGGGTGGCATTGCATCCGCACCGCTGCCATAATGTGTACGGATGTGAGCAAGGTGCGCGGGGTGATGTGTTGTGCGTACGTGCCGATCGCGGCCCGCGGCGCGGGGCTGCGCCAAGGGCGGGGTCGTGGCGAGGCCGCGCCGCCCGCACGCCGCCCGTATATACCCGGTGCTCACGCCTCACCATTCGCCTCTCTGTGTGTTGCAGCACCGGAGAGCTGTCCACCTGCTGGTACATCTTGCTGTCCGGATCGGTGTTCATCGATGGATCCATGTACCTGCCTCGATCAAGGTGAGTGGCCGGAGGCGTCTTGGCAACAACCACGCATCCAGCTTCGTTTCGCGCGACGGGCGATGCTGTTCTTCGGAGGGAGAAAAAGTATGCGCGATGTTACGTGATGCAGTTCGTCGGCTTCCGTGTGATTTTGGACGCTGTTCTGGCGCTCGTGTGTTTTCGTCACCGTTGTGGTTTAGTGGCACGAAAGAATGAAATGCCTTGATACCAAAAGTGTGTAGTGAAATGAATTCAGATTAGAAAATTGATATTCATCGAATATGGTGAGTTATGTTTGTGATGGCATGCAGTCTGTTTTTAATAGAAAATGTTTGTTGAAGAAAATATAATATTAATAATAATAATATTAATAATAATAATATTAATAATAATAATATTAATAATAATAATATTAATAATAATAATATTAATAATAATAATATTAATAATATTAATATAATTGCCCACTGCATTAACGCGCGTTCTTTTTCGACCATTCATGTTTCGAATTATATGCAGAGGAAAATTCCTTCTTCACTAATTGTTCGATTATTTTTTGATAATAGCGAGTTTCCGTAAGGGATAAATTTTTTTTTTTCAGCCGAAACAAATATTTTATGTGTGAATTATATTTATCAATTACAGCTGCTGATGATTAAAGCAATGGGGCATGCAAACTGGAACTACTAGTTTCATGGCCTGCGAGTTCGATGTAATTTCCTTTGCAATAGATTTGTCTCTATGAAAAACGTAATTATAGGTATTTATAATTCTCACGCATTACCTGTAGTCAGAGAAAATACGTATTTCCCAGTAATATTTCATTATTATTACACCGTAAACTAAGCTCAGTTCTTCCTGTATTTAATTACTGGGGCATACCAGGAGGGGGAATATGTTCTCGAATACCTCAGCGCTGCAACGGAGATGCCGTAAATCGAAGAGTACGTCCGATCCGCAGCACGATTTAATCCAGCAAGGGAAGGAGCGAGGGCCGTAAAGAGGAGAATCCGCTCCGGGCAAGCGGCCGGTCGTTGCCTCCCCTGGCCGCTGCAGAAAGGAAGCGGCGCGCGCGGCGCGGCGCGCGCACTCGGAGCGGGTATTGCGCCGCGCGCCTTTCTCTGCGCGCTGCTCGCCGCTGCGGCCGCCCGCTCCGCCCCGCTCCGCCCCGCTCCGCCCCGCCCCGCTCCGCCCCGCTCCGCCCCGCTCCGCCCCGCTCCGCCCCGCTCCGCCCCGCTCCGCCCCGCTCCGCCCCGCTCCGCCCCGCCCCGCTCCGCCCCGCTCCGCCCCGCTCCGCCCCGCTCCGCCCCGCTCCGCCCCGCTCCGCCCCGCTCCGCCCCGCTCCGCCCCGCTCCGCCCCGCTCCGCCCCGCTCCGCCCCGCTCCGCCCCGCTCCGCCCCGCTCCGCCCCGCTCCGCCCCGCTCCGCCCCGCTCCGCCCCGCTCCGCCCCGCTCCGCCCCGCTCCGCCCCGCTCCGCCCCGCTCCGCCCCGCTCCGCCCCGCTCCGCCCCGCCCCGCCCCGCCCCGCTCCGCCCCGCTCCGCCCCGCTCCGCCCCGCTCCGCCCCGCTCCGCCCCGCTCCGCCCCGCTCCGCCCCGCTCCGCCCCGCTCCGCCCCGCTCCGCTCCACTCCGCTCCACTCAGCCCCGCCCCGCTCCGCTCCGCTCCACTCCACTCCATTCAGCCCCGCCCCGCTCCGCTCCGCTCCACTCCACTCCATTCAGCCCCGCCCCGCCCCGCTCCGCTCCACTCCACTCCATTCAGCCCCGCCCCGCCCGGCCCGCTCCGCTCCACTCCACTCCACTCAGCCCCGCCCCGCTCCTCTCCGCTCCACTCCACTCCACTCCACTCAGCCCCGCCCCGCTCCTCTCCGCTCCACTCCACTCCACTCAGCCCCGCCCCGCTCCTCTCCGCTCCACTCCACTCCACTCAGCCCTGCCCCGCCCGCTCCGCCCCGCTCCACTCCACTCCACTCCACTCAACCCCGCCCCGCCCCGCGCCACTCCGCTCCGAATTCCAGTTAATTCACTTATCAACTTATTTTTATATTTTGAATGAGATATTTATGGTGAATGAAGTATTATAATTTTAGTGTCAATATAATTAAGTTTGTGCATATTGTTTAAACAAACAATATCCGACATTTTAAATATTATTCGCATACAAAATTAAATTAGCATAAAACACAAAAATAAAAAAGTAAATACAAATATTGAAAAATTCAAATATAAAATAAAACTTACAGAAGAAATGTCCTTAATTGTTTTCATAATAATTTACAATTACCTATATTTCCAATTTTTTCTGAGAAATTACTATATCTTCTATCAACTACGTAATATATGTTTCAGACGGGAGTAACGTCGTTCTACTTTTAATTTATACTTGTCTTTGTGACGAGCCTTACTCTGACGTACGTGACAGTTGCTAAAAACGGTCAAAACTGCGTTCATTCTCTCTTCAAACCCCCAGGGCGTCTGCTGCGGAAATTCGAAGAATTTGAAACGCTGTTCAGCTTGTCATTTAGCTTCGCGCCCGGGCGTTAAGGTCAAATGTGACTTGCGCGTGCTGGTAAGTTATTTCAGTGGTGACCAAACGGATAGATGATCCGATTCGGAAGATGGACTCTCAGTTCATAGGGCAACAAAATGCAGAATTGATACGTACTAAACGGCGCTCGAGTTTCACATTCCATCCAAATGCACTGCTGGGTTATGTCATAAAAACTTTTTTTCTTAAATGAAACCTTTAAAAAAGATAAATTAGAACCAGTTGATAATATCAAAATTATATTTTATTCAATAAACCTGTGAATCTTGCAAACTCGTCCAGTAAAATCCCAAAATGTGCAATTTTCAGGTAACATTACGTGCAGTATCGTACTGTAACCCCCATATGTGCCATTTCGGGCAAAATAAAGCACGTACTAAAATAACGTCCTTTTCTTGATTCAAATTTCTGTCGGGGCCTCATTTAATTTCAAGTTAGCAAAGAAAAGATGCAGTAAATGGGATATCCGGTCTTCACACCAACATTCATTTCGGCTTTGTGAAGTTACTTCAAATTTATATTTATCACACCTCATTTGTTTTTGCTTTTTTCGTAATATCTTGCAAACTTTAAATAATTGATAACTATTGTGTAATGTTCGATGCGAATGCATGCCGAAGATTTTTTTTATCCATTCTCTTTTCCCTTTCTGTTTTGGCCGCGAGTCCATGGTAGTGTCAAGTGGCCTCGCTTTGCCGGTAATGAATACTTCGTCCGGGGGGGAACGCGCCTAAATTCATTTCGCAGGAGTTTCAGAGGAAGTTCTTATTAAAGCAGAAATTGGATTCGGCTGGGTGTGGAGTTGGTCGGGTGCATTAACCTGAAACGTGCGAAAGTGGTGTCTAGGTGTCATGGTTCTAGAATGTGCATGAACATTTTATTTGAATCATAGTTTCTACAAAATTAAGCCATCATTCAACGTCACGATTCTATTTTCAAGAGTGATCATTGACAACTTTAGAAAAGAGCCCTTCTTACACTTGATATAGATTGAATGTTGTCCCATTTTTCTTTCTTTTTGCCTTATTGTCGAAGACTAAACATCGAAAATGTTTTTATCCAATCAGTTCATCGGAACAAGCTCATGACTCTCTCTACCCGTCAGATCAGAATATTTGTACAGAAATGTTCCTTTAAAAGAGAAACTATACATTTAATGTTTTTTAAATCACTTAGAGCAGGAATTTCAAGTATTTTCTGTGTTCTTTAAAGTAACTACTATGGGTGATGAGAAGTGGGACTAATTCCAAAATTAACTCTAACCCGCAATTGATTTCAACTTTAAAATAATAACGATAATAATTGAAGACAACTCCAAAAGGGAGATCGGAAAGGAATCTGTACGGAAATTAAATCAAACCATGCATACTTTATTCTAAAAATAAATTAAGGAAAGTTGTAAATAAAATTATAGAAATGTCAACCACATGTAAGTTTAATGTAGATTGATGAGAATCATGATATCAATTCTAAACAGACTAATTCGTTTCGGAGGATTCGAATGTATCAACGTGTAGATTCAAATTTCGGAATTTCGAAACCTGTTTCAGGCTCCCAGAAATTCGAGAGTTTGATAGCTCTAACAGCACCTGACTCTTAAAGAATTCTACTTATGTGCTACTTGAGGGTGCAATAAATGTACTACTGGTGTCCTTTCTCCCCGTCACTACTAAGGACTGATTGCCAACGTACGGGATGCATACAACGGGTACCTTTTTCTTGCAGGAAGGGCATTCTCAGTTCAGTACAAATGATATGGAACTATTGTGGCGTCTTTGCCGGGGCAATAAATCACAAACGTGAACGGTTTGTAATTTATTGAGTATTTATTTGAAAAAATTCTCCAACACCTGAATACTATGTACAATAATTACAATAAACGATATTGACCCGTTACTACAAGGAATATTCCTGGTTACCACCACCGCTGGCCTGATAATTAGATATCTTATTCGGTGTGATTTACCAGTAGCCTACGTGAACATACAAGCGAGTATGCCGCACCTCCCGTCTCGACGTAGCACGCCGGCTTCAGTTCCCTCAGTAGCCTATGCATTGAAATGCAGCGCCGCGCACAACCCACACGACTTCCTACCGACGCGCACAAAAATCAGAAGAAGGAGTTTAGGTCCGGGGTCGGTTTATATTACCTTCTTGGCCGCGCGACGGAACTGCGTCATCTCGCTGTTTCCGCCGACGCGTTTCCGCAGATAGCCTGTCTACGGGGTTCCCAAGTTTGCCGCAAGTGGTCTACGGGGTTCACAAGTGGCCACCCACGACACGGCACCCCTTCCCTTCCGCTCCCTAGGTTTGCCATTGTTCAGCCCGGCGTCTCTTCCCGCCAGCGCTGTCCATCAGCATGAAATACACGTGGCTGATATTTGGTACGTTTGTACAAGGCGAGTGATATGACGCCACATTATCTACGCCGACGATAAGATTCGACCACAATAACATTTAAGTATAATTTTAAGACTTTCCATCTTCACCAAGACGAATCCCGATCAGTTAGTTCCCTGGGAACCTGCCCGTTCACCGGAGCGCGCTCCGAGGCGCGTTCGTTGCTCTGAAAGAGCGCGTCGCTACGTGCCGATTGCCGCAGGCGCCGCGCCGCTGTCTTCCCGTCTCCTTTACGACGGCGGGGCGAGCGCGCGCGCGCGTGTTCGCGAGTCTCCGCTCCGCCGGCGCGTTATTGCTCCTCCCTGACGCAACGCGCGCGCTCCCCCTCGCCCCACCCCGGCCGGGAACCCCGCCGCGACGCGTTAATAACGGCGTCTCCGCGTGTAGCGAGGGCTGTTGGGCAACGCGCGCGGGACTGTCGATCGAGGCGCTCGGCTACCCCCCCTTCCCCCCTCCCCCACACCCGCTGCCGTCGCCGCCGTCGCCGTCGCCGTCGCCGTCGCCGTCGCCGTCGCCGTCGCCGTCGTCGTCGTCGTCGTCGTCGTCGTCGTCGTCGTCGTCGTCGTCGTCGTCGTCGTCGTCGTCGTCGTCGTCGTCATCGTCGTCGATTGATATAATCGATCGAATATTCTCTGCAACAACAAATGCTATTAGACCCTTTAGTGACATTAGGAATTGGAATTTCGTTTGCAGGTATTTGCAAGTTTGCAAGATATTACGAAACAAGCTAAAACAAATGAGGTGTAAATACAAATTTTAAGTAACTTCACAAAGCCGAAATGAATGTTGGTTTTTGGTAATGTCTAAAGACTGGAATGGGAAAGAACACTGGAATTAGTCCCTTTAGTGTAGGCAATGGTTTTATCCCTGGTGGTCTCCAATGAATGGTGAAATCCGGCACTGACCAACATGTTGGTTATAGGGGGGGGGGGAACTCCCTCTCCGAGAATCTCCCCTGGCCGTGTCAAGCTCTTGGCTCTCGATTGGTCTCCCAACGTGTGTTGGTAGTGTACTGATTTTAGTGTGTTTAAGTGAAGACTTTAGGACAAGTAATAGGAAGGAAAGATCGCGCGCGGTTCGTGACCCGTTTGTTAGGATACTGCTCCGACATTCGCCTGGTATTGATCGGAGAAACTCCCGATGAGAACAACCGAACACTAGAATTTTGCTCCCGACAGCGGCGGAATTCGACTTGGTTATCTTGCTAGTTTCGAAAATGCGCCTCCGTCGGTAATTAGGACTTCTTAGGACAGGGACAGCGGCAGTGCTGGGTCGGAGCTGTACTCAGCCGGCCGCCGCCGCCGCCGCCGCCGCCGCCGTCGTCGTCGGATCTGTAGCGCGCGTCGCTCGTCCCAAGGCGCCTCGTCGTTGCTTCGCGTCGGTGCGAACGGGGCGGCGCAGGGGCGTACGCCGCCCGCGAGGTGGAGGCGGAGGTGGGAGCGCTTCGTGCGGGATGGGAGCCGTGGGAACTGGAGCATGCAGATCGCGTTGCGTTTTAGCGTTCGGGTTGGTGGTAGTGAGGAAGACTGGCGTAGTGGAGTGTTTCTGAAATGTTACCGAATTCAAAATTCTGCATTCCGTTTATTTTTTTGGTTATCGTTTCGAGAACAGTTTGAGGGTATACGCTTCGTATTTTCGGTAATTTAATATTATTTAATTACAACACTTGAAGATTTACTCTAATAATAAGTACTTACGAAATAGCTATTCAGTGCTGGGGAAGTCGAACAGTATTTATGAGACAATCTCACCTGACGAATAGCTTTGCTTTCTTAGTATTATATTGTTTCATTAAACATACTTCGACGAATTTCTTTACGTATTGCGATGAGTCATGGTAGTTGCGGCAACCGTTGTCCCACTTTACATGTGGAGTTTAACTTCAGAGAAAAAAAAATGTAGAAAAATTGCCAAAAAAAAAAAATCCATAAAAATTAACTGTAAATATATTTGTGTGAATATAATATGGATACAATACTGTTTTAATTTATGATAGCAACTTTCCTCCGAATCCTCCGATTTCTGTACGTTACACTTGAATAAAAATCTTTTATATTTGTATAGTACTGACACAGCGGTGGGAATGTTTTAACGGTTGCTTTTGAAATGCGTATGCAAATCGAACTGATTTTGCATAAACGTTTTTGGTGTACCGATAAATGAGCGACGATATGTTGATTGATAGTAATGGAGCATGAATCCTGGAACGCGCATTTACCACGTGATGTGACGGGTAGGGTGAAATAGACATGATTTTGAAATCAGAACGACAGGGGTTGTTTCCGATAAACGGATCAGTTGAAACTTGACCATATAGGCAAGTTTGTATGCAGATGAAGAAGACCTATTACAAAAAAAAATGCATATAATTTACGGTTATATCTACAAACGAAAATTAATTAAAATATTAAATTGTTGCTCCAGCCGAATGTTTTAACTTTTTCGTTGCGCTCTGAGCAGTAAATTGCAACTGTACATGTTATGTACATTCTATACCACTTATATCGTAAATTTTAAATTTCTCTCATGCATTTAGCGTTTATTGTGTCGAACAGTTATTACAATTTCGCCATCACCTATTACGTAAAGTATCATTATGTGCCAAGTTAAATGTTACAAATATCATTGACGGTTCGTTTAATTGCTGTCCTTTTGCGAAAGGTTACAGTAGGATAAACGTTCTTCGGGGTTTTGTTTTCAGTCGTTATCTGCTGTAGGCCAAGTACTAACAGTCGTATGTACGTTTTTATTGGTACTGATTGTTTTTCCACTATTAACAACATCGACTACGACGGTTGCCATAAAACCAAGGTTCGGCCCACCCGTCTCCACATGGGGGAACATTGTCACGTGGAGCCTTGATGTGGGGCTGTAAATGTTTCGCGCCGCCCGGGGCACGCGCCGGCGAGCGCTGCGGGGGAGTCGGGCGAGCAGGCGGGTTCCGGGAAGGTGGAGGCGGGCGGCGCCGGGGGGGGAGGGGGGCGTGCGATCGCGAGGGCGGGCGGGGAGCTGCAGGTGCGGGCGAGGTCGGGGTCGCGCGCCGCGCCCGACCTTGCGGCGAGGTCGCGCCGCCTGCTGCGCCGCCTGCGGGCTTCCTGGGCCCGCCCCGCTCCTTCCCCCTCCCCCCCCCCCGCCCATCGCCTCGCGCCCTCCTGCGTCGCGCGGGTGGGGCCGCCGCCGCGCCGGTGAGTCACCACCTGTGCGGCGGGATGATAGGGATGCCTGGAATTCCACGACGAGGAACTCCCATGGCCGTCTGGCGGGCGCTGGACCGAAGCCTCCCGCAGGGTATTTGTTGCCTTGGACATTGAGAATAATTTTTACTTGACGTGAAATACTAATTGGTCCTAACATATTTAATTTTTCAACAGCAGTTTTGGTAGCAAAGCAGGTCTTTTGTTTTTATTTATTTAATTACGATTTTATTGTAGTACTATTTCATTTAATAACTTTTTTGGGAGATTTAGAACTAGCATTTATTCATTACCTTCATTGTGTAGGCTGTAATAATATATTTTTCGTAAGCTAAACTTATGTATTACTGATGTAGCTTATTGAACATTGAATGTTAATTGAAAAGGGCACTCACGACACAAGTGCATTTGTAATTATTTGCTGGGAAGAAGGAAAATGCCATTGAGAAGTGAATAATGCTACTGGTTGTTAAAGCTTAGGTCTCAGAAACTGTAATTACTTTCGTTCTCCCGTTATCGTTGGAAAACTGATGTTCAACAAATTGTAAAAATGCAATCGATAATAACTATATTTGTGTTAAGGGGAATGGAGGTGAGTCGGGCGGTAGGCGGCGCCTGAGTGCACGCGCTTGAAACGCAATTAAGAGGTTGCTCCGTTATGTATAATGGTTCACACCATTTCTGTTCACAAAAGCGGAATTCCCTTGATTTGCAGAAAAAGAAACCCCCTGTTAATGATAATTCTCATTGATGGATACTCAAATGAACTCATTATTTCATTCCTTGATAGGTCATTAGTTTAAAAATGATTTTGAGTTACACTGCCTATTCTGAACAGGAACTGAAACTTATATCTTTAATTTTATTGATGAAACATGTTCCATTATAACATCTTATCCATGTCACCTTCAAACTTGTAAATACGAATACAAAACTATTTTGATAAAAATATTTCGAGTAGAGACAATTAAGTTAAACACTGAATATTTTTCGACGGGATGTTTGCCTCCTATTTACTCGTTGTAAATGTAGCTCTTGTGTGTTGATTGTTGGATCTATCTACTCAAATGTATACATATTTGGGGTAATAGACGTTCGTGAGAAGCAACTTGCCTATGAATCATATCCGAAATGCCATTTGTGGTCAAAAATCGATCTTGGAATGTGTCAGTCTGTGCTGGCGATGCCCAGTTGCATCATTCTCTTCAGGCATATCGTCCCTGTTAGTGAAGACAGCGATTGTAGTTATGTAGATAATTTTTTTATGGAAAAGCAAAGCAGATATCAAGTTAATAGATGATAAAACAAGGTTTCCAAAATAGGAAGAATATTCGTATAAATAATGAGAACTCACTTTTAATACTTCTATAATTTCCATTTATATGTTACAGTCCCTGTCCCTGCCTTATATGATTGGTGATTAACTTTCACATAGCATTAACAGAAAACAGAGATACATTGTGTGTTTCTTATTTTGTTTTCGCTTATCATTCACGTTGTGAAATTCATACACATACGTCGGAACCAGTTGTACGTTTTGTTAAAAGTGCTTAGTAATGTTTGGCAATTCGACGTCGATTGATAGAATTATTGACGTTATTAATTCCGAAATATGAGTTTTCCTAATAATGTGTTATTCGAATCTACTTAAGGATTGTTTTACACGCTAATTGAACTTCGTTTTACCGCTAAACTTCGTTTTATCGCTAAACTTCGGTTTATCCTAGTCAATAATTCTTCCTCATTTGCTATGCGCTGAAAAATGCAATACTCATTGCTACACAAATAACATAAATTTACTCCTTTCCTCAGACTGCGTAATGTAATCTCATTTACGGCTTGCTTACAATTTGATATTCCATTATATATTTTGATGGTATTCATAACCATTTACTATTGTTTACAATGTAAATTACTGTTTATTTTAATTTTAAACTGTCCACTCAAAACAACGTCTGCGCCTGTCCTCTCTGCCGCGACGAGAACCGCTGACGGTCTCCGTTGGAGGCTGAATGCGGCGCCTCGACGGCGCGGCGCGACGCCTACTAAGCCGTTCTCACGGCCGCGCCGCAGACCTCAGCTCTGCTTATCCCGCGCTCCTCTGGAGGCCTCCAGTTCGCCGAAAGCAATAGGAGTCACACCCTTCTTCGGAGCAGGAATTCTGGTTATTTTATTACGAATTCGAACTATTTTCCTTCCGACTTGTAATGTTTGGCATTTTGCGGGCATTCATGTCGATAAAGTTTAGCGATAAAGCGAAGTTAAATTAGCATGTAAAACAATCCCTAAGTAGAATCGAATAACACCTTACTACGAAATATCATATTTCGGAATTAATAACGTCAGTAATTTTATCAATCGACGTCGAATTGTCAAACATTACTAAGTACTTTTAACAAAACGTACGACCCGTTCCGACTTATGCGTATTAATTTCACAATGTGAATAGGATTGTCTGGCAAACAAAATCGTGACAGGTAAATATTATAAAGACGCAATTGCATGTTAGTGATACCGGCGGAAGAAATGGTATTCCAATTTTCATATTTTATATTTTGATATTATGCTATTGAAGGGATCAAGAACTACATTATATCACATTGAAACTAAAAAAATCATGGTCTACAAAAAATTGAGAGGACAAAATTCTGTTGCGTTATACAGCGCTTTAAAACTTCGAAATCAATTCGTATGAAATGTATGTCTCTGTGTTTCCCTTACACGCTTTATAGGCAATGACAACAATAATTCTGTTAAAACTTAGGGTCCTTTCTGTCATCTGCCTTATCAAATACTCGACTCGTTTCGTAGTGAAACACGATTTTCGCACATGTTTTCTACTCGTATAGTTAAATGGTACCTTGCAAAATTGAGGTCGCCTTTCCGACCATTTATATGCGTTTTATTGGATGATATTCCTATTCACAGGTATGTAGATTAAGCTAATAAGTGGAATAATATATCCACTGTAGAAATAATTGCTCTCACGCCCATAAAGATATAGACTCCGTGTGTGATAATGACTGTCAGCATACAGCTGACTGAAGTGGTGCAAAACTAATTTCATACAGACGTGCGAGTACAGTTTTGTCATTGTGGCCTCCATTTCAAGAGCTTTGTACTTTTCTGGTGGGCAAGGTTTCATGTCAAACGGAAACGACACAATGTTGAAAGACGTTCTCAAGCCGTTGTTGCTTTAATACACATACTGTTTCACGAATATGTATCCGATTTCGAGAGGACGAAGTAAACATTTCCGGAAAGTCAATTCTACTACATTGGACTCCCACCCAGAGGAGCTCGCCTCTCCTCACCTGCGCAAGAGCGATCAGCCGCACTCTCCATTCTTGAGCTTCCGCAGAGGGAGAGGCCGGCGCGTCACGTGATCTCCTCCCGCAGCGATTCGGCGCCCGCCGCTCCAGTTTCTCTTTCCGTCCGCTGGCGCGCTCGCGGCGCGGGCGTCGAGCAGCGGGCCTTCCGCCGCCCGCGGCCCTAACGGAACTAGTCGGCAACAAATTGGCAATTGGAGATAATTGGCAAAAAATCGCGACGCTCTCGATTCGAAATGTTGCGCACGTGCCTTACCTGGCCGTGCTGTAAAAGAAACCTCCAGGTAATGAGGTAGATGAAATATGTATAATATTTTGTGCATTCGTTAACTTTTTTGAAATGCTGACAATAAAATGACGGTAAACTCATGATCACAAAAAGCTTCGCTGTTGTGAACTTAGATAATGATATATAGTGGTTATGATATGCATCCATCGTTAGCCGCTTGGTACAAGTCATTTTTCTTGAAATATCACATTTGGTAGAATGCAATATTACATTCACATTCTTTTTAAATGAGACATTTACCTAAATATTTTCTTGTATTTTACGCAGTAAGACACCGCTAAAAAGGTTCTAACCAAGGATGGCAATTTTAAGAGTAAAATCATTCTCAGACGAGAACAAGAACGTAAGAAAGGACGCGTCTTGAAAAAATCTTCAAAAGTACCTCTAAAAATATTTTTCGTATCTTGAACAATCGGATGAAGATTGTTATGGTTTTCAAGCTTGTGTTATTGCTGTTTCATTGAAAAATCAGTTTCGTAAACATTTTGATTATTTAATTCTATCTTCTACTTGCTGACATGAAACGATTTTTCATTTCTGATGCATTACTTGTGCGTTTGCACAATGGAATATATACTACTTTTGTATATGAAAACTACTATTGTGATTATTTTTCTTCTTTGAATAGATTTCTCCCTCTTTGTTAAAAAAAAATCTTTGCTAGTAGTGCTGAGCAGTCGTATTGAGCAATTGTGAAATGAATAATTGCAACTCACGTGAATTACATTTCTATTATAACGTTTGTGGTGCAAAATTGGAGAAAATGTATGAACAGGACTGGCAATATTTACCTTTACAAATTAACTAAAAAACATCTTATGAGTGAGAGTCTATTCATTTATAACTTTTGCAACGCCGTGAATTTGACAAAACTATATAGTCATTAGTGTGAAATAAACATAGGTTACTATGAAACGTTTACTATGAAAAGCGCATATCAGTATCTGCATTATTTGACTTCTTAAAACTCGAAAAATACATCTTTCATATGTTACATTTCTTTGTTGGGTTGCAAAAATACCGTAATGACATACCTCTTAAGATATCTTTTAAATTAACTGTGTGTAGAAGTGGGCATTTGATTGTGCATATCATCATGGTCGTTTGTTTTATTCGAACACCTTCCGTAGAATTCCCACAACAAAGTACACACGAGAGCGTGTTCGTCAATGTAAAGTTAAGGAAAGTAACTGTTTGATCTCCGCTTTGCCTTGTTTAGCTTCGAATTTTCCGCGAAGCGCCGTACAAAAGGCAAACTTTCAATTTCGTGTCAACAGATCTCTCCGCCGGTTGCGATTTGCGGAATGATGCAGATCTCGTGTTTTCCTTCCATTCCGCTGCTTCCGCGTCCCGGGAGGGGGGAGAGGGGGGGCACAAGTGCTTTCTCCCCGAGCGAGGATTCTCGCCGGTCGGCGCTCGCGGCTGCGCGTGGGGGGAACCCTTAGTTGCGGGGTCGCGTGTCGCTCGACGGCTGCGTTCACGGCGCAACTCGCGGCCGCAGCAGGGCTTTGACCTACCCGCCGTTGCCGTTTTTATTGCATTGGCTCTGTAATGGACGCCATGTTGTTTGTGATTGCGATGGATATCTGGCTTTCTGAATATGAACTGAAGACTTCTAAGAATATGATAACTCTTATAATCCATGAGAACGGTTAAAAGATTTCAAATCCCAATCACAACGTTTAATTGGGGCATTATTTTTTTGTGGATTAATGTAAATAATTGTGAATAATCTTGTGAATTAACGACATGTAATATAATTATCAGGGCTGTGGTTTATATGGAATAACATGTACCTACTAAATAAGTTCATTCAAATGGACGAAAAATGTTTAAAATATAAAGTAAAAAAGAGAGTAACAGTGACGTTTGAGAAGTGGAAATAATGTATTAATTAAATACTTAAGTTATTAAAATTAAGGTCTTCGACTGATTTATTTATATATTAGTTGTGGAGCAAAATTTAATCTTATTTTTCTTAAATTTAATCTGATATAAACTGGATATTGCGTTATTGAAAGTAAGCTCCTTAATCCTTTTGTGATAATTGGCCCTTTCAAAAGCTGTGGATTACAAAGCACTATTTTACAATTTCCATTGTCAAACCACCTCTTTTATCTATTAATGTAACTTTCTTTTTTCTAAAATGCCAATTAACATCAGACGTAAGTCAGCCTTGCAATAGAATGTGAAGTTAAATCCACATCTACTTCTAAACCCGATTTACCGCACTAAAGGTTAAGAATAACCTTCCAAGAATAATTTTGGAAATATTTTAATATGAAAACACTTGCAAGTAAATTGTTGAAATATGCGAAGGAATGTGTTGTCCTTAAAAATATGGACAAATAAAGATAATAAATAGGTTTCAAATGATTGCAATAATCCTTATTCGTAAACATGCGACAAAAGTTTGATCTTATCTAATCGACCCTTTAAAATTACCTACATATCTTTGCTTTGTTAAGTATCATTGACAACTAGAGTTGGATGTTGTTGATCAAAGTAATTGTTGGAAATTAGGTAGAAATTCCTCTGTGCAGAAACTTGGAGAAAAAGTCAGTTTTGCCTTTTCAATGTTAGTGACATCAAGGACCATTCAGTGATATAAGAAGTATATTTTATCTATTGCTGCTGCTTTATTACAACTAAGTGGCTCACTCTGTTTGCCTGCTCTCTTCGTGAGTGGCCATACTCCTCTCAACTTCCTCGTCTCTTGTCGTCGTCTTCGGCCCTTCATGGCCCTCCCGCGGGTCTCTGCGAAGGAATAATTAAACCTCCTCGTTAGCGCTCCGGAAGCGCTTCTCAACCTTACTCATGCAAATGAAAGTGCTCGCGGAGCCCTATTACGTTCAATTTGGTACCGCGAGCGCTCGTCAGATAGGAGGGGCATGTCACCGCAGTACCCGTCGCCCGCCGTCCCCAGTCGCTCAGACTTGTCCGCGCCCACCTCCGCCGCTTGGTCCTACAGCTTGTCTCCTCCTCTCGTCCACTGTTCTAGTCCCCTCTCCTTCGCTCTTGCCCCTCGTCTCCCCGTCCCTCCTCCCATCTAGTCCCCTCTCCTTCGCTCTTGCCCCTCGTCTCCCCGTCCCTACTCCCTTCTAGTCCCCTCTCCTTCGCTCTTGCCCCTCGTCTCCCCGTCCCTCCTCCCTTCTAGTCCCCTCTCCTTCGCTCTTGCCCCTCGTCTCCCCGTCCCTCCTCCCTTCTAGTCCCCTCTCCTTCGCTCTTGCCCCTCGTCTCCCCGTCCCTCCGCCCTTCTAGTCCCCTCTCCTTCGCTCTTGCCCCTCGTCTCCCCGTCCCTCCTCCCTTCTAGTCCCCTCTCCTTCGCTCTTGCCCCTCGCCTCCCCGTCCCTCCTCCCTTCTAGTCCCCTCTCCTTCGCTCTTGCCCCTCGTCTCCCCGTCCCTCCTCCCTTCTAGTCCCCTCTCCTTCGCTCTTGCCCCTCGTCTCCCCGTCCCTCCTCCCTTCTAGTCCCCTCTCCTTCGCCCTAGCCCCTCGTCTCCCCGCCCCTCGTCTCCCCGCCCCTCGTCTCCCCGCCCCTCGTCTCCCCGCCCCTCGTCTCCCCGCCCCGCGTCTCCCCGCCCCGCGTCTCCCCGCCCCGCGTCTCCCCGCCCCGCGTCTCCCCGCCCCGCGTCTCCCCGCCCTGCGTCTCCCCGCCCTGCGTCTCCCCGCCCCACGTCTCCCCGCCCCACGTCTCCCCGCCGCGTGTCTCCCCGCCCTGCGTCTCCCCGCCCTGCGTCTCCCCGCCCTGCGTCTCCCCGCCCTGCGTCTCCCCGCCCTGCGTCTCCCCGCCCTGCGTCTCCCCGCCCTGCGTCTCCCCGCCCTGCGTCTCCCCGCCCTGCGTCTCCCCGCCCTGCGTCTCCCCGCCCTGCGTCTCCCCGCCCTGCGTCTCCCCGCCCTGCGTCTCCCCGCCCTGCGTCTCCCCGCCCTGCGTCTCCCCGCCCTGCGTCTCCCCGCCCTGCGTCTCCCCGCCCTGCGTCTCCCCGCCCTGCGTCTCCCCGCCCTGCGTCTCCCCGCCCTGCGTCTCCCCGCCCTGCGTCTCCCCGCCGCGTGTCTCCCCGCCCTGCGTCTCCCCGCCCTGCGTCTCCCCGCCCTGCGTCTCCCCGCCCTGCGTCTCCCCGCCCTGCGTGTCCCCGCCCTGCGTGTCCCCGCCCTGCGTGTCGCCGCCCTGCGTGTCGCCGCCCTGCGTGTCCCCGCCCTGCGTCTCCCCGCCCCACGTCTCCCCCTATCCTCTTTTCATCTCCTCCTTTAGCAACTCGGCACGTCATCCCTTTCCATCCCGCATTGTTGGGCATGGGTGAGGAGGTTCATCGTCGGCCGCGCATCAAGATACCCAGCGGTCTGATGTATCTCGCTCGTTCGCGTCGCCGCGCCCGCCCGCTTGACTGCACCAATTATCTTCATGCGCTGACCCCAATGCCGGGCGGCAGCGAAGAGTCGACCTGGAAGCAGCCCGCGTGGAAAAAGATGTAACAGGAACCGTTGACATAACACGAGTTGAGTTGTCACAGCCCACGCTCTAACCATGTGGCGACCTTAGAAATGTGGGATCGATGTTTTTCTTGGTGCTCACAGTTTCACGTTGAGTCAACAACGATAATTTATATCGGATGTGACGATGATTCATGGACGTGTCGCAGCTGCTCCTTTTCAGGAACTGGTTTCTAATCGCATAACGTATGTATATGGAAATAAATCGAAGGTGGTAGTTGAATTTCCTTCAAAATAATTAGTAAGGCTAATCAGTGATAGAATTCTTCACTGGTCGTAATGAATGCTCTCAACTTCCCCTTTGTCTTTCTTTGCCTCACGCCTATCTTTTTGTTGGTTTAACATTCTCTGGATAAGATGGCTGGTGCAGTAATTTTCAGGAATGTATCTAATGAAAAATGTCGGTAGAGTATTCAAAATTGAAATGCGAAAAGAGTTATATTTGTGTCCTCCAGTCGCAATTTGCCATGTTTCCTTTTGCCCATGGATGCACACAGCAAAGCACGAACGACCCAGCCGCGACGTATATCTGTGTTCAGCGTTTTTCCGTCAGTGCGAGGGCTTCCCATCCGCTGCCAAAATTCTTCCACCTCGCGTTCCCTCGCGCCCGCGCATAGAACTTGAACGCGCCTCGCGGCGGCGACGGCGCCGGCAACGGCGAGGGCGTCTGCTCCCGCGGGAAATGAAATTGAAAGTGTCTGGAAGCGGCAACAAGTGACGCCGTCTCCGCCGCCGCTGCGCCGCCGCTCCTCCGGATTTGCATAAGTAGTCGGCAGCCGAGAAGTCGGGCTTCCGTCGCGCTGAGACGCGCTGGCGAGGGGAGGCGTCGCGGTAGCGCCGGGGGCGTCGCCGTCCCTGCGCCCCGCACGGGGCTGCCTCTTGCCGCTGCCTCCTCCGCCTGTCGACTCTCGCCCTCCGCTCATGTGCGCGCGATTTCTGTCGCTCTCCCTTTCGCCTTCTCTGCTCTTTGGCTGTCTTTCTTTCGTTTACGTGCTTCCCCTTGTGGAGGATAGTTGGTATCCCTGCATATACCAAATAATGCGGTTATCCCATCGCCATGGAAACTACCGTTCGAACAATAGCAAATCGTAAATCATTCATGTTTACTTTAAGTGGTAACACTAATGAATGATTGACGTGGCCATTTAGTCACGATTGCATTTCTTCTCAGTTATCATTCGTCATGTTATATTATAAACATTACCTAATTTTTTAATCATTCATTGTTTTATTTCCTAATTCTTGATTGGGGAAGCCCTGTCCCTTGATCTATTATAACGACTGTTCTCAACCATTTCTTTCCTTTGTATTGTTCATCGCTTTTAGCATCAACACTTGTCCTTCCTATTTAATTGAATCTGGTTTCATCTTTCCATCTCTCATTTTCTGTAAGCATGTTTTTCTTTGTCTTTCAAATTGTATGTTTCGTTAACTCATTTCATTTCTTTGATACAGCAGCTAAATACCCTTGCGTTCCTGTAATTCATTATTGCTTATATTTAATGTCAAGACAATCTCGTATAGAAACTGCGCACACATGCCACTGTGACCCTGTTTCCAAATGCTGATTTCCTCATACAACGACGTATCTGTTCTCTTGAGAGCACACGATCAGAGACCACACGTCCATGCACTTCGTCGTCTTTCTTTTGTGAGCAGCTTTTATCTCCGAAGTAGAACTAGTACTTCCCTCCTCCCTCTTCACACCACATTTTTCACTTGCGCACTCATTTCGCCTGCGAGACGCGACGCTCAATATCTGCCGCACTTTAACCTTTGCCTCCGCACTTGTCGCACGTGTCGTCCACTGGGCCTCTGCCCGACCCTTCACCCCTCCCCCCAACGCGGCCTCAAGCGGATCGACCCGGAGCGGGCCCTCTCCGGTGCATTTTAGACAGAGCGCACCAGAAATCGTTCTATTCGTATACGATGTCACGGAACAGCCCTGCGTATTCGGATTCTTCTCGAGTCCAAGTTTCTTCCTCTCTGCATCGCATCTGCCCGCCCACCCACGCGCCACCTCTCGCGTCCCCGTCCTCACCTTCGCCCTCGCCGGGCACCCTGCCCACGTCCGCGTCCTCGGCGCTTCCCGCGCTCCCCCTCCCCCCATCCCCCCGCTCCCGCACCCGAAGCAGGCACTCGACTGAAATTGGAGGCGGGGGTATTGAAAGCAGCGTTCCCCCCGCCCCGCCCCACCCCGCCCCCCGCCCAGGGCGATTCACGGCGCCCAGCGGCGCTGCGAGCGCAAAGAAAGGATTCCGCTCCGCTCCACTGGCTTCGCTCAATGCGGGCGCGCCCGTCGTAAACTGACCTCGTAAATTGGAGTATTGTTGTTATCCGATAAGAAGTGGAATGCTGAAGGCGCATTTAATACTCAAGAAAATTCGCGGTCCCGAGAGAGTGTTAATACGAACACGTAGGTGAGAAAAAGAAACGCTTGATGGGTCGGAAAGTATTCTCCTGATGTTTATACAAAGTACGCGCCGCCCCAGTTTATGATTCTGTTGAAATTTATTCTTGTATTCTATAAAAAATGAAAAGAATCATTAATGTTTTCATTGGTTTTGTGAAAGACGCTAGGTTTCTTGTATATGAATGTTTTATTGATAATTTTCTTGATGTTTTAAGACAATATTCAGGGAGTAACTATTACTTATTCTATTATTAATATAGTCGACAAAGTGAAAGTAATTCATGACACTCTCAAATTTTTAAAAATTTATTTCAAATATGTTCAACACAAACATGTTTGTGTTTAAAAAAATATCAATGAAGCGCTGGGTAAAGGGAATTGCAATTCAGTAGAATATAGTGAAGAATATGTATTTATTATTGAAGTAGTGTTATACAATATATTATATTATCAGTGGGGGCAAACATTTGGATGAGAGATTTGGTGGTATTTAAGAAGAGATGTGTTCTCTTAACACTACATTTTCCCACAATTAACACAAAAAGGTATATTTACTCTATACATACCTTATGTGTCCTATCGTAACAGAACCGCCGCTATATTGTGTATTGGGGAATCGCTCTCGGATCGCCAGCCCCGTTCTCCCTGCCCGTGTCGCGAGCGAGCAGGTGCATTGAGGTCGCGCGTCGCATTCGCTCGGCGGTGGGTGAAGCGCTGCGCCGCGAGGCAGACCCGGGGAAGAGCACCGGACGCCGCCACGCCGCGATACTGCCGCCACGCCGCGATACTGCCACGAGCGCCGTGGGCGGTGCGTCGCCCCCGTTCCCGCTTCGCCCCTCCCCCGCTCCGCCCCGCCCCGCCCCGCCCCGCCCCGCCCGCACTGCTCTCTCCCCCACCACTCCCGCCCCGTCCCCCTGTTCACCCCGCCCCGTCCCCGCCCCGTCCCCGCCCCGTCCCCGCCCCGTCCCCGCCCCGTCCCCGCCCCGTCCCCGCCCCGTCCCCGCCCCGTCCCCGCCCCGTCCCCGCCCCGTCCCCGCCCCGTCCCCGCCCCCGCCCCGCCCCCGCCCCGTCCCCGCTGCGTCCCCGCCCCGTCCCCGCTGCGTCACCGCCCCGTCCCCGCTCCGTCCCCGCCCCGTCCCCGCCCCGTTCCCGCCCCGCCCCCGCTCCGTCCCCGCTCCGTCCCCGCCCCGTCCCCGCCCCGTCCCCGCCCCGCCCCCGCTCCGTCCCCGCCACGTCCCCGCCCCGTCCCCGCCCCGTTCCCGCCCCGCCCCGTCCCCGTCCCCGCCCCGTCCCCGCCCCGTCCCGTCCCCGCACCGTATCTAATCGTACAAAGGATTTCGGTCCAATGTTGTTCAGTGCGATCTGGAGTGTAGTACTGATTATAAAATATAGGTAAGAGGGTAAGGTTGTCTTTAGCTTCCATATGTGTAATCCCCGAGTTTATTCAAATAATCATTAAGTATTCTCTGCACTCTATATTATTGTATTAGAAACATACACTTATTTACTAATCTTTTTATATAACTATTATAAGTATATAAAAAGTACATAAAAAGTTGACATTCATATCAACCACATTCATTCGAACATTGTTGTAAATATGTGATTATGATTTTGCTGAATTTTGTGTACATTCAGACTGTCATTAATAGTTCAGGAAGTATTATGTCTATTGCTATTAATAAACAATCTATAAGGAAATTGGATCAGGGAATCTGAGAGACTTGATCGTGTTTCAAGTCATTTCCATGAATATTATGTTTCGTAAAATTGTGAAGTGTCCTGATTCAAAATACGTGTTAAACTTAATATTATTTGTTTGCATTTACTTTTCCGTAAACCAGAACCCTTTAAAGTTCAAATTATTGAACATATAATATCTACATCTTGAATGCGTGTAAATGTACATTTTTTTGAGAATTTTTTTTCATTGTGAAATAAATATGCGTTAGAGATAGATTGGACTATTTACCGTTGAAAATCATTGTTCAGTAAAAAATTATCGTGTCGTGTAGAGCTACTTCTATGTCATATCTTGAACATCAGTCACCATATGTCAACAGCGTTACGCAGCTTTTTCAGCGCCTAATGGTTATGGAAACGACCAAAGAACTCTCTTATTTCCATATTCAGCTAGCGAGTTGTACTGGCGCGCAAGTGCCCCGAGAGAGCTTTGCAGCAGGGCCCTCGAGAGCCCTCTCAGGCCGGTGGCCGCCCGAGCGAACACGTGGCTGGCGCTGCGCTTTCCGGAACTGCTGCTGCGCCCGGGCACCCGGCGCTCTCCGCCCGCTCTCCGCCCGCTCTCCGCCCGCTCTCCGCCCGCTCTCCGCCCGCTCTCCGCCCGCTCTCCGCCCGCTCTCCGCCCGCTCTCCGCCCGCTCTCGCCCAGTTCCACCCCAATCCGCCTCACTCCCCGCTCTGCTTCGCCCCGCCCCGTACGGTCAGCCGCTTTCCTTCCTCAAACCATTGCACCCCGTTTCACCCTCTACCGATCGCCATTGCTCAACCCCGCTCTCCCACGATGCACTCCGATCCGACACGCCCTTCCCCACTCCACCACATCCCACCCCCTGCCCCGCTTGCTCCTCTCCGCGCAGACTTCAATCCGCAATCACTCATTCCATCCCGATACGTTTCACCCCCTCCCCGCTCCTCTCCACCCCGCTCCTACCCGCTCCATCCCGCAACTATCCTACTCCACCCACCTCCACAATTCTCCGACGCACTTCGCCCCGCCTTCCCCGCTTCTTTCCACACCACCCTACCCTACCCTGACCCACACCACCCTGTTTCTCCTCCTCTGACCCCGCATCTCCCCGCTCCTCTGTGTCCTTGATCGGCAGCACACCATTCCGTCCAGAACCCCACCCCACCCCACCTCAGACCGCCCATGTCTTCCCACTCCACCCCATCTCGCATCACCTATGGCTTCCCGCCCCACGCCATACCTCCACGCACCTCCCCACAATCCCCCGTCCGGCTCCGCCTGGCCGCACCCTGGGGTGACCCCGCCTCGTCGCACGCGCCGGCAGGCCGGCCTGCCCTCCTGCCGCCTTTGATCTTGCGTGATCAATAGCAGTGTCCACGCGCCGGCCTCCTCTCCCTCCACGACGCCCTGCAATGGCCGCACCACTTCCACTTCCACCTCCACAACCGCCGGCGAAGCTTGGATCAGCGTCACCCTCGCGTTCCCTTTGTCCTCCCCTCCGTCGCCATTGCCGCCTCTCTGCTACTGACGTCATAGCTAGTACGACACGGCTGCCTTCATCTCTGCCTATGTTTTTTCCCTACGCCTTAATGTCGTCATTACTCATCTTTGCCAGCCTTGCGAATATTTCGACCCTGGGGTTATAAACTGAAAGAGTTCATCAGTTTATTTTATTGTTAGATTGCGTTTGAGTTTTCGAAAGATGAAGGGGATGATGGACAAATTATTGACGTCAATGAACATCAAAAACAAACGTATGATTGAACTCAATTTTAATCTCGTCTTTCGACGAATACCGAATATATTCTCCATACATAGTAACTTATTTTAAGTAATCTGTTTTTCATGAAAAATAAAATTGATTTTGAATTAATTAAATTAACATTCTCCTGAGTCAGTATCCATGTTTAGTTCACGATGTTT
This sequence comes from Gryllus longicercus, assembly GCA_038098605.1. Taxonomy (NCBI): domain Eukaryota; kingdom Metazoa; phylum Arthropoda; class Insecta; order Orthoptera; family Gryllidae; genus Gryllus; species Gryllus longicercus. The sequence goes on from JAZDUA010001017.1 coordinate 203,417, forward strand.
TACCGAAATTGACTTATTCAAATCAACTCAGTTAAATCAATATTCAACGTTTTATCGCTTTTAGTACATTTGCAACAATGTGAATTAATGATTGATTATTTTCGATAATGTATTTTCATTGTTCGTATTCAGTAAGTATCTAGAAACAATTTAATATAAATTGTATATCACTGGAGAATTTTTAGTGTTTCATAATGTAGCGTATTGCAATCCACACAATTTAATCAATATTGATCTCCATTGTTTTTATCACTTCTCTTATTCATATTATTTTTACCAGGTACTTTAAACATGCGTATAAAAAGTATACATTTGGTACCAAGTAAAATTTCACAAAAACGTGCATTTTCTGCATTTGAAAGTTGAGTTGTAAGATTCAATTGACCATTGAAGAAACCGGTGATCTCGTCAATAAAATCTCATTTGTCCAAACGAATTGCAACATTCAGTGGTAGGCCATCATGAAGGAGCTTTGGTTAATGTTAAATGCCGAGTACAAAAGCACATATTGATACGAAAATAAAAATTCAAATGTATTTACAATAGTAAGAAAACATTCTGAAAGTATATTACTTTTTATTATTAATCTAGGGAAAGATGGTAGACTTGTTCACAAATGTAAATACTAATTGCGAAACTAATATATCGAATCATCGTCAACGATATTTTTCCCGCCACGTTTTAGGTAGTTATAAAATGGGTTTGGACTGTACGCTAACAGCTCACGTTTTAGTTATAAAATCATTTCGTGAGATTATGAAAGTTCCCCTAAACTTAGCAAAAAATTCAAAAATTAAAATTTGGTATGTAATGAAATGAGATGGTTTTGATAGTAAAAGCCTTCAAGTAATTAAAGTCGAATAGTAGTAGTTCATTCGTTACTATGAAATATGTGAATTGAAACTCCTAACCTGTGGTTTCCTAAACGCCAAGAGGCCTAGGAGAGTTCAGTTGACGCCTACGCTAGTCACCGTGGAAAGAGGCCGAGGTCATTGAACCGGAAGCGAGGTCTTCGCGCAGCAGCTCCTCCCTGCGCCAAGCAGCGATATTCCCGCGTCGCGGTTTCGTAAGATCTCTGCACGCGTTGCGAGCAATGCCGAGTGAAAGCACCACGCTCGCGAATAGTCCGGCTGTTAAGCTGTAAACAAGTTTGTTTGTTTCGATTATGGTAGAAAACGCAGTGCGGGTACATATGAACCAGTAAGTGAAGAAGTATAATGGTATTGCGCAGTTTCTGCGCCCCGTGTGGTATTTATGATATGGCAGCTCAGTAGGGTTATGAGAAAGCCTGTTTTCTTACGACGTTCCATGCAACTCGTAGAGGGTCGTATGACTGCAACTGCAGACTATTACCGCAATGGTTTCCCGTATTCGTCTACAGAAGGAACTTTCGACATGTCTGAACTAAAATTCTCTGATTTCAACTGGAGTGGAGAGCCAAACAAGATACAGAGTAATATCTATCGCGTTCATATCTGTCGATATTAATCTTCTATTAAGGGAATTGCAGAATTAGGAAGTCAATTAAATGATTCAGGAATTTACATGCGGAAAATTATCATGCCATCAGACGTATTGTAAATCTCAGGCAACCCGTGATGGTAGATAATATTTTATATTAAGAGAAAATACTGATTATTGAAAGCATTTTCCTGTATGGGATGAAACAGAAGTACCTACAGCCACTACAAATACGTGAGATACAACAGCCGTCCAACAGCCGTCCAACAGCCGTCCAACAGCCGTCCAACAGCCGTCCAACAGCCGTCCAACAGCCGTACACCCATGACGACGCAGAAAATTTTCTAATTTCATTTTGTTTTCAAACAAATCTCGTTAAATATTGAAGTTGAAGGAAGCGACCATGTCAAGTGTTAAGAAAACAATACCATCTAATACTGATAAATAAAATTATTTGCACTTGCTAATGTACACTGTGCATTCTACATAGAGAAAATAATGACCTGCTTTCAGCATCATTCATCAACTCTATCATTCACTTTCCGTGGATTGAGAAGTGATGTCATGCAAAAGAAACATATTTGTATAAGGAAGTTAGTTCTCAGAATGTCTACGAGGAGTTGAGCAAGAACTGATTAGTTTCAATATTAGCAAATATTTTATCGAATATGGTTAAAAATGGGAATGCAAATAATGTAAAGCAAGTGACTTTTTATACTATTGGCTCAGAAAATGAAGATTTATTTTTAATATTCCGTGCTCGTTAAAAATGTCTTTACTTTCTCGTTTATCATGTACTTACGTACTAAAGGAGCTAATATAAAAATGGATAACTATTGTTCCATTTTAGAGTAAATTACTTCCAATAACACGTTGTGTAGTCGGAATCCACACTTTGTGGGTCCTTGATATTGAAATATTGGTTTAAAGCAAAACCTCCTGTGGTCAACATGAGAGCCTATTACGTTCAAATTTCTCGCGTCTTTCAGACGAAAATTTATATTCCCCGATCGATCTAGCAGAACTCGAGACCCTGCGAATTTGAAAAGGATATTTTAATTTTGGGGGTGTTTTGTAAGAATAAAATAAACATTGAAAACATTTTCAAAATGTTCTAAAAACTACTCCAAATTTTTGAATTATTTTTTCCCCTCGTATAGACCAAAGGACACTTAAAAATGGGGCAGGTCACATTTTCATTGAACTCTGAATTTTCGAAAATTGCAAAGTTAGTTGTGAGAAACAATTTACTGTAGTACCAGCAGTAGTGTACCACTAGTACACAACAAGTTTGAAAATGGATCATGACGAACATTTGTTTTTAGAGAAATACAAAATAAGTATTACATTTTAATACATTAATAAATGTTATCTCAATAGCAATAATAGTAATAGTTACATAAGTGTATTTTATCGCTTGTCTTGTTACAATTTACCTCCCTATCATTAAAATAGCAAACAAATCTGTGGTTAACTGAATTCGAAATTAACTGAATTTTAGTAATTCAGAAACCGACATCGAATGTATAAAACTTCCAAGAAAGCACGCATAAGAAGAGCCATTAGTTTCACGTGTAATAACTTCAGGTATTTGCGCTTCGCCGACTGAACGCTGGCTGGTCGGATCTTTCTGAAAGGCGTTTTTGCTTGCTAAATAAAACCCTTTCTGGGAATCTTTCATCCACGCGAAGAACACGTCCACGAGCAATCTCCACCGCCTCAGGCGCCGAACGAGAACAAAAGAATCGACTCTTGCTTGTCGCGGGCGCGAGCGAATCAGATCCATGACCAACCGGTCGCGAATCACCGCTGATTAGGGACTGCGGCACTGTGCTGAACACACTGGGCCGAAATTGGCCTTAATAGGTGCAATAAAGTAAAAATTAAGTCCATTGCAATAAAGTAAAAATTAATAAATAATTTCAAAACAAAAAATATTTAACAGGAAAGAAATATACGTTTAAACGTATATTTGTTGAATGCACTTAATTTTGAAAATTACAAATAAATAAAAAATGAACGAATTAATAAGTGCTAAAATAATGCTATATCAACAAAAGTCGATTTCTGGCCTTGACTTAATGATTTAAAGATAACAATAAATAAGATAGGAGTCACTGTAAAATGCAAAGAAATCAAGCAAAATGTAATATGAGAAAATTTATTAGTGTAATAAACAATATGCAACATGTGACAATCGAACATTTCTCATCGCGAAAATTTGGTAAACAAAGCGGAAACTCGAACAGCTGGAATTAAAACGGAAAACATCGGGGAAAACACATTCAATACTGATCAAAGTAGTCTACCTAGTAATTCAATTAAGGTAGACGTCACAAACTAACTGATATTAAGCAAACGTTTGACACTGTGCCCAGATCGAATCCACGATCGATAGAGGAAAAGAGTCATAAAGAAATCGCAATCGAATTACATCGCATTTTCGGTGCGCTCTATGATTTTAATTAATTTATTTATCGTCACTGTATGTATAACGTCATGGTCATCAACGACCCCTGTCATTATACAATTTTATATACAAATATAATAGTTACAATTACGACAAGACCAAAATATCATAGTTAATCACATTTTCAAAATTTGCAAGGTTTAATCTAACTACAGTTGTAATACATTATTCAGCTATACAAGGATGTACAGTTTTGTAGTTGATACGAATTTTATTATTCTGGCACATCCGTCTGTGGAACTGAGTAATGATTGTAGGATTCCTTCAATTTTTAAGTTTCCTCATATTATCAGTGGCAGGGCATTCAAGAATAAAGTGGGAGATGGAGACCGCTGCACCCCACTTTGGGCAGGGCTCTGGATCTGATCTCGTAAATAGATGGCAGAAATTGAGAATGAAATGACCTATCCTGAGTCTAGTGATTACAACCTATTCTGTCCTCTTAAAATATTTTTCGGGGAGAGTTGTGTAAAGAATGGATTGTCTCACTAAATGGAGTTTGGAAACATTCAATTTTCATTTAGTCCCAATAACCTAGGCAAAGAGTCGTGTGCGAGGGGATCCATATTATATGCATTTATAACTTGCTTTTCTAGTATCTCGTGAATGGTTTGGATAAAATTAGATCTTCATATAAGGTCAAGTTCAGTTTTTCGAAAATATAAGTGTTTTTTGCGAAGTTTTGCGTAAAGCAAAGACAATTTTTAAATTTTAAACAATTATTTTCTCAAAAGTCTTCAAAGTTTTCTTTAAACTTTTTGCGCGTATGTAGGGAATAATATTACAAAAAGTGATGCTGATCCCATTTGCGGCAAAATATGAGTTTTCTAGAAAATCGCAGAAAAATTCAAACTGTAAATTCGTATTTCCGGTGCTTTGTTTGATGCGCTATGAGATTCGCAAAATGGCAACACGGTGGTTGGACAATTATTCTAATTCTTCTCACTGTTGCCGATCGTGATAATCGTATGATCTAGGCAGCATTCTTCTGAAGGGAATTAGATTTAAAGAAGGTAATACTTAGAACTTAGAAGTAAAGAAGGTTAACTTATTTTATTTAGAACTAAAGAAGGATACACTTCTTTTACTTTAAAACGTTTCTTGATTGCTGATTATGGAATTCAAAAATTGGAAGTTTACTTCAGGAGACTCAAGGAAACCTTTTGTAAAATATTCTTCCTGTTCTGTAAAACGTTCTGCAAATACTGTTTCAGTTAAATTGTTCATGCTTGTTTCATTTACAAAAGTAAAAAAAAATATACTACTGATCCTGATTAACGAAATATTAATTGCAGACCTGCCCCAGAGGCTCTTCGATTGAATTTGTTGAACTGGACTTTGATCGTGTTAGTAAGCATAAATAATGCGAGAGGCCCTCTAGTTCCCAGGCCCACTGTGCGCGTTGTGGCGTGGGGGCGCGGCGCGGCGCCCGAGGCAGCTGTCTTTATGAAACAATCACGGGGCGCCCGCGCATCACGCTCTCCTTCCTGCTCTGAAAGACGAGGGCTGCGGATGGGCCGAGATGGCCCTGTGCGGCGCAGGGATCTCGCTTCGGTCCCGCCCTCCCGCCGACGCCCTCAAGTGGTCCACAATAGCCTGCTGCGGGGAGACGTGGGAACGCTGCGGCGGACGATCCCTCGCGGTCTGCCCCGCCCACAGACGCGCCGCCGCGTCTCGGGAAAGGAGGATTGTGTGAAACATAAAACTACGATAAAACGTGTTCTGAGGATTTATTTCAAATTCAGACCTTGGTATAGTTGTATGGGTTCGTAGGCTTCTGCGGCCTACGGAAGTCAATGCCTCCCGAGTCAATGCATTCTTGGCTATCCGGAATGAGCCGCGTCTCGGTCAATTGTACTGACGTTTCGGCCATCTTGCTGTGGCCTTCTTCAGAGCTATACTGCTTGCTTGGTGTAGTTGTACATTCATCACAGGTTTCTTAATGAGAACTGGACAACGTTCTTTTCAGCATTCAATTCCAACAAGTTTGTTTCACCTTAAAATATATATCGATGTTTCAAAATTTAAAGAATCGAACCTCTTTGGATACACAATTTATTATTTTCAGTCACAATGAAATGAATACTCAGGTTACGTTTCCAAGCATTGGTTCAATAGAACTGTGAATATTTTCAAAATATTAACGGATAATAAAGTGAATATTTATAGAATTTTAATAACTTGTTATGAAATAAGGAACAAAGAGACAAATAACACAGTTACTGCTATCGAAGAGAAAAAGCTCGATGGTCGAACGCGCATGGTTCGATCTTGGCGCAGTGCCAAACGTTTGTCTCATGTTAGTGAGTTTGTGACACCTCCTTTAATCGGATTCTGAGACTGACTGCTCTGTTCAGTGGTTTCTGTGCTTTTCCTGATCACTTCCATCTGTATGCCACACAAGCGCCGTATTCAACGGGCCACGCACCGCGTGTGATCTTACCTTCCCATTCCCTTATCTATCAAATCCGGATTAGAAGACCGTGGAGTAAAAAGCGGCCCCTTACATAACACACACCTGCTGCTACTTCTGCTGCTGATCTTTATAATGGACGGAAGGATTTGGAATGAACATTCGAGGACGATTAATTTATTTTCCTATTTTCAAACACTAGAGGATCTTACATTTCCTCTAGAATTTATTTGCAACTTGTAATGGGACATACACTTTTCTAGATCACAGTTAATCACTCCTAGCCCATTTCAAAATTCAACAACACAAGAGTACTAATAAGCGCGATTGAAAACAATAATGAAAATTTTGCTTCAAATCGTGTTTTAGTACATAGCTACATGTTTGACATTTCAGTTACTCTTAATATTCGATCTATAATGAAATAGATTCTAACTTCATGGGTCGGTTCCGGTGGGTATTTTCATCTTAAAAGGTTTTATTTGTGTTTTGGAAGTTGATTATAAAAATAAATTTAAAAAAATCCATATTACAGATGCCCGGCTCATCCATTGTAGAGCGTAAATAATTGCATGAAGATCTTTAATTGGATCGCTGGTGTTGTAGATACCTTTTTATTATGATAAATTAATAAAGATATTGTCTGGTATCAATACTTTTTGTTCAGCTTAAGATCGTTTCGATCGCGTAGCGATCATCCTCAGAGCTAAAATGTGAAATACAAATATTATTAACAGGTTGTAGTTATTGTATGCAAGATGTGTAAGCAAACTGGATCGAACCTTGCAGCTTCTGGGCTTTTTTCATGAAGATCTGTCCATTAAAATTCTTCAATATATATTTGTTTCATTAGAAAATTAGTCTTTATTATCATCATAATTTGAATAACCACAGTAAATTCTCCATTCATATAAATTCGGGAAAGGAAGTATAGTAATTAACTGCATTTTACCAATGTGCTCGAAGGTGCATTGTCAAGGTGCAAGGTGCACCATCAAAACGCACTATTTTCGAGAATTCTCTCAGATTAATCGATTATTCTCTCGGAATATCGGTTAAAAATGTGTTGATGGATTTCTTTTGCTGAGATGAAACTAATGAGGTATTGAATTCCCCAAAACGAATTTTAGATGCTGAAATTTTTTTTTTTCAGAGGAATTTCGTCTTTTTTGAGGAAACAATACGGACACAGGTTACTCGATTAGTAGATAAGGATTAATTGATATTAACAGAGGCTGTTTGTTTTAAAAACTAATTTTCGAAAACTGGGTTAAGGTAGACTTATCGTTATTATTGTTAGGGTGTGTCATTAGATATTTCTTCCGTGATAGCAGTTTGAGTAAAATCTTATAAGTCCGTAACAAGGAAATCATATGTAACGAGTATTTAAGTCTTGGGTTATATAATAATTTCAAAGTTTGTTCAGAAAAACATCTGCGGCATTACATGCAAGTGCTGCCAAGAAACTCCAGTAGTTGGACGTTTCCGTCGTAATATCTGCGCAGAAGAATTCCGCAAGAAGCCGTAACTCATTTGGCGGCGGCCTCCTCGCTGACTCCCTGCACCGTCGTTGGGGCGCGGCAGGGCGGTCTGTGGCGCGTGGGCCGCCGCTGCGGCAGTGGGGGCGGGACGCTGCGGTGGGGGCGGCAGCCCAGCTATCCCCGGCGCGCATCTCACGCGCGGCCCGCTCCTAATTAGCATTCCTCCCATCTGTCGCACTCAGCCCCACTCATAACGCCCCAAGCCGCTCCTGCCTGCCATGCCTTACCCTGCTCCGCCCCACCCCGCACTACACCTGCCCTGCCCGGCACTAGTCCTCTCCACCCCTCTCCACTACGCCCATTTCCTATCAGCCCTTCCCACTTACCCTTCTCCGCCCCGCCCCTTCCCGGCATCGCCTCGCCCCAGCTCCGCCCAGTCCCGCTTCGTCCACTCCTCCTTGCCCTGCCCCGCGTCACGCCGCACCATCCCCGCCCTCTGCCAAACCTCACTCTGGTGGGTGGCGTTATCATCATGCCCCGAGCGGCCTTGCGCCGTCCTGTCTCCTCCCATCCCCACCTCCAACGTCCCTGCCGATTCGACTCGTACTCTCCCTCCCACCCGCTCCCTGTCTCGCCTCCCGCCCTTCGCCGGATTGTAAGGTGATACGCAGCAAGGAGGTTGTTAGTTTTTCACAGCATTCTTTTTTTAGACGGAGGGTTGTATTGTTACATTAGACTAGTGTCTCTGTTAAAGGTTAGTTTTATTGTGAGTCATAGAGCTTTCGTTTTGGCAACGTGTGTGTATGTGTGTGTATTTCAAGTAAAATATAAAGAAAATAATTATTTCAGATGTTTTATTTTTCGAGAAAGTGGAAAATTGATTGACGTTTCCGAGCACGACGACTAACAAGTCCATTAGTTCCGTGAAGTGAATATTCAGTGTAATTTTTTCGCGTGATGTGACGATATTGTTTTCCCCCCACTGAATAGTGAGTTCCGGCGACGACCTACACTCAGACTTGCAGGCTACTTCCCACTTCTACGTATCTCCTCGCAGAGCACATCCCCTCCAGAGAGAAAATTTCTGACATGTGTGGTAGTACAGTGCATGGCAGTGGAAGTGTAGGTATATAAGGTGTGAGGTTAGCACAAGGAAGAGCAAGGAGATATCATAAGGATTAGTGCCCCCTTTGTTACGCTACTGCTCAGGCATTTGCATGGTATTGGTCGTAGAAACCACGGAAAACTACTGATCAGAGCAGTTCCGTCTCCTCCAGAGGTGTCAGCAATATTGACAAATTATTTCGAAAATATGTTAATAATCTTGCTAATAATAGTGATAATAGTTGGTCATGGTTTGGGAGAATTATTTTAATTCTTTTAACTCACATCCGTTCATATTTTTCGGATATCCAATCTATTAATCGAGATATTATGTTAACCGTTTGGTATACGGCAGATTTATGCAAATAATAACTATCACATTCAAGTGTTTTACCATCGCTGTGTCAACGCTTCCTTTTCTCCATGAAAAGGGACAAGGGGATGACAAATGAATTCTGGAAGGGTAGATTGACGATATAGATTCTCAGAAATTCTCAAAATATTCTCAGAAATTCCTAAAACCTCTTTTGTTCTTTAGTGTTGCAAATTATAAAAAAAGTATTTCAAATTTATAAAAGCACAGATGACAGTACAAAGATTTTCACTCTATTGACGAAATTCATATGCATTCCTAATTTCTTCTTTAACTCTCACATATTTAATTAACGGCTGCCATATACAGAACGTCAAGCAAAGGATAAGTATTCATAAGAAATTCATATTACGGGTTAAGTATTTGCAGAGAAATACAATTCCATTCAGAACTAACGATGGATGAAATGCCATGTGTTCGTATCAGATAGAGGTTTACAGTCCAAATAAAGATACTCATCAAACGATATAATGTACATTTCGTTAAGCCTTAGTAAAGGGAATATTATTTTACTACGTAGGTATTGCTTTCTCGACGAGAAACAGATTGTAAGATCCCCATACAGTCCATTATTGTTTACTCTGTAAATTTTATAGCGTATTACGAAGGTGGTACAAAAGATTACCGGTGCTTCTGATGCATGCCGTATTTGAAACGTTAGTGAGAAGATGTGCATATGATGTATGATACTGTGTAGTTTTCTTAGGCCATGTTAGACACGATGTGTCAGCGGGAAGTGGCGAGACAAGGAGAAAACACGCAGTCATCGCGCTTTGATAGTTTTCCCGTTGGCTCCGAAGAATCGCATGGATGCACTTCACAGGCACGTGTGAGCTCCGTTATCCGCAGGGGCCGCGCCGGCGTGGAAGCACTGGCAGGCGCTGGCGATCGGTCGGGGGAATCGACTGTGCACGGCTCTGGGGCGCAGCGCTGCGCTGGGCTCGTGCCTCCTCGCACACGGAGCCCTTCATCCCCCCTCCCCCCTCCCCCCGCGCCGTTCGCCAGGGAGGTAGCGGTAGAGTGTTGCCAGCTTAATGGGATCATCCACTCCACGGGGGGTTTCATCGATTGAAGAACTTTCGCAGAATTTGATCGCTTTTTCGCACCAGCGCCAATCGCAAAATGGAAGTACACGTGCGTGTGATCGAAGTTGCGAGGATGAAGCCTCTTCGCTACTATTCGATATTGTGTTCTGTGTTTCTAATTAGGGTCGTTTCTACTGATGTCTTAGGAATAGGGATGAGGTTTACCTTCATCATCGTATGAGACAAAAATAGTGGTCATGTAAGTATCTTCATCAAATCTAACATAACTAAGAAAAATATACTGTTAGGAAAGAGAGGGGAAAAGTATATTTTTCTTGTTTTATGTATATCTCTGCTACCGAAGCCTACCAGATCACCAGGTCTTTTACATGTCTTTAGTCAAATTAGGATTCAGTATGTACTGGGTAGCTGGGGAAGATATGCTTGCGAAATATGAACACATTTAACAATGAAAATAAATATACATTATTGTACGATTTAATACAGTGACGCAGTTACCCAACGGGGAGTTTCGTTACCTAAAATTGAAATAAAAAAGAAGCTTCGGATTGACCTATATTTTGTATCACTTAATTGAAATAGGACAACATGAATTTAGGTTCCACCACTCCAAAAATAACACATTATTTAATCCCAATGGTAATTAAATTCGGAGTCGTAAACATTCACGTTTGCAGAGTGATTACCGCTTGAACGCCGCCGATCCGAGCCGATCCGAGCCGCCGATCCGAGCCGCCGTTTCCGCCCAGTGGCCGGGTCCCCGGCGGCGCCTGCGTGCGCTCGCGAAAGTTCCAGGAAGCGCCGGCGCGGCGGCGCCGGGCGGCGCCACCCTCGCCGCCTCCCATTGCGCTTTCCAGCCGCGCCCGCCGCGCCGGACCGCCGCACGCGCCCGCAGGAATTTATTGTGGGCGATAAAATTCGCCCGGGTGCGATTGAAACACCGCCCCCCCGCACCCGCGCCCGCGGACGAACGCTTCCTCCCAAGTTGCGCGCGCGCGAAACGCACTCGTTTCTTTTGGCGGCGCGGCGCTGCCTTCGCTTGGCGGTGTAAGAGCGAAGGGACCGGCCGCGCGTAGCAAAAATAAAGAATAAAAAAAATATTAAAATAAAATTAAAAAAAAAAAACAGAAAGAAATGGTCGCCGACCCACTTTCCTGTTTCACAAAATGTGCTGTCCTGTCGTGACCGCTCGATGATACAAGGTAGATTGTGCTTTCAGAGTCATCTTGTAGTGCAAAGCTCTCTTCAGATGAAATGATTCAGTTCCAGAAGATTCAGCTCCAGTAGGCGATTCAGTTTCAGAGAACTTACATTTGTCTTTACCGAGCTCTTCTGAAATGCCACGACGAAGTTTGATTAGTACCTACATCTTGGTTTGCTTTTGCTTTGATGTCAACATATGGCAACATGGCTACTGCCTTGGGCCGAATTCCAAAACAGAAGTGTAGAGAATGCTGGTTGCTTCATATGTTGCAGACAATGGGAGATAGTGGTTATTTTCATATTTGCTTGAAACACTTCGTTAGCGTGGGCTGCAGTGTTTTTGTTACATGCATTTTCTTCAATATATTTTCTCCCACTAGTAACTCAGAATCGAGACTTAACTACTAATTATATTATATAGTCGGTGGCCAGTTGTTTAGTGAATGTACTCACACTTTATATCAAAAATGAATTTCTAACGACGCGTTCACGTACCAACTCGTTTGCATATTGCCCATTTAAAGAATCAATGTATAATTGTCAATCATCCTTTCACAAAAGAACTAATTGTAAGAGAGTGGGTTCACCGCACATTTTCCATTATCTCCCGAGTCAGTAATTGAATGGTATGAATTCCGTGTTGTTAGAACGTCTTGACGTGAATTTGGACAGCCGTGCGCCTGGAATACGAAGCTTTCGCGCGGCCCGCGGGGCCCTCGGGCGCTTATAATTCATCGCGATAGTGCTGACGGGGATCCGCGCGCAGCGGTCTGCGCGAACGCAGCGCCTTCTCCCCCCCCCCCCCTTGCGCCGGGCGCGCAGACGCCGCCTGCCCGTAACGCGAGCCGCAGCCTCCGCCTCCCTCCGCGGACGTGCGCTGCCTCCGCTTCCGCTTCCAAGTCGCCTGCGAGTTCTCGGAGCGCGCGCCGCCGCCGCCACACGATACCACAGCGCCGCCTGCCCTACATCACGTCCCGCCCCCGCCCGCGCCCCCGCCCGCGCCCCTGCCCGCGCCCCCGCCCGCGCCCCCGCCCTCGCCCCCGCCCTCGCCCCCGCCCTCGACCCCGCCCCCGCCCGCGCCCTCGCCCGCGCCCCCGTCCCCGCCCGCGCCCCCGCCCGCGCCCCCGCCCCTACCGCGACCGCGCCCTCGCCCCCGCCCCTACCGCGCCCTCGCCCCCGCCCTCGCCCCCGCCCTCGCCCCCGCCCTCGCCCCCGCCCGCGCCTCCGCCCCCGCCCCCGCCCCCGCCCTAACGTTCCGACTCGCAGCAGAGGATTGTTTTCGCCCTTTTTGCCTCGTGCTGGACGGGACGTGCGGTTGGAAAGCTGCGTAGCGGTCAACTTAACGGGTGGATTTCCCTTGGACTGGATATTCGATGCCGCGTGTCGGAGCGAGTTCACTTGGACTTTTAAGATAAATAATGAGCTCCTTTACCGAAGTTCTGTGGAGGGTTTGTTCGAAAAGGGAGTCAAACCATGTTTCTTTGGTCGGTCTTCGTCGGTCGTTTTCGTTTTTTTTCTTTCCGTCTTCACGAACGGAAACGTCAAAGACATAGAAATTGATTTCAGACAGCTTTATTGCTGACGCGAATCAGTCGGAGGAAATGAAAGTAAATGAATATGCAAAGGAATGAGGCAAAATGTTTCTTCTTTGAATTCGTGCACGTAAAATGCCTTTAGTAAATGCTCAATATTCTGGCAAAGGAGGCTTCTTTTCTTGCGCATACGAAATGACGTGCGAGTGCGTTTCTCAATGCGAGCTCTTCGAGGGAGCTCGCGCTCGGCTGTGGGGTTTCGTGGTTCTGCCAGTTAGGGTGGTCTCCTGCTCTATCTCTTCTTTCAACTAAACAGAACTGCAATTATAAATGAAAATAAGAAATAATGAAGAAAAATGGTTGTAAATACCGTGGCTAAATTTTGTTACGTATATAAGAGTTACAATAATTCTGAACCTGTCGGGAGCTCTGGGGGGTAACAGATAACTCATTCGCCTTTCACTACTGGGGCCTGACGAATCCACATGAAATTTGTGAATGACAAAGCTGCTGCCTGTTGCGCCACATGACCTGAGGAATTGACGTGCTTCCCCAAATGTAATAAATATAAAAATAAATACATATGTGTATATATACAGTAGTCTCGCCAACTATGGGCCACCCCCATAACTTGTAAACGGTTCCTGATGTCGAAATGTTATTTTCGCTTAACAATGTGGAATCATGGGGCAAGTAATGTGCCATAGAAACATTTTTAGTTTCCGGGAAATTTAATAATATTTAATTTTTTAAAGGAGACCCGGTATATATCTCACTAGCAATATATAAATCAAAAACACTCCATTAATGTAACATATGTTTATGTTTTGATAGTATTTTGAGTATAACATTATACATTCCATCTCGAGATTTTAAATTAAATACACAAGATTTCCTGTAGCAACCTTTTCAACTGTCTCCTTGTAGAAAGGTTGCCTTCGCGACTTGGGCACTTTTACGGAGAGAGGGGAGAGGCCACGAAGGACACGTTCGAGAAAAGTGACAGTTGCGACGGCAGCTACAGGAAAAATTGCACGTTTAATTTAATTATCTGAGGTCAGAATTTTTTTTAATTTTATGCACACAATTCTATCAAAATATTAACATATGTTACATTATTGCATTCCTCTTTTTATGATATACCTATTGCTAGTGGGAAAAATCTGTGGTCCCATTTTAAAAGGGCAGACACGATTAAATTTGTCAAAAATTAAAAATTATTCAAACAATATCTCTACACCACATCACTTGCCCCCTTATTCCGCATTGTTGAGCGGAAACTGTAAGTCGATATCACGAACCGTTTTGAAGTTATGAGGGTGACCCATAGTTGCTGGGTCTTGACCCATAATTGAGGGTGATATGTCACCCTCATATATGCACACCTGAAGATTGAAGGAGATTGAAATTAGATGTGTGATGATATTACGAATACTTCATTTCCTTTGCCCCCGAAGTGCACGAGCCGGGACCTTGCTCATCGCCCTCCCGCGTAGCCCCTCTGCTGCTTCTGCTGCTGAGCCCTCGTTCCGGCCGAGCGAATCCGTTCTGAGTGGGCGGGCCGTGGGCGCGGTCAGCGCTGGGGCTGCTCCAGCATGCAGGCGAGGTCGGGGGTGGGCGAGGTCGGGGGTGGGCGAGGGCGAGGGCGGGCGAGGTCGGGGGCGGGCGAGGGCGAGGACGAGGTCGGGGGTGGGCGAGGGCGAGGGCTGTTTCTGCGGCGTCTGGGGATTCCCCCTACCCTTAGAGTTACAGAGTGGCCGCGTCGTTGTTTCACTCCTGCTCGCGTGGTTTCTGCCTTTGGTGCGCTATTGTTATGAAGACAAAATAATTCATTTAAAAACTTAGGACGGGGTTTTTAACATAAGTCTTATGACGATGTTAAAATCCTTGATGGGTGAAAACATTGTAGAAATTAAAACGGAAAAATATGATTTTTTCACTGTAAATTATATACTAGATTTTTTGGGTCTGGTGGCAATTGCCAGAAACCTTCCATGATTTGTATTTGTTATATTTGAAATTTAATTCTAGTGAGCAACGTTTTTTTTTTCATTATAGAAGATATGAGAATTCTTCCACAATTTTTAAACTCTGCTTTCTGTTTATTTATGTATGTAGTATGTAGCATTTTAAGGACGAATTATTCCGACTTTGGTCAGCTAGCGGTGTCCCCAGGCCTGCTTCTTGTATTATTATCAACGCATGGAGATAATGGATATATGTGGTGATCATGAGGTATTCCCATCAGCGTATCTAGCCGTATCTATACTTGCCCTGTCTCAGCGTTTCTTCCATCACACAGCTTTCGAAACTAATATTTATAAACGTTGTCATTGCCAACAATAGTATTTATTATAAGAGCAGCTTTCGATGGCTTAGCCATCATCATCAGTTGTCTGCTGAATGGAAGAATCGAAAGCTGCTCTTATATTAAATACTATTGTTGGCAATGACAACGTTTATAATTTTTTAATGAAAAATGCCAACGATAACGCACCACAACAGCTATATTTCGAAACTAAGACGATTGTAGTTGAAAGCTTGCTCCGAACGGGAATCGAATACGGTCGCACGACGGAAACCTAGACTTCATGTTTATAATATCACATTAAAATCATTAATATTTCTCATTTCACGTTTTGGTAGTTCAATTCTCTTTTCATACTGAACTTATCGTCATGCTTTTCTCAATCAACGGGATTTCAGTTCTGAAGGATGGCGTATTGTCCGTTTGAAATAGAGCGACGTCTGGCTGGTCAACAGCTGTGGCATGTTTATCCAATCGGGAACTTCAATACCAAATATTTAAATTGTAACTCAGACCCCGATTGAATAATCGTGTCCAGCCGTTAATCTACCAGAAGTCACTTTAAATCTGGCAATAAAGTTTGTTTAGATCGCTAGCATATACATTTTGTAATTACATAAATACCTCTTTAACGTATTGTCGACAACACACTATTTTAATAACACCATGCCTGCTTTAAAGTTGAAGAGTATTTCTGCGTTAGTGATACAAAAAAAATAAGAGATTAGTGGAGGCTGTATTTTAATCTTATTTCAAAAAAACTACAAACACGTATACGTCTCCTAAAATAGGGTGCTTATTTTACTAGATACTTATTGTATTTGCATTACTAGTGCAAGTTGGAAAATTTCTTTTAATTTTACGAAGGAGTGGTTTACGTTCTTCTTATCGTTACCTCCTGTGTGGAGAGCCATCAGAAAGTGTTCCCTTTTCTTGCTTTCAACAAGCTGGGAAGAACCTTGGAGCCTGTTCTGGTTGCTAACTTGTCACACCGGTACTGTGAGACGCTGGCCGTTCTGTAATCGTTGTATAGAAATAAAGGTGGAGTGGTTGAGAAGCGTGGAAGCAGATGCATAACTACATAATAGTTGTGGTATTTTAATAAGAATCTTAAGAGCTAAGGCTGAGAAGCTGCCTCCTCTTGCTCTATCAACCTAGTATTTGTCCAGTAGTCGGATTTCTAGGCCGCAAATATTGGTGACCTGTACTTCTAGATAATTCGAAACGAAAGTGAATGAAATAACCGTACTGTAATTATGGAGGACAGATTGAACATGATATTTTGATTTAAATGGCTCTTCATTGATTATACTTTTCTTGCGCTCATCCTTTCATTCATTCATTCATTCATTCATTCATTCATTTATTCACAGTATTCATAGACTTTTTCTTTTATTCGTTAGATTTTTTTCTATTTCAATGCGCGCTTATGGGGAAATGTAATGTTTTGGCCGGATTTTGAACTAACGAAACCTATACTAGAAAGTTAACATACTGAAAATTGAACAAGATTCAAACTAGAAATCCACTTGAGAAAATGGCAAAGATCTGACTTATTGTCTAAACTTCCGGCAATCAATTTAACTTTCCAAGAAACCGTGCTTCTCTTCTCTCATCCCATTTTGCGTTTAGCTCTCTAAAATATCACTGGCATATCGGTATTATGTTGTTGTGTTTCGGGAACTTGTCAGTCTATTTGTCCCTTACATACTCATCTTACATGCCTTCCTACTGTTAATAACGGCTTACCTGCGTTTTATTTTCTTCCCTTCTGAGCTGAATGGATTTATTCTGTTACATCTTTAAATCATTATGCTTGTTCATGTGATGTTAAAATGTTCGCGGCAATGATTTCCTCTGACAGGAACAGACGACTGCCGTGGAGCGATTGATTGGTTGATTAATTAGTGCTTCCGGGCGTGTCAACGGCTTAACTCATTTTTTTCATCGCTGGATATGGAAGTGATTTTTCCTCGCCGGATGGTGTGAACCGGCGCCGACCTGCCCGTTGGCTTGTGGGGTTTCCCCAACCAGGCATCTCCCACCAGCGGGGCACCACCCCAGCTGGGACACGCTCAGTGCTCCAGACTGGTCTCCCAACACATGTAACGAGTGTGTGTAAATAACGGGGCGAGGATAGATTAAGGAAGAGGAAGGAATACTGAGTCGTTTATTTCCGAAACACGTCAAACACCAAAATCTGAAATTCACATTTGCGACGGATTGTTGTTCCAAGATGATAGATACATCTTTTAGTGCATATTTATGTGAAAAATATTAATTTATCACCTGCTTTAATAAATAAAAATATTATGAAATCTGAAAAATTGGGAGACTTGTTCTCAGTTTTCTCGAAATAAGGGGTTTGGCGTTTGAGTGGTTTTGAAATAAACGATCGCCCGTTCGTTAGGGTACTGCCCCGCGATTCGCCTAGTGTTGATCGGAGAAACCACGGAAAACTACCGATCAGAGCAGCCTACCGCTAGAATTCTCCTCCAGGCTGCTGCTGAATTCGACCTACCTTTGTAGCCAGTGTCGAAAATCCTGCCACCGCTGGGACTCGAACTCGAGGTCCTCTCCGTCAGAGACACTGCTGTTACGTCAAGGTTGATGCCCTGAGTGCGAAATGGCAATTTTCTCCAGTGGGAGGCGTTCAGGCTTCAAGAGTGGACGATCAAAGAATTGAAATTAAAAAGAATATCACCGTCGCTTACGTAACACAATTCGAATTAATCCTGATCCTCTCTAGAATATTTTTTTGAACAATTCATGCCATTTGCTCTCCTCACTTTCGAGAGTTAGGAGTGTGGAAGACTTAAATACTGCGTCAATGTGAATTAGTGTATCCCTGTCGAGGAGAAATTATTCCTCCAGCAGGAGACATTCAGTTCTCTAGCATCCTCCATCAGTTCGCACACTGTGGACTGCGGCAACGAAATTGCGAAGACATTGCTACTTATGTAGCACGTTAATGGTTTAGACGTGGTGAATTGGTGATTTAAGTAATTTCTATTACGTGAGGAAGAATATTTACCGTTACCAAATTTTGCCAAAACCACGAATAAAAAAGAATGGCACAAATGTGCACGAATTGTGTATTTTATCCATTTGTCACTTATACTAGTTTAACTTTTTTGATGTGAAATAAATAAGTTAAAAAATATAATGCAAAATATATTATATAGTATCGTAGGCTTTCACGGCCGGAGTCAATAGAAGGTAGATTTTCCGGGCTGGTAGGCCGTGGTCCAGTTGGCATTGTTGGGCCAAACGTTTCGTTCACGTCTGCGGTGGACATCTTCAGTGGCGGCAGGTTTGCGGGCGCAGTGTTCGGGGCGGCGGCTGGCTGGCGACTGCAAAATATATTGTTCACGAAGCCACTGTCAGGTTAAATTCGTTTTTTAAAGGGTGTAGTAAATCCATTCGTACACTCTCTTACACTGTGACTATTGTAGGTTTTGCAATACTTTTGAATTCACATTTGTTAATTTCAAATACAGACGAAAAGTGTCATCGAAAACTTACCATTTCTTTTCCCTCCCTCCATTTTATATTATACTGATAAGTTATAATAATATTTAAGTTTCTCTTCATAACAGAGTACGCGTTGTGCGGCGTTACGAAATAATTCTCCGCCTGATACACTGAGTTTCTATGCCAGATCAGAACACAACATTTCAGTAATGTTCATAAGAAAAATATTGCATTTAGAAAAGAGTCCATCAAAAGTGAAATTATGATACGTTCTACCCAATTTCGTTCAATACGACATCCTTCCCTCCTCCTTGAATGGTCGTATTCACTAGTGGAATGAGTGGTGGAAAGCGAGTGGTATTTTCCGGACGACGCAATTTCAAATGTATTTGTTACTCACACTTCACTCAGACCACACCCCCGTTTCAGGTTCCTATCCACACAAAAAAGTCTTTTTACCTTGAACACGCCTTACCGTCGTTCTCTCCGCATGTTTCCCCACCCATTTTCCTCTTCCGCCCTCCCATCCCCTTCCCTCCCCCACCCCATGAGCGATGTCCCCAGCCCGTCCTCCACCCGCGCAACTGGAAGTCACGTGCGCGAGTCTCGGTGGGTCCTCGGACGCCCCGCGCGGCGTCGCGACGGCGGCGTCACTTCCCCTATTGATCGCGTCGCGGCGGGGCGCGGGCGGCGGCGCCGCGGGCGGCGGGGGCGGTTGCGCCGCGGCGCGCGCGGACGTCCTCATTACGGGAGGCGAGGAAGTTTGGAAACCGACGCGCGCGTGAGTCAGAGCGCGCGCGCGACGCCGGCGCCCTATCCTCGCCCCCCACCCTCCCTCCCTCCCTGTCCTCGACGCCGTCCTCATCCACGGTCGCGGCGCGGCGCCGGTGCGCCCGCGGCATATATAACGTCCCCGCGCCTCCTGTAATTACGTTCCACGAGGGGAACTTCACAATAAGTTTGCCGGGGCCAAGGTTGGAGGATACCTAGCGGCTGGGATTAGTAGAAATGAGTGGGGGGAATAATTTGTAGCCTTTGTAAGTACTCCAGTACTCCAGAGCCTTTCTGACGAGTTAAATTAAGACAATGTTAGCGCTGGCGAACGTTCGAAAAGAAACTATAGTATCTATTCTTTCTTGTGTTTCAACCCCATTTTTCTACTTCCTCCTTTTCCTCTTCCTCTACTAAAATATGAGTTCAGTAGTAGAAATCGCTTAAAAGTCAGCGACCTGAATTCAATATATTAATTGATATCAAGGATTGTGTTTCTATTAATTACTGTGTAATTTATTAGGCTTAACATTCGATGCAAAATTGATTATCATATGTAGCCCTGAAAAATGGTAATCATATCATGAAAGATGAAAAAATGTCTTTAATATTAATTTTATATTTTATTTTTTGGCTAAAAATTCGGTGAATAAATTATTTCGAAATGTTTCTCATTCTCTCAAAACCTCGATCACAAAATGTCATGTGCAAAAATGAATGTAGAAACGACTGTATGACTAATTAAGTAAAGTAATTGTCTGAATCTAATTGAAATTAAGAATTGAAATGAATTGGAACCACTTGTAATTAATTATTTGTTGGTTAAGGTAAAAAATAACGGTTCGCAATAGAAGACTAATTAAAAAACTCTAAAACGAATTTTAACCAAAGCTGCCAGAACATTCGATGTAAATGTCAATGTCGTTGCTGAAGACGTCAAAACAAGTCTTGTTGTATCCACATCGCAGTTGTACAAGTCTGAGTGGTAGGTCCTTCATCACTGCTCGTGGACGCGCGCCAGCCCGGGCCGTCCCCAACGTCGCCCGCATATCGCGTGTCCAGGGGGCAAGGGCACTTTTTAAAATTGTATCCCCGTGTCGTCCGGCGATGGAGTCGACGCCCGTGGCGGGGGCGGCAGGCACCGAGCTTATTGACGCTTTTATCCTGCGCGCGGGTCCACGGCGCGCGCCTCGTTTCGCTCAGCGTGTGTGCGCGCGCGCGGCGCTGGACCCGCGCGCGCCGTCGGCCGCCGGAGTGACCCGAAGGGGCCCGAAGCGCTAGTTCAGAGGGATTCCGCGCGAGCGCGCCGCGCTCGGCCCGGCGGGAGCGCCGGCGCGCTGGGGCTTATTCGAGCAAGTGGCAGCGCGGAAGAGGGGTCTTCGTGTGGCGCTGCCGCCGCCCCGCCGCCCCGCCGTCGCAGCTGCCTCCACACAGCGCAGGGTGCACACCCCCGCAGCGCCCGGCGACGCCCACGCCATGCGCCCTTGAGGCGTGCCAAGGCCAGTGTGTTTGCACCTAGTGTTAGCTCCTGCGGAAGAGTGATCGGTGCTTTGAGCGAGAGAGACATCCCCTCTCCGACGTGTGTGTTTCGTGCTCTCTTTTCGAGTGTCGTGTGTGTGGTTGTACCCGAGCGTCAAGCTGGAAGCGTCTACGCGGGCTGATCCTGTCGACGTGCTCTCGCCCAAGGATGAGAGGTAAGCCGGAGGTGTTGCGTGCAGGCGCGTGTGTGTGTTCGTGGCGCGGCGCGGCGGCCGGGCGCTGAGCAACAGGTTGGACGCGCGCGGCCGGCGGCGGCGGCTGGAGCCGGGGCCGGGGCCGGGGCCGGGGCCGGTTTGGGAGGCTGGGCCCGACCGGCCCCTGCGTGGCTCTCGGCCGCCGTCGCGACGCCGCAGGTGGCCGCCCGCCCGAGTCCGACGCCGAGCATCCGAGTCGTCTTCGCTGCGGGGCAGTCTGTTTTCCTAATCGATAGTCGGATTGCGGGGGGCCAGGAGTTCATCAGGCTAAATGTCACAGGGCTTTCGCGGAGTCACTAGTGGAACAAGTAAGCGGCCGTTCGTTTGAAAACTAGTTGGGTATTCAAAGCTCGTTGGATAGGTAGTGTGTGTTCAGAGCGCATTGTTTTCGTGAGAGTTGTCTGATAGGAATGTATTTGTTTGGATAATATAATCTTTGTTTGTATTTCTACAAATGAACTTCTTGAAGTTAACTTGTAGATATATAATGGTGCTTTTCTCGTTTCTATTTTTAGATATTGTTTCTAAGTACATCTGTTGTTTCTTGAGCATATTGCGGAAGATCTGTTGTACATCACAGAACATTTGTCGACGTAATTACAGCTACTAATAATGAATGTAATCTAACAATTAATATCAAGTGCTCTCTATTATTTCTTGTTGTTATCCTTTTGTGTTGCTAATCGAAATTTCTGATGTGTCGAGCTGCGGTATTGCCGCCACTCGAATTCGCATCGCCGTCTTTTGTCAGGTACCTTCCTTAATGTTTATGCCGGGAGATTGGTCTGATTGGGCACGGCAACGGGCATCGTGAACATTTCCTCCGAGCGCCTGTCATTTTAAATCGCCATTACCGACGGTGACAGATGAGAGCGAGCGCGCGCATGGCGGCGGTGCCGCTTCGTGCGCGGGTCTCAACAGGGCTGCCCTGTCACTCGTCGCGTTAAACACGGGAACACAGGTGTTCAGGCCAAAATTAATTCAAGGCGGTTAATATTGATGCATTATTGGATATATATAGTAAGGGCAGCAGACTTTCGGGGACTGGAGAGACCACCATGGTAGTAGGTGGTCTTTCATGTCCCGATTCTATGAGTATTAACATTTTTGGCACATTGTTTTTATCGTTGGGAACGTTTTTATTTCGAATTATTAGAAGGAATTATTGAAATGTTTACCAAACTGAATAACGTAAATATATAAATATTGATCGAAGTACATACCAACTTCATTACATCAGAGTTAATTATCCGTTAACTATTGCCATTTCTTCATATTTGTATCTACTTAAAACATATACGGCCTGAAAAGTCTTGAGTGGGAATCTTTTACTAGGAAAAGGATGTTAAATGTCTTTGACACGGACATGATCGTGTTGCAGCGGGTAGCCTGCGTGTGCATTACAAAGGGGGGAAATATGTTTTAATTCAAACACACACTGTTTTTAATGTAGAACGTTCATCAAACATGCCATTTCAGCGATACCGAATTTCAAATCTTGAATCATTGCCTACATCCCACCCGAGGGCCTACATATCGGTGACAGCTGTCAGAAAAATCGCCGTGCCACCAAATGGTCTCCTTTGCGCGAATTCCTCATGCATCCGCGTGGCCGCCCGCCAGCCAGCTCCTTCGCCGCTCGCTCGCTTGCTGTTTCGTTCGCGCCGCCTTCCTTCGCCTGCGTTCGCCGCCGCCGCCGCCGGTGACTGCGCGCGGCGGGCGGCCATTCATTCCACGTCTCGCGGCGCGCCGCCTCACGAAGGCGCGGCCAGCGCCGCCGCCGCCGCCGCAGCAGGAACTTTCCATTCGCTCGACGGCGCGGCGGCCGCGACCGGCAGCGGCGGCGGCGGCGTGCGGCGCGTAGAAAGTGGCCGGACCGCCGCGCCGCCCCCGCCGCCCGCCGGCATTCCGAACAGTTTAGCACTGGTTAAGCGGGAACATATGCGCCGGAGCGACCGCCCGCCGGAGCCCTCGGGGCGAAGCGATATCGATCAAGGAAGGACGGGCGTGGGTGGGGAAGAGATGCACGTGATCGCCGGTTTTCGTTTTCTGGTGACCTTTTGTTTCGCTAGTTTGTCCTGCGTGAAAACTAGGTAGATTTAGTTGCGTTTTAGTTTTTGCGGTAGAGGTGTTTTTATAAAACATTTCACTTCATTTTTCATTCTCATCACCAACCAAATGTGTATTAAACATCCGGTTACTCGATACAAAATTGTTATTGTCTTTGTTCTTGTACATGTGTGGTTATTTTGAACCAAACTGCATTATTTTCCTTAGCTGATCCCCATCCACTTTCATTTACAACTGAAGTGAGTGGAACTGAGACAACACTGCGGTGTTTCAGAGATTGAGGCGAGCTCCTTTTTGGGATTGAAGTACATCCTCGAAAAAATATACTATTTCTTTAAATTGTGACAATCATTTGTGTCGTCTCAAAATCTTATGATGAAAAATTTCTTTTAAGTTATATCTAATAATTTTGCATATATTTTACAACGCCTTACAATGACCCCGACCGACACAACAGCATTTTCACCCTACTTGCTCGCGTTATCTACGTTTGCGTTTTTGTTTTGTTTTTGTAATGTTAGTGATTTCGTTCTTCTGCGAATTTCAAACACGTTCAAGTACAGTCTCGCTTCATGTCATAACTGTTGCGAATTCAGTAAAACTAAAATGTGACTTGTGCATATACCAAAAATGTCAGATGTACAGTCGGAGTGCTGTTATTTATTTGATTCAATGCTCTCTTCAATAGAAACATGTTCCTTCTTCGTGGTCGGTAGGCTGCCTTGCGGGGCGCTACCTGGCGAGCCCCAGCGTTCCCTTCCGTTCCCTCCCCTTTCTAATACTCTCTCTCTCTCTCTCGCTCCGTCGCCGAGGTGTGTGCTAAGCTTTTCCGCCCTTCGCGCGCGCCCAGCCCGCGTATTTGCTTCCGTCCGCGCCCCTCGGTGCCTGCGCTGAACCTGAGATGGCACTCACGGGTCACTGGCGCCGCCGCGCCGGCACCCGCACTTCGTTGGGGAAACAGCGCGCCGCCCCGGCAGAGTGCTCTCCGGCGCCGCACCCTCGCCCGCCCGACGAGGAACGGCTTCGACAGGCAGAGGAGTCAAACAGTTGGAAAGACGCGTTCCATCATCAGACATCGTGTAGTGATGTTTGCGACGCTCGGTATTAATTTCCACGACAGTAACCCTGTCGAGGAGGGAAGTTACTCAATAGAATGGGGGTGTACATTCTTATACTACAACCTCATAGCCTAGAGAAGGGGTGTCGTATGTTTTCTTAATCCAGAATTAAAATTGATTCGGGATTAACAGTGTTAATAACTAAATAGTATAAATGGATTAAACGGATTTTAGACGTGGATGATTTTAAGCGAAGCTTTTTCTTATAGCTAAGGATTTTTCAAAACCTTATTTTTAACGATTGATTTAATTGTTTTTCATTAACGCATCATGCATGCTTCAGTCACATTATGTACAAAGCATTCATACGAATTTAATAATGTTAAATGTTTCATCACATTCTCTCTTATTGCAATGTTTGCGAAACGCCTGAACTGCTTTCTACCAGATTGAAGCGTTTTTCTTTCTGTCTTAGCCTGAACACACAATTCTCTCTTCCAAGACATGGCGACGCGCCAGTCAAACACACCTCTCCATTATTAAATTTATTTCTCAAGTGATTCACTTCTTCAGAATTCGTGAGATCAAGCGGATGCATCAACCCGATATATGCGACTTTCTATGGACCTCCATGTCCGTTAACAGATTGGTTAAGATAACGTCTTGTGATATGGATTTTCTGATGTTTACCAAACCGGCTTATCATATCCGTCATTGTGTCCTTCTGTGAACACGTTTGTTCTGATGTCGATTCGAAGTTACGATGCTTTGGATTAAAGAGTTAAATCTTGAGGTTGCTTGGGTTATCTTAAGTCATAAACAACATTGGATTTGGACTGCCATTAACACAACCATTCCGGCTTACTAGTTTTAAAGGCCTCTCATGAGACGGAGACTCTATACTCATCAGTGCAGATGAGAGTACAGAAGTTTTTTTTTTTTTGCTTTTTTTAAAATAATTGTTAATGCAAACACCAAATTAATTTATGTGATTCACGAGAATAGAGAAATTTGGTATCGGTTTTAAAATGTTTGTAAAAAGAGTGCACCGCCAGTATTTATTAAACGTACTAAACATAAATTTAATTTATTCGAATCTGTGAGTAAAAGAGAATCGCTGCGAAATATGTGGTCAGTTGCGGCTGAGGTACGGAGGCCATCGTTCGTGGTGCTACGAGTACACCAAAAGCGCAAAATAAGGAGAAGCTGAAGGAGTCCTGAGGAGGAGGCCAGCGAGCGCTGCGCGTGCGCGCATGGTGACGTCAGCGTGTGCTGGGGCTGCAGGCCCGTGACGGCCGCTGACGTAACCGGCCGTGCGCGGCGCGCGGTTTCGCGCCTGAGCGGACCCTGCGCGCGCACGCCTACTCGCCTGCGCGCGTGCACACGGCGGAGTGTGAAGACGTGGCCTCCGGGAGGCGAGCACAACGTAGAAGTGTGTGTGTGTGGGTGGGTGGGTGGAAGTTGCTGTGTGCGTTTATGCGCGTACGGTGTGTTGTGTTCTGATGTGTGGGTATGTTGTGATTATCATAAGCATTGGTGTGTATTTGTGTTCGTAGGCGTGGGCAGCGTGCGTTTGTGACTGTGTGAGCGGGCGGATATTTGTGTGTGTGTTATCGCGTGCGGAGTGAGGCACTGCGTTGTTATTGAATGATATTCACTTCTGTTGTTTTCTAAGTTTCGGCATGAAATTAATAGTCTCTTTAACATTATGTGTAAAAGATGAGTGGAATGAAATAATTTTATAACGAGATGTTTTCGAAGACTTGGATCCTTGTTTCTATTTGAAATATTTCAGCCGTAACTGTGCATTACAAGAAGAATTTCTTGGCGATTTGAAAAATGGCAAAATGCCACTTTGCCAAACGTCGTACGTATATGTTATGTTTAGGAATTTCTTTCGGGACATCGTTTTATCATAGCATACTAGTTCATTTCTGTGAAAATTCTTTGACAATATCGTAGATATAATAAGTTACACAAATGGGCCAAGAAATAATTTTTAAAAAAATTGTAATTTTGTGTACCCACTGAGCGGGAATGGCGAAAAAGCTTTTGCAGATATTGCGCAATTAAATTACAGAACGGCAGTGGAATATTCTTGAAATGTTGAGCATTGTGCGCAATTCAGATGCGCGATGTTGTTCGGCCTTCCCGTGAATGATGTGTTCGACCTTGATTACTGCCCTGCTAGCTCAGCAAAACAAATGCCACGGTAAGGCTGCCGCGCGTTTTTCGCCTCAGTGCGGCTGCTCGGATTACATTGCGTCTGCCGAACACGCGACTGCACGCAGGGCGCGCCGATTAGCTCACGCGGTATACTCACGCGCACGTGGAGTTGCAGGTCATTCGATCCTCCCAAGGGACCGTCGTCGACTATGGGTCGTCCAGGCTCACAACACGCTCTCCGGACAGTGAGCGCGGCACGAGCGCGAAGGACGGCAAATTCAATTGCGTGTATTGCTCACGCAAGAGACATCGGCACAGGTCTTACACACACTTGTGCATCTCCTCCATCGAAAAGTATTACGTTCTATATCTGACAATCGATGGACGTTTCGTGAGGTATCCATTAGCGAGAGGGTCCTATGCTCCTCCTACCGCCCTCAACTCGCTCGGTCTGGTGCTATTTCCAAGGCGGGGCGGAGAGTGGGAGGAGCGTATCGCTTTCATGAAGGTTAGTCTTCAAATGTTTTCAGAACATTGTGAGCTTCGTTCCAATGGTTGAGTATCATCTTTCCGAGACGGATAATCCTGTTGGTTGATTCTGATCATTAATGAAACTTAGTGAAATTCTTCTCATGAAGATATTCTTGTTAGGATTAGTGAAATATTACGACTCCCCAACTGGATATATTGTATTGTCATCTTTGGTTCGAATCTCACTGAATCTGTGGAACATACATAGCCATTTCTTCTTAGAACTTTTTCCAGCCGACAGCCGATTATTCTTTGCGTCTCGATGGGACGTATATTTGACCACACACTAGTCAATAACACACTTGGCGGGCTCCTCTGATCTGTGGTCAGCGCAACGTGAGGCCCTCCGCGACAACACACACATGAGAGACGAGGGAAAACAACCAAGCCCAAAGCGGGACTCGAAACCGCGACCCGTCAGAACTAAGCGCTGAGTCGGTACACGCTCTTAGCCGTCCCGGTCGGCGTCCATCCATTTACGATTATAATTTATTAAAATTTTTCTTTTGTTGAATAATTGTGCCGTTACTTAATTTTTGCTGTGGAAAAAATTCTGAAGTCTGTATAAATCATGCTTTATAATTACGTTATTTAGTTCTGTATAGGATTAAAATAGTTTCCGACTGCCTATGAATTCTTCCACGTGTAGTTGAAGGCGGGATAGTTGGCGGATGCGTTATCTGCTTGTTCCACGAAAGGGAGGCGGGAGGCCGTGAAACAACTGTCAAGTTCTCGAGTTTCCAGCGCCAGCCCGCGCGCTCTCGATCGCAGGCGCCCGCCCGCCCGCCTCTCAGCGACACGTGTTGCACATTAGGAGCTGCCATTCGCCATCCCACTCTCGTATTGCAAGATCTCTAGAGTGGCGGTATTCCATGACATGGGGACGTACAAGTTATAAATGAAGCGCATTTCATAATTTATTTACCGGAACAAATAATATTATTAGTAATTAAAACGCTGGTGAGGTAGATACCTTCTAATATAATATTTTGTATTAACTTATACCTATTTTTTTATAATTCATGTATTAATGTAATATTATTTCCATAATTCTAATTGTAGCTTTGAGGATTCGCGATCGAAACGATCATTAGGAAAATAAATTATTCATACTAGACTACATCTTTAATTTACCATATTTAATTTTATTATATTGGTAATGTTGGACTCACAGTGTAGTGAAATAAATATCTTGAACAAAAAAATTGACTGAGTTTCTTTGGATTCATGATTGCAGAAACCTGAAGATCTATTTCCATTGCACGCAGAAATCCAATGAAAACGATGCCGCGCCGGTCATATGAGATGTCTAAGATTAGACACCCAGGAGCGTGGCAAAAATTCTCAAAACATTAATGAAACAGTTTCGATTTTGTTTAAAAAATGTAAATATTTCATTGTGCTATTCCGTATATTCTTTTACCGCGTGTAAAGCCCGTTATACACGGTCATTTTTGCATCATTTCTCGTCGGTACAGACAAGTTACGGACCAGACTGGATGCAATTTGTACGGAAAAATGAAGCATGCTTCATTTTTCCGTACAAATTGCATCCAGTTTGACTATGGCGCTCCTGGTGTTACTCTATGGAACTTTCTTCGATTCCGGGCCCTGGAGAGTTGCTCGAACATTAGAGCGTTTTGTGCTGTTTTGGTTGTGATTTCGTGAGGTTGAGTGTTCAGCGACGCCATTTGTGCGAATTTGTGAGTTCCAGCGGATTTTTACTTCCTCTTAATTTCGACGAAGTTTCAGTCTGTTTTCTGCACCCAGGATTTCACCCAAGTACAGCGTTTCTTTCTTTTACGTTCTGCTTTTACTATAGCTGAAGCCACAATAATGTATAGCGGGCTTAAGAACTGAGTTTTCACGCTCATTTTCTGCTTGCAACCCAGCTGACGTGATGCAATTGCGAGGGTCCAAGGAAGAGGACGCCCGCCATTAAATGTTTGCTACTCACATGTTGCGTTATGGGGCAGTATCTTTTTACGTATATTCTCGATGTGTAAAGAATTATTCCGTATACATATATAATACTATGTTGTAGCAGAACTCGTAAAATCGTGTTTTTGTTGAAATATTCAATTTATTGCAATGTTTTACGAGAGTATTTTATTTGTTATTGAACAGGATGCGTGCTACAGTTTGGTGTCGTTTTGTTCAACAGCAGTTTTACTGCTTTAAGGAACTAGTTATTATCCGTATTTTTTGTGCTTAGATTATTTCGTATAATTACATTCAACATTTCTCGTCCTCGATGTCTGTTAAATGGAATAAACCAAATACTTTTCTTCAATGGGAACCAAAGCACCGACCCTAATCCTAATGTTGCGCAATCGAAGAGAGAAAATAGTGACTTTTTACGAAATAATAAATTTTCGCTTTCAATATTTTTGTTGCGAAGCAGAGAGATTTTATATATATTATATATATATTTTATATATATATATATATATATATATATATATATATATATATATATATATATATATATATGCACAATTGTTTAAAATTGTATAATAATCTTAAGAGTTTGTATATTTGTTTGGTAGACAAAGAAGAATTGAATTTTTAGATAATTCAAGAAATTGATTCGTTTCAAAAAGCATAACTCTCTTTCTGAAATGTCGCTTTTCCTCCTAAAACCTAACAGAGAATCAGCCGCTCTTTTTGTTGAGTGACTCGCCAAAAATCATTACTGAACAGAACTCTCAAAGGTTTCATGTGAATGCCTTGTTGAGATACGCATATAAAAATGGATTTGGTAGATTCCATTGAATTTGCGCTCTTGGTATTTGTAAACTATTGGATTTTAAGCAATACGTGGCGATAAAAGCTTCTTTTTTAATGGGTACGTGACATAAAAGTGCAATAATAGAGTTCTGAAAATGCATTCCGCGGAAGAATCAGGTTCGTTTCACAGTTGTTAAGCCTGTCTCCGCCCTGAGGGCTCGTCGTAATTCACCAATCTATTCGACCGAAATGGCGACTGGCGTCCATTTCCATTGGGCGGACGGACGGGTGATGGATGGGCGGTCACTCGTCCATTCTACTTCGCGACGCCGATGTTAATGACTCTGATCTGTACAAAAGGACTTTCATTCTAAAGTTCTTCAATACGAGGGTATTCTTAGATCTTGATTAATCCTGTGACCGGTAGTATGTTTTAGCATCGCGTCCTTACATGCTTTCGCTGAT
The DNA here is from genome assembly GCA_038098605.1 of Gryllus longicercus. NCBI lineage: Eukaryota > Metazoa > Arthropoda > Insecta > Orthoptera > Gryllidae > Gryllus > Gryllus longicercus. The sequence goes on from JAZDUA010001017.1 coordinate 233,806, forward strand.
ACAGTACATCAATCATAGAACTTAATATATCAGAGGTCGTGAGCTATTCAAGGCTAGATCGAATGTTCTCTTCCTGTGATTTATAAATTCCTAATTCTACGGCCCGTATTACGTCACTGATTGTAAAAGTTAAAATTCAATAAGATTGCCATTATGTTGCAGGGATGCCAAGCATGCTTTGCCAGTATGTTTCATGACAATCGGTCGAATTATTTCCAATCGCAGATCTGCCCTGACAAAGCTTATTTGTCCATCCCTCTCGGTATATTGTCGACCTCATTTGTTGGCCATGACTCCTCCAACGGGGGGGGGGGGATTGTCATAGACAGTGAGTTTCACAGGCGTCTGACGGTTCGTCCTTCTAGTGACAATCATCGTGGAGGCCCCTGGGACCCGTATATTAGAAAAACTATTTATCAACTGTAATTCGATGTTAGTAGAACGCCGGAATTGACAGTCAAAGATACTCATTCTTAATGTTTTAGCCATTTCGAAATATTTGACATGTCTTTTATCAGAAGAGTAACTTTGCTAGTAGTATTTGAACACAGGTGATATATGATAGTGATGAAATTGACATCTTTTGAGGGAAGGAATGATAATGTTTTGTTGTTGTTGTTGTTGTTGTTAAACAATACATATTGCTGTTGAAATGTTTGAAAAAATAGAATCGTCGAGTTCCTATATTACCACTAAATTATTCATAACAGCTGAAATATACAGTGTGTGATTTTGCGTTGTCTGTGGAATGTGTGTTTTAAAGGTGACAATTCAGTTACTGGCGTGAATTCTCGCCTCGGTTGTCTCTCTCCGCCCAAGCAAGAGAGACTGGAGATTGGCGCACAGAGGCCCTTCCGCTGCTGGCTGCGTGCCCGACTCGTCAGATGTCGGGAGTGCGTGCAAACACAATGGGTCACTCAACAAACGAGAGAAGACAGCGCGCGGTGTGAAGTAATTGGACGCGGTCAGTGTTTGTCTCTTTGGTTTCGCCTACCGCGGCGCCACACCGACGCAAGCGTCTTGTGCTCTCAGCAGCGGAACTAATTTCGTTGAATGTGAGTGACTTGAACGGATGGAAACATTTCCCTACATTCTTTTGACAAAAATTGCAGTTCCGAGCTTACGTTATTTATGGTAATAATTTTCTATTGACTATAATTTTCAATATTATTACCTACAAATGCTTTACTGTAATAAATAAATACGATATCATATTTGACATAAAATGTAAATATTAGTAATGAAGTTCACGGGATTTGGTCGGAGTAAAGTAAAAAATTTAAATATTCAGTTTGCTGACATGATTGCCGAAGTGAATACATACTTCGATAACCTGATATGTTCGTTGTAATGGCATGCAGTAGGTGCAATTTTATCAGCACGATGTTTTACCATTTTCGTTAATATTTGTTGAAGTCAGACTAGTTTTGTCCTTTTCACAATCGTCAGAAGCGGACGTTCAGAAGAGGCTCAGATATTTTCCCCTGAATTTACATATGTATTGTTCATTATGCGATTCATGAAGGTAATGTATAAAGAACAGCGTATTTTATAATCCTGACTAAAGGACTTGATAACAAAAAAATAGGAACGTGTAGCTTGCACTTGGTACAATATTGTTATGTTTCATGAATTTGAGGTGAGGTCTGTATTGATATAATGTTGGATTATTAAATTATAGAAGTACATTCTAATAGTATGAACGTGAATAGAATACAAATCTAGCATTAAAATTTTTACCGCCCTTTTGCACGAGTATATTTCGTCCATCGTCTGATTCATCGGTTAGAGAAATGCTCATTTTTTTCTCTCTCTGCTCTTGACTGGCAGAGAACATCAGAAATGATTTTTTCTGCTCCTATTCGCCGATTGTCATGTCAAATACGTAGTAAAACCGCATGGCAGAAATAGGGTGGCCACCAGCTGGTTGTGCCCTTCCGCAGTGGCAATGACGCCGCCACCGCCCGCGATGAGAGAGCGCTACCTGCGGGGCTGACGCCACTCCGCGCTCTTCGCCTCCATCGCTGTTGCCAACGTTACCTCCGCTCTCTTGGCATCGCTACCTCCGCCACCATTACGGCCAATACTAAGTATATCACAATCCCTACCATCTCGGGCGTCGGCTGTGCGATCAATCGCGACTTGAAAAAGTCCCCGCCACCCCCAACGACGTGTCGTGGCGGTCGCGGGCTTCTCGATCAAGTCGCGGAATGCGGACGGCCGCCGGGATGAGTCAGGCGAGACGCGGCAACAGCGCGCCTTGGCGCGGGCGCGCCCCGCCACCCGCTCGACACCGCTCAGCGCCCCGCCCCGCCGCGCCGTTCCTCCGCGTAGCGCTGCGCGGCTCGGGCCGGCTCTGCGCACCGCCGTGCCGCGGCCGGCTCGGCTCGGCTCGCGCGCGCAGTGAATGGAGGCCGAGGCGCGGTGGTCGTGCGCCCCGCGGGGCCAGCGCGCGGCGCCGCTCAAAGGACGGGATGTTGCGCAGCTGGTGGTGCACGGCGCAGGAAGTCGTGGGAGAACTTACCTTTTCATCCCGGGACGTGCGGCCTGTGCAAACATTTTGTGCGAAGCGTCGTCAATGTAGCCAGCGTCTCGTTTGAAGGGCTTAATAACCACGTCGTCGGCTTTGCAGCTTCATACACCGTGCGTTTATTCCAGCTGAAGGCTCGTATGAAAGTCATTCAGTGATTTTGACTGCGTGGTAATTGGCAACATATCTTGTAATGTAATATTTGCCAATTAATTTATTATGAAACAAAGCCTGATCGTTAATTGCTTTAGCTTCCCATTGACGAAATACAAAATATTTCAGAATTGCTATCAAAGAAATGAACGGTTTTCACAATTCGAACTTACCTTCTATTATCTTGTGACTAATTTCTCTCGCTGGATGAAAGGGTAAACACTGAGCTCAGGCCGGAGAAAAGGCTTTTACAGCTTTTTAAACTTCAGCTTCATGTTAAAAATCGACAGCATTTTAAGAATCCTGGTCTTTTATCCCTTATCGCCCTCGAAAAGGAATTGACTACCTAACTCTACAAAATCGAGTGTGGCCAGCTTGAACATGCAAACCACAGAACATTTATTGGGTACCAATTAGTGTAAAATGTACTAATGGGTTCTGTGCAACGCCTAATTTCCAACGCATTTTATTCCAGATAACATTCAAGTCTCTAATGATTTCGCTACGCCGCAAGTTGGAGAAGAGCCGCCAGCGTTGACAATTTACATAAAACAAACTTCAGCGTCTGCAAAATATAATTTGAAATGCTTCTGTTTGCTCAAAATACTTCGTTGCCGAACACTTTGTTAGCATGTTTGGAATTGGAAGTAGCCATTACCGAAATACACTGTACTGTCCTAGTTTGTTCCCGTTTTCTTCTCCGATCCCGTTGCAGATTTGCTCATTAAACAGAGGTAGAGTGTTAGGACCCGAAACACACTGTAATGTAAGTCAAAAATTTCTGCGCTTCGCCGTTTTCAAGACTCGCCATTCGAGAAGTGAGAAGTCATGGAACTACGTCACACTAAATATTAATACTGGACAATCATGCAAGTAGTTATCCAACATGTTGGATACGTTCGTATTTATGCAATGAGTCTGTAACCAGGGAATTTCGTATCGTGAGGTTGAAAGAGAGCACTTGTCCAGGCGGGGGAGACGAAGGGTTTGTGGCGGAAACTTCACCGCACCACCCGTTCGCGCCAGGCGCCTCTTTATCCCGTAAATTGCGGATCGTGCGTCACGCTCGCGAAACACTGCACGGCCCGCGCGCGCCCCGCCCACCCCGCAACCTGCCAGGCCGCGCCACGCCACGCCGCGCCACGCCACGCCACCCCGCCACGCCGCCCCGCCCCACGCCGCCCCACGCCGCGCCGCCACTCCACGCCACGCCGCGCCACGCCATTTTACATACTTACACACGTTATACTGTTTTGATTTAGATTTCACTAAACAGCGACCTGTAATTTATCAGACATATATTTAGAGATATACTAGCACATACAATACTGCTCATTAAGAATTGTATCGGTTACTGGTTTGTGACGCCAAAATCCGCCTATTTCAATGTTACATTCGTTGGTCCTTCGCGCCAATCACCAAATAACGGTACAGGAGAGGAGACTCTTTTCGCTACTGCTATTGCCTGAGCACTGTCCCCTCCTGGCGATCAGCCCGGCTCGCATGTGCACCTTTGCTTACGGACTGCGCTTTCAGAATTTTGCCTTTGGGTAGGGATCTCGACTGTCATGGGGAGACAAATTCGGTGCACACAGGAGATTACCCAAAGTGAGTGAAAGATAAGAATGATAAAAGATCCAACGAAAACTCGTGGTTCATTAATCGGAGCAATTAGGAAGAGAAACCGGCGTTACGAAACTACATCAAAAATTAGAAAAATTGGAAGTGCATGTTAATGTATTGAAAACGCAATTAAATACGTGGCAGCGGGTGGCTTTTTCACAATAACACCGACTTCTTACAAGTGAAAAATTGGAAAATTGGATTGCATGATGGCGTGCTTGCCGTTCCTCCCGATTCAACTCCGTGAGTCAATGTTTCCGAGTCAACCCTAACAGTAGGTTACGTGAGAAAATGGTTTCATCATGTGTGTTAGGACGGTCTGGGAACCATCCGAGTATAATTTCAGCATTAATATTCTCAGAGCGGTTGCGTGAGAGAGTGTATGCGCGTGCTCGTAATAATATTCGCACATGTGCTTCGTTAGGTCGTAAAGCGGCGCTGGCAGCGTATTCGAAAATGAAGACGCTTTGCCGATGTAAGCACCCAATTTGCTTGAAGAGACGGAACGCGGAAGGCATTTGGCTCGTCAATTTCTGCAGAAACGCGCTGGGAAAGTTTATGTCGATGATTATATCTCGTTGCCAGAGTAAACCTTTCATCAGTCGGTAGCGTTCCTAATCGTCCTCATTCGGAAGCGGCTGGCGGCGTCCTGGACTCAACGTCTGGGGTTTGGGGCCTCCTTAAAAGCGGTCGATTCCCTGTTGAGCACGGCCTGCTGTCGCCTGGCGGAAGCGGCCCTCTCCTTCGGCCCTCTGGCAGATATTGGTACGCCTCCAAGAAGACGAACACATCAGAATATTTCCGTAAAGTGTGCCCAAAATCGGACGGTCATTTATTTTGGAGGAGTTCGGAGGATCGGACGGAGTTTCATTTGATGTATGAGTAGTATATTATGAACTTCGTTGAAGGAAGTACATATTTGACGCTGTCTTCTTAAGCGAGGTATTTAATTATCTCTGAGCTCAATATAGAGTAATTGTATTTAATAAGGTTTTTGTAAATAAGTAATGTAAATCTGAATTACTTAGCATTTAGATTTAAACTGAAGTTATACAGCTTATAAATGTTTACTGAGGCATATTCATTTGTATTTGAAAGAAAAAGTCGCAAGTTATGTCCAGGGTGTCTTGCATCCTAAATGTTGACACATGTAATTATGTGTAAAAATAATAAACATCTAAACTAAAAAAATAAAATGCATGTCGTGCAATTTCTTTTTGTACAATTTTATGAATTATAGCAATAATTTCAATCAATTGCCACATTGCAAAATGTATAACTCATATAAGGTGTAAAATGTGTTTTAAACTTGAAGACACCCTATTGTCACCTTCATCCCAACCAAAGAGATCGAGAAGACTTGTCTTGAAGTTTCTCATGTTTATCTAACCTGATGTAAATACGGGTTTTCTGATCGGGGGGGGGGGGGGGGGGGGGGGGGCTCCCATTGTACTCGCCACGTGTCTCGACACCTCAAATCAGCAAAGGCGCGAGCGCAGCGGAAGGGCGTATTTCAAAGCCAGCTGCAGCAGACGCCGCCGCCTCAAACGCAGCCTTGGCGAATGAGGAGGCTTGGTGCAACGTGTAATTTGGAGCGGCAGCCGTTAGTTAAATTACGAACCGCACGCGGGGCGCCTTCGCTGCGGTTCAGCTCCGCTCGGCGTCGGCGTCGGCGGCGGCGGCGCCCGCGCGGCTGTTTGTCTGGAGGGGTCGCGGGGGCGGAAGCACTTCCGGTGCCAGCCCTCACCCCCTTCTGCGCCCCGGCCCCCGCCCCCACGCCCTGCCCCTGGGGATACACCCACGCCGCGGGCCGAGATGGTGCCGGCCGCCCCTGGGGCCCACGTGGCCTCCTGCTGCTCGTTAGCGCGGCCTTCCTTGTCGCAGGGAATCGATGTGTTCTCTCGCGAAAGGCTCCTGCGGCTGCGTCCGTTAGTTTCGCCGGTTCCACCGATCGGTTTGACGATCGTTTTTCAGGCTGTGCGGTGTGTGAACCGGCGCTTTCCAATTTGCAGACTACGATATAAACTACGTCGGATTGAGAATAATATAGTGTATGTTGTGTAATTCGTATTTATTTGAGTTTGATGTGAATATTGTGTTGAATTTTATTGATGTAGATGTTGAATGAAATTAATTTTCAAATCAATGTTATCACATCCTACTTCGAGCAATAGAGCATGAACGCTCATATGTTTTGCTTCTACACCGCGCATTTTCGTGTGTCATGCATCATGGAACGTAGTGAGATCTCTCGGTTGTGCAAAAATATCTGATCACGATTGCATGTATCGTTTGAAAGACTCCCATTCTACACACACACACACACATACACACACAGGTTTACACGCAAATTGAACAAAAATGCTTGTCCCTACCTGAATGTTTCCCATTCAGACTCGCTTTTCCCCACTTCCTCTCGTGAGAGGTTTCCTTGTAGCTGCGAGCCGCCTTCCTCCTCCTCGTTACCCCCTCCCCTTAGCGCCTGCTGGGCCGGCGCGGCGCTGCGCCTCGTGGGCGGTCGTCCCCGGCTGCGCCATGCGCGCGCGCGCTCGGTCGCGCGGAAAGTGGCGGCGGCGATGGTAGTGGTGATGTTGGGGGGGGGGGAGAAGATGACAGCGGTGGCGGTGGCAATGCTGTTTGCGAGGGCCGAAAGCGGAGGCAGCAGCGGTGGCGAAGGCGATGATGGCAGGGGCAGAAGGCGAAGGGGTGGAGGTGGCGGCGGTGATGTGGGGGGGGGGGGGAGAAAGCGAAGGCTGTGGAGACGGTGGCGGTATCGGGGGTGATGTTGGCGGCGGCAGAAGGCGAAGGCGTTGGCGGCGACGGCCGGAGGTGGGAGTTGGCGCCCCCCGCCGCTTCTCCCGCGCTGCTTCGGTGCGCCCTTTCGGGAACGCCCCCGCGCAGAAAGCGGCCCTTTGTAGGAGCCCATCCGCCCCGCGCCGCCCCTCAACCGCTCGCACCGGTTCATATCGCCCTCCGCCCGCCTCGCCGCCTGCCGCCTCTCCGCCGCCTTTTCAAGCTTCTCAAACTCGAGGCGATTGCTTTTCTGGTATAATTTACGATGTAATGTCTCATATAATGACCGATATCCTTTTCACATCAGACATTCTGGTTTATTAATCGTTAATACAGATACCAGATTCCATATTGTGATAGTGTTATTAAGTACAATAGATCAAACATGAAGAAGCTACTGGACGATTTCTAACGTACGTGAAAATCCAAGTAAACAGAAGAATTTATGGAAATATCCAGTTTTCCCCGTACTAGAAGTTAACTAGTTAGACTGGGTTGTGATTTTTGTCGACAGAACTCCGGGAATACAGTGCACTTTACTTTTTAAAAATAGCACGTTTGGGCACATTCATTTTCTTCGTTCTTCTCTCTGGCACCCTTTACGGTCCCCACGTGCTGCCTGTTCCGCGCTCTTGGATCTGAAAGTGCTTTTTGAGAAAGTCCTCTGTGGACTCCAGATGTGCGCGATCTGGGCCTCCCTGCTATTCGTTGCAGAGCAGAATTTCATGTCTGAAAAGGGGCGCGTGACATGATTAATCGGTTCCATTTTTACGGAACATCAATACCTTTGCAGACCGAAGGCAGGAGAACCTATAAGTTATATTCCATTTTTAAAGGGAGGATGCCTTGGCGAGGGTTTTGTAAGTGATATATTCAAAACTACTCCCAATACGCTATTTGAACAATGTTTTTAATTTACTTTTGAACAAATCAGAACTCGCAAGAAGGTGTGTTATGAGTGTCTGTGTGAACTACAAGAAGTATTGATAGATAGAACGCTAAGGGAAATCATGAGGTTACTAGCCCGATTTAGAACATCGTGTAAACTGATTTACATGGTACAGTTTTGAATATGTCATTAATCTTGAGTGAACGTTTCAGATTCCACGTCAAATTTTCCAGTTGTCACAATCACTTCGTGAGATAATGACTCCGTCGATTTCCATTTCAACAACTGGTAATTATTGTTAAAGATCTCGCGAGGGCCGCCTGCCAAATCGGCCGCAGCATCTTTTGTAAGTCATCACGACGCCCGTCACGTGCGCCTGGGTCCCCTCCTCATACGGAGCGCGAGGCTGCCTGTTCGCGCGCATGGCGAGCCCCCGTGGGCCGGCGCTGCCTCATTCGGCTCCGCGGCCGCTTCCCCTCCCCTCCCCTCCCCGTCTCGGCGCTTGCGCCTCCTGCCGTGCTCGCCTCGGCCCGCCCCAACCCACCCCGTCTTCCCCTCCCCTCCCGGCCCATTCCGTGCTCCTGGGTTGGGACGGCCCCGTGCCCTCCCAACCCAGCCCGCCTTCCCCTCCCATCCATCCCGGCCCGTCCGGTCCGGTCCCGTCCCATCCAATCCCAACCCATCCCATCCCATCCCATCCCATCCCATCCCATCCCATCCCATCCCATCCCATCCCATCCCATCCCATCCCATCCCATCCCATCCCATCCCATCCCATCCCATCCCATCCCATCCCATCCCATCCCATCCCATCCCATCCCATCCCATCCCATCCCATCCCATCCCATCCCATCCCATCCCATCCCATCCCATCCCATCCCATCCCATCCCATCCCATCCCATCCCATCCCATCCCATCCCATCCCATCCCATCCCATCCCATCCCATCCCATCCCATCCCATCCCATCCCATCCCATTCCACCCAGCCCCATCCCACTCAGACTTCCTTTTCCTTCCCGTCCCGTCCCACTATTGCCGTCCTGCCCCGCCCCGCCCTGCTCCGACTCGCTGCGTCGCGCCCGCCTCGCCCCCTCCCGGCTCCACCCTTCCCTTTCCCGCCACGGAGCCGCCTCCACTTGCCCCGCCCCTCTGCACGTCGCCCCGCCCGCTCCGCATTTAATTCTGTGCCCACCTGCCCCGTCGCTTCGCACAGCTATGCCTTTCTGTTCTGTCATGTCGAGCACCACCTCCTCGGCTTGGCTCGGCAGCCTTGGCTCCTAATGGACTATTCTTTATCTTATCCGTCTCATCGCTGCATCGGAATCTGGCTCGGTATTTGTATTACCAAATTTATGAAGGAATTTAATTCTTCTGAAGTAGATAAGGACCACGATGCACGACGTTTTGATCACACAATGGCATGGTATTTAATTTTTTTCCTCTTTTTTTCAGGTGAGTTGCAGTTTTTAATTCTCTACACTCTTCGAGTAAGGAAATGCGCTATGGATATTGGTGAGTTGAATCATTAAGTTTTGTTAAATTTTGCAAATGATATTGCATTGTTTTATTATTAAAGGAAAACAACAATACTTTATGACGTTTATTCAATCTTGCAAATTCTTTTTATGGTGACGCTTCAAAATTAATGGCATTTAAACGGTGTAGGAACGTATAATTTGCTTATTGTTTGCATTTCAGTACAATACAAGAAATATTTCAGTAGACACTGTTCCAGAAATTTCACGCAGGTTCGTCAAGTCAACTACTTTTTCCGGTGCGTTCGTGTTATCTTCTGGGTTCCTCCTCCATTATCCCACTCGTGTAGCCGGGGCGATGGTCTCGCGTTCCCTGTCGTGTTCGCGCGTTGGACGGCCGAGCCGCCACCTCCAGACGAGCGCGGATGGGCGCGGCTGCTCGGCGCGCTGGCGGGGGCGGCCCGGGAGGACGGGCGCCCGCCGCATTACAAATTCCTGCCTCGTCCACTCGCGAAACCTGCTATCTGCCTGATGTCGGACCGCCGTGCGCCAGCCCGCCATTGTCCGCGGCTCGATGCTATCGGCGCCCCGCCGATGTGGCCCGCGGGGCGGCGCGGAGCGCGATGGACGGACCCTGACAGGACGGGCGGGGCGGGGCCGGACGCGTGGGTTGGAAGGAAGAGGAGCGAGTGCAACAACAGAAATAAAAGAGGGGAGGGGCGGGAAAGAAGAAATGGACGAGACGGAGTAAAGGATGGTACGAGAACGGGGCGAAACACGCGAAATGAGTTAGATGGGATGAGAACAAACGCGAACGGATTGAGGCACAGAAGCAAGGAGGATGGAAGCAGGCGGAGGAGGGAGGACATGCGGGTAGGAGCGAGACAGAACTAGCAGAGCCAGCTGACTGGGTGACTGAGATGGCAGAGGATGAAACGTTAAGTGGACAGATTGAAATACGTGAGCGAGGCGGAGTGAATGGGCGGACGAAGGAGGGAGGGGCGAGGGCGCGAAGGATGGGTTGGAGTGGGCGGTGACCAGGCGTTTAGCGAGTCGATCTGGCGGCGCCGCGGGGGCGTCGTGCTATAGAGACCACAGTGACCATCACTTCGGGTATCGTTCGCAGTGTGTCCGGGTTGTTATATCTGATCGCCGCCGTGGTTTTGTTTCTTTCTTTAGATAGTAAGGTTCCCAAGGGTGCTAATTTTTGTGACGTAAATTAATGGGCCTAAAAGCCGGCAAAGACTGAAACTGATAATGCCGATGTAGAGCGCAGGAAGAATCGCCAGTTGTAACTCAACTGTTGGGCATGGTTGCTTGTGTGCAATTTTTCGCGCTGACATGTGTTGTCCCTTAGAGACCTCACGAAGCGCTACCTCACTGGAAAAAAATACTTCTGTGTTGACACTGCAGGTGTCTCAAGTACTATCTTACGCTCGAGTTCTTTGTCTAAGCAGGAAGAACAAACTTGCCTCCTTAAATCATTAATATGTATGTGTGAAGTGCGTAGAGTATTCAATCGAAAATGTGTTTCTTTTCCTTGAAGGAACCTGACCACCATGAGTGTGTTTTTGGGCGGGGTGCTGATGTACAAGATATTAGACAACGAAAACAACCCGATCTACATGATCAGAGCATGTTTTAGTCAATTTAGTGTTGAATTTAGAATTTACGCTTGCCTTATTTGCATACCGGTTAATGATTATTTACGGTTCTTTCGACTTACCTGACAGAAACGTTCTGTTTCTGTAAACTTAAGAGAAATGTGTATAATAGGCATTGCAGATTTGAAAGATATACCTCCACTCATATACTCGTATGTTGTGATTAAACTAAAGGAATGCTGAAAAAGCGTGACCTATTGTTTCTCATTTAACGATGCCCCCCACTAGTCTACTTAACTCTTATTTCTATTTCTTAGAACATCAGTTTTCAGATGCTCCTTACTACCTTGTACTCAGAAAGTTGTTTAAAATTGGGGAAGAACAACTGCATACGACAACGGACTGTTGAAATTCGAGGCACTAAACAAGGGAAAAAGAATAATGGGGTCTTTTATGTAGTAATCGTGCCATTTTTCTTGCTTATGCAGGAGAATAACACTTAAATGTTTGTATTTTCAGGGTATGCTCAATCAATTTTCAGGGTATGAATCGTGCTACAATACGTAGCGTATAATGTTAACATGTGGCGCAATATGGTTAATATTACGCTACACCGTTCCGGAGCTAGTAACATTTCTTTTAAACATCACTTTAATGGACTATCTTGTTTTTATAGAGACTCACAATAGAGCGTTTAATCCTGGCACGTCTCCAGTTCTCTCCACTGCGTCCGTCATGTGGATTCCAGTCCGCGTTGCCAGATCTCCTGCGCCCGAAAGACCTCGCCGGGGCGGAGGAGCTGAGGACGCAGGAGCGGCGGCGGCCGCCACCCGCCAATTACCGACTTTATCACAGTCCTGCGTTTTTGCACGCGCTGAAAGCGGAGCCCGCCGCTCGGGGCCGCCCACTCCGCCTCCGCCCCCCCCCCGCCCGTTCCGCCCACCTCCCGCCAGCCCCGCCCTGCTCCACCCCGCCCCGCCCCTCCTGCATTGCGTTCGGCTGACCCGTCCCGCCTCGCCCCGCCCAGCGCCACTCCGCCCGTCCCACCCGCATTACGCTCGACTGACCCGCCCCGCCCCCGCCCCGCCCCGCCCCGCCCCGCCCCGCCCCGCCCCGCCCCGCCCACCCCACTCCACCCCACTCCACCCCACTCCACCCCACTCCACCCCTCTCCACCCCACCCCGCCCCGCCCGTCCTGCCCCGTCCCGCCCCACCCCGCCCCACCCCACCCCGCCCCGCCCGTCCCGTCCTGCCCCGCTCCGCCCCGCCCCGCCCCGCTCCGCCCCGCCCCGCCCCGCCCCGTCCTGCGTCGCCCCACAAGCATTGCGTTCGGCTGACCCGTCCAGCCTCGCCTCGCCTCGCCCCGCCCCGCCCTGTCCCGTCCCGTCTCGTCCCGCCCCGCCCCACTCCGCCCTTCTCCGCCCTCTCCGCCCGCCCCACCCGTATTACGCTCGATTCACCCGTCCCGTCATGCCCTGCTCCACCAGCATTGCGCTCGGCTGACCCGTTCAGCCTCGCCCCGCCCCGCCCAGCGCCGTTCCGCTCCGCGCCCGCCAGAGATCCTCCTGGCTCTTTCTTGTCGTTGGCCACTCTTCTCCGTTGGTCCATTATTTTTTTTCTGAATTCCCTCACCTGTCAGTGGTTTTTTCAAATCTAAATGCAGCTTATCGTTGCCTGTTTATTCCTTTCTCCCTTATTTTGTTATTCACTGTTAAGATAATTTCCCCGTATCTTCAGAAACATCAAGTTCCTCTAAGCTGCTTTCTGCGGTTACACAAACTCCTTATGACACTCAAATCACACGTTCTTCCTGTACACACATCCTTCTTCCATAACCTTGCATTTATTTCCAACCCTACATACAACAATCTAGGAAGAAAAGTCCCTAAAAGCACGTATCAAAATGAAAATATTCACGTGAAGCAGTAACTTAAAAGCATTATTTTACGAAAACACACACTTCCTCCCCTCCCAGCTAATATTAACTAGAAACTGTTATGTTGACTGTATCTCTAAGGGCACAAGTCGCCATGAGTGACCGGTGATTTATGTTTAAAATATAATGTCAAATGTTATATTGTAGTATGTTACTTTAACACGTACTTGTATAGCCTATGGGCGGAACAGTTAAAAAATATTAAAAATATGACTGATTAGGCTTTGGTTTCTGTTGTTATAATCCCTTCTTGTGCTATTTATGTTTCTGTAAATTTTCGAGTTAAACTCGACGAAATATTGACAGAAATTATCTCCACATGCGCGATCTTCACTGAAAGTTTTTCTTTAATTTCGTGCTTTTCCAACAAATTCTACCTTCTTCAGATGTTCATTATTTTCTCGTGTGGTTCTTTCGCATTTGCGAACAGTTACCATACTTCTTCGCTGAACTTTTTATTCCCGTTTTACATGTGTACATTCCTACTCTTTCACGTAGCTGATGAACTGTTGTCCGCATTCGATTTGTACGTCGGTGTATGCGTCTTTTCTCCTTTTTCGGTCCGCGACAACGGAGCATCTGATTCACTACGAATAACTTGAAAAATCCGCATGAACTCTTCAGTTCCAAACCCGAAACCTTATCTCTGTTACACCTGATCTTCAGCTGTCTGCGTGTCCCTCCTTCCCTCCAGTTCTTGGGCCGCGCCCGCCCCGTGGAAGGGGAAGGGGGACAGGGGGGGGGGTCAGGGCGGGTGGGGCCGCGGCTGGCATACGCTCGCTCCACGCAAGGCCAAGGCGTCGCGGTCGAGGTCGCTATTCTTCTGCTCGCGCTGTTACTAGGGTAATGAATATGTAAATACGTGCGCAGCCGAGCTGCGGCGGAATATTTAAATAAACGCTGGGGCTGCGGCGTGGCAACCTGCGCCGGTTTTGTAACTGCGCGCTTGTGCAATGTTTTTGGGAACGTGCTTTCTTCTTTTTGCGTTTTTTTTACATTTTTAGGATGCGCTTTTTTTTTTTGTTCTTGCCGGCTTCATCCTTGGTATTCTGGTTCTTGCGCGGCGCTCGCAGCCCTTTTCCGTGCCCGGAGCGCGCCGCGGAGGAATCTAACGGCGGAAAGGGCTGCTTGCTCGGGAACGTTGGCGTCTGCCTTTTCTTACGTCAGATTTCTGTCGGGAATGCCAATGGGATGTTGCTATTCTGATTCTGCGCTCATTTCAAACAAAACACGTGCCTTGTGTTCTTCTTACCTTGCTTTGAGTTGTTTTAAGACATAAAAGTCCTACCGCTTGTGTGATTATACTTTGAAGCTTTGTGAGATAACATTCTGAGAAACCGAATATTTCACATTCACTTACGTCGATGAAAACAAGCCACCAAAGGAACCAAGCCACAAAAGGAATGGTGTGTAGAAAAAAATGTAATTCGTCAGTCAAACTGGTTGCGTCTGCTACAGGTCGGTTGTTTATTTAATCATCTACAGAAGTTCCGAACATGCCTTCCTATCCTATCTCGAATGAGGAAAGAAATGTTAAAAATAACCGAATTCTTCTCCCTCGCGTGCTCCAAGCGTTGACTTCCTGTTCCAGGACGACTCGACCCCATGTTCCACGAATCTCCCGTCCCTCTTGATCGTTCTTCAGCCCCAGCCGCCCGTCCTTCTTGCATCTCCCGACACTGAACCGACGGACATGGGTGGCAGGATACGCAATAAACAAAATACCCAGCAGCCCGAGTGTCCATTCAAATTTTGCGCTCGATTCAAAATTAATCATACCTTTCAAAAGTTATCCTTTGGGCAAGAAACGCATAATTTCAACCTCGAAGCGAAAAATGACGCTAACAGTTTTTTGCATAGTATGAATGAAATAACTCTCAGAAATATTTCGTATATCTTCAGTATTGAGTATTAAATAATTCCGTAATTGTGGATTCTGGAAACGATTTGGGGAATATTCTGTTCTTGAGCGATCGTTAGTTGTCAATCTCAGCGGAACCTTCTTTTTCGTCGCCACGGGCGGCGGCGGCGGTGTCGGCGGCGGCGATGATCAGGGGAATAAAAATAGTGTGCGGCGGCGGGAAGGGGTCGGGGCTGCTGCGGGCGGCGTCTGCCGCAGCCGCAGGACGCTCACCTGCCTCCCGGGGCGACCAGGAATAACTCCGCGCGGAGATCCTCCGCCGTCGCTCGCAGCAGGAAGTGCGGGGAGGCTACCTGATTCCCTTGGGAGGCGCTGCCTCGTCGTGCAACAGAGCGTATTCAATTCCCTCATTCAAAGAATGCCTTGCTGTTGTTGCAGTACTAAACATTGTCTTTGCGCTTCGATTCGCCCAAAGTTAGATTCGAGGCCAAATCGGAATAAATAATTATGACTTCTTCTGTCGGTATTTTAAAAAAACGCCATAGCGGGCTACAGAATCGAGGATGGACCTCCAATATTTTCGTAAATATTATTTTTAAAGAGGAATGTGTGCAACCTTGGCGTAGCGACAATTTGTGATGTAATCTTTCTCAATATACTAATACTAAATATAATAATTTGATATTGTTGGTTTTCATTTTAGTAAATCTGTTCCTGATTTTTTAAAACAAAATTTGATTTTTTTGCGCGAAGTTTATGAAATGTCTGTCGTCGAAGTCTCCAATATGCTTTAACATAAGAAAAAATTAGGATTTATTGTGATTTAATGTTAATCGATTCCTTATCTCGAGAAAACAGAACGACCAACGCCAACGACACAATACAGAAATATACAAATGGTTTCTATCAACGCATTAATTTCATCGGTTTCCCCCCTTTTTTTCTATAATAGTTTTAGGGATTATATGGCGCATCGCTGCAATTCCGGGTTTGCGTGGAAGCTCAGACCTTTGCAGTTTTCGTAAATCGACTTCCGATGCATAATTTTCAACTCATTTTTATGCCTAAATACTTATTGAATATACTAAACCATACTACACTATCGAATAGTTTCTTAGCAAGTTCGAAATAGAAAGCGGCCAAAATTTAAACTACATTATATAAGAATCCTTGCTTGTCCTCGTCTTTAATTCTCCGCTTTCGCTGTGAATTCGATTCTAAAATCTCGTTTAGAGAATAAAATAACGATAATTTAATTCCGTTTTTAATTCAAACTAAGTATGTTTGCCCATAGAAACAACTGAATTTATTATAGTGCATCGCACTCGTAACACAAACGTCCTTAGGAAACAATATTTACAATGTTTGCCTTTGATAATTTAAATGATCTAAATATGGTATTATCTTATATTCACGGAGTATAATCGAATAAATGACCGACTGCAATTTAAATTTCCGCTCTTCTCCGCTGCATGTATGACCTGTGGCTCCAATGCTGGTAATGCACAATGCTACTGTCAAGTAGGAGGCCTATCGCACCCGGCGCTCGTTTCCGAGCATTGAACGGCCGCTTCCAGCGACAGTCGCGACGGAGCGGAGTTCGCTGATTGCGCAGCGGGGCTGCGTGCCCGCGCGCCATCCCTCACCCCGTGGGAACTTCCGTCGCGTGAGGCGGTGATGGCGGTGGCGGTGTCTGGGACAGAGGCGGGGCGGTTGTGGTGGCGATGGTGATGGCGGGGGCTTAGGCACAGTCGGGGGGGGGGGGTGGAGGCGAAGGCGAGGGCGATGATGGGGGTAGACGCGGGGACTGGGGAAGATGCCAGAGTGGGGACTGGAGCGGAGGCGGAGGCAAGGGCGTCAGCGTGACTGCCCCTGTCCCCGCCTCCACCTCAGAGCCTAGAACGGGGTCTGGGGCGGAGGCGGGGACAGGGGCAGAGGCTAGAGGGGGGACTGGGGCTGAGGAGGAGGCAAGGGCGATGGCGGTGACTGAGGTGGAGGCGAGGACAGGGGCAGATGCTAGAGCGGGGACTGGGACTGGGGCGGAGGCAAGGGCGATGGCGGTGACTGAGGTGGAGGCGAGGACAGGGGCAGATGCTAGAGCGGGGACTGGGACTGGGGCGGAGGCAAGGGCGATGGCGGTGACTGAGGTGGAGGCGGGGACAGGGGCAGGAGCGGGCTCTGGGGCAGAGGTGGAGGCGTATGCAAGGATGACGGCCGTGACTGAGGGGGAAGCGGGGACAGGGGCTGGGGCGGAGGTGGAGGTGGAGGCGGAGGCGGAGGCGCGCCTGAGCGCCGGGCGAGTGGAAAGAAGGGCCCCATTGAGGCTTTCGGCTTCCGCGCGTTCAGGAAGTTCCTAGCCATTGTCGGCCTTGTGGCGGCGGGCACCCGGTCAGAGAGCATCGCCGATTGAGGTCGCTCATCGACTTTTGGCCAGGGGTGTCGAGCGAGATACATGTCTTTTTCAAAGCTGGATGCTAGTTGCAGCAAAAGTGGAAATGCAGAAGTGGTGTTGTGAACATCATGTAGTACATATTAATTCTTAAATAACTAATTTTTGTTACATTGAAATCATACGCGTATTAGTTTGTTGGTGGCGTGAACGAGCGAATATTGCCATACTAGTAGAGAGATTTCACTGATCAGAAATTGCAGATTAGTATAATCACATTTTCAATAAATTTGCTTTTATTGGTAACATCGAATGTCCCTGGCATCTCGTTCTTTTTATTTTAAATAAATTGAATATTCGCTTGCTTGAAAAAACAAACAAAAAAACAAACCAAAAAAAGAAACATTTCGTAGTGAGAGGCTTCCGGTGGCGATTGAAGACGTACGGATTTCAGGTCACTGAGTCTGCCTCTCGCCAGGTAGTGAGTGTTTTCAAATGTAGTACACTGGAGAAAGGAGGAAAGAAAATCTCCTAGTCTGAAGAATGCTTGGGATGGTCGAAAGATGTCCATCTCAATGAGGAATTTGTAGTGATGTCGCTCTAGAGAAACAAGTACTGTGCAGTGCTAAATAGAAATATTGCCTACGTTTTGCGTTCCATTCCCCTGCAGGGTTCACAGTGAAAGTTGTTTGATTATCCTGCAATATGTTGTACACACATACACCCATGTTATGTAGAGGTTGGCTTCGTTGAGTGGCGGCAGAGCCCGCTGCGCAGTGGGGAACCGAAGGACCACAGGAGAGAGCGACATCACGAACGGGTGGCCAACAGTTCTTTGATATGTGGCTTTTAGTCATGTGGCCAATTGTGGCTTTAAGTTCTATAAGAAAGGCGTAATTTGTCTAATCAATATTGAAAATGAGGCGAAGGAGATCAAAAGCTCTAAAAGTAAGAAAGAAAAAAGTGATGTTACTGTACCTTGAACTGTAATGAAAATATACGGACATTGCCATTGGGGATGGGCCATTATTAAAAAAATAACCGATTGAGATCTAATCGATAAATTTCATTGTTCACATCTTTTAATTAATTCATGAAAAGTTAGTCATTAATTTTTAATTTATACATACGATGTCAAAACTTAAAAATAAGATGTTCTTAAAAATGCCATGACT
The DNA here is from genome assembly GCA_038098605.1 of Gryllus longicercus. Classification (NCBI taxonomy): domain Eukaryota; kingdom Metazoa; phylum Arthropoda; class Insecta; order Orthoptera; family Gryllidae; genus Gryllus; species Gryllus longicercus. The sequence goes on from JAZDUA010001017.1 coordinate 252,236, forward strand.
AAAATATCAGAACAGACTTGATGACTTTTCCTTTTATCAGTTTTATTAATATGAAATCAATTGCTTATGTTTTTCTTTATTTTTCTGTAGTGGCAGAGAAACATATCATGGTTCCGTTGCTATAATCCGCGTGTAAAGGATTATTTCTCTATTTTTACTTCAAAATTAATATTTAAATCAAAATAATCGAACCAAAAAGACGTGAAATTAATCGATTTACAGATTAAGCGTTGATCCTTGAAAATAATGGAGTTCATTTCTTTGATTAATCGTTTAAAATAATCGATTGTAGTAGTAATTGCTATTAAAACACCCACTCCTAAAATTGACGGGGAACGGCCATGTGTGGAAGACTAGCACGCGACGAAATTCGATCTCCTCTTTGTACGCCCGGCTGCAAACAAAAGAAGGCGGCCTCCGGGCGACGTCCCGCCGCGCCCCGACGGGGCAGAAATGTTTACGGAGCAGACGGAGCGCTGGCACCGCGCTGCCTGCCGTGGGGTACTAGGCCATCAAAGGGCGCTACAGTGGCGGCGGCGGCGGCAGCGGCGGCAGAGGGACGTGAGGAAGAGCAAGAAGGGTATTTCTGTCTCGGGGAAAGAACGAGAATAGATCTACGTTCCACGACTCTGTATTATTCCGCCTCCGGAGTAAAACCTTTCAACGTAGGTAATACGTCGGCCGCATTTAAGTTCGTGTTACTTTATGGCAGACGAACGAGCACGCGAATGGCCTTCGCAAAGGTTTGGGGCACGCGGCGAAATGTGCTTACCGAAGTCACTCGTGACACAGGCGGGAAGCAGGGGTGAGAAAACTTCCTGCGAATGGATCAAACACACGGGTTGGTATATCTTAGAGACATTTATTGATTTTTACAAACTTTTAATAGAAATTGACATGTAACCAGACACTGAATTTATACAAATATTGATCATTGCACCAAGTAAACATTAACGCACATCTCTACGTCGAGAATGTACATGAGAACTATTAACGCTATTTACAATTAACTCAAATTCATATTTTTAAGGAAATAAACATAAACCAAAATATAAACTAAATCAAGATAAGAATTATATAAAAAATCAGAAAGACACGACACTTATTGAAAATAAACATTCAAAGACATTCAATTCAACATTCAAATAAACATTCAATTCAATACAATATGCATATCTTTCGGATGAAAATACTCGTAATAAAGGCACTGCAAAAATTATAGGGAATGATGAATAGAGACCAGAAAAATATGTGGAATGAAACGTCATCATATGTACATAAAGGTTAATGAAAACAATGAGAATGTGTAACAAGAATATGAAATCAGATATATTATGTAATATTAAAACAAACTATTTATAAAACACACTTACCTAATACAAAATTACATTTATCAAAAATTGCCTAATAATTTTTAAAAATAATACAAACGTTTTAAAAATTATTTGAAGAGCACAAGTTGATACACATTTTGCACCGTAAAACTTTCTCGTCAGTTATGAAAGCTTCATCTATTCTATCCAGGACAGTAGTTTAGCAGTTAGACCGGACGCAATAGAAACCATCGTACACACTGGCGATATCTACGACCAGTAAACAATCTGCAGCGAGCAGCATTCTCAGCGAAGTGTTACACGTCGGCCCAAGTTCCTCGGAAATTAAGGTTAGAGATCACGAAACGCGGCGTCAGTGATACTTTTACGGCTAAAAGTGAAAATGTCCTCTGTCGCTGACGCTGACTTTCTGCCACTGAGAGTGTAATGGTAAATGCACCTACGTACATGTGAAGTACGCATTGCTTAAGAAGAGCAATGAATATTTCTTTCAAACTGTACGTGAAAGAAATATTACCCTTCATGCTTAAATTAAGGGTCGCGCCGGGAGCAGGCACCCCGGCTACGATCAGGGATGATTTGGCTCCCTGAACCGCTGTCAACGCTAACACGATCCAGGCGTGGAAACAGGGACGTTTGGGAACTCGTGAGTTTTCAAAAGAGCAAAAGTCCTCTGACAGTTATGTCGATTTATGGCGTCCAGGGCGTGCCGAGTTCTGGCGGGGGGGGGGCGGCGTAATGGCCTCGTTAAACTCTGTTTCCCATATAAGGATCCCCTAGCGTTGAGAGGCAGGAGAGACAGCCTAAAGACTTTGCTGTGTGCACTTCACGCTGCTCTGCAGCTCTATTTTTCTTATATTAAACTTTCATACTTCATCGGACTTGGTCTCTGTAATTGAAACCTCGCTCACCACCACGCTCCTCCAGGGAACTTAGCTTCCCTGCGAACCCAACTTTTATTGCATCCTGTACTGGAAGCAATTGTAATTGCCTGAAATCGCTGCTAGTAGCACTACACCTGCAGCGAAAGGCATTACAAGAGAACTGAAAGATGCGCGCCGGATAAAAATATATTTTCCTTTCATTTGATTTGAGAATTAATCGTTCTGTCTCTGATTTACTCTTAGTAGATAGTTAGTCTTACGACCCCAATTGATCGTTTGATTTTCAATTCATTTCTTAATTTCGATATAGATGCATGATAGTTTGTAAAAACGCAACTACAAAACAGTCCGAATACCGTGTAAACAGAGATTCTCTTACTTATGTTGACAAGTTCATTAACACGTATACGGTTCAGAAATAGGTAGTGGATGAAGGAGAGAAGTGCCATAAAGCGTATTATTTGGACCACAAAGCTTTTCCACAAACGTAAGGGTTTCTTACTTGTGATGGCTGGCAGTAAGTCAAAAGGAAAGAATTAGTGTCACTTTTTGAAGAGGAAAGTTCGTGTTGGAGCATTTCTCCATCCGCATAGCATCACTTTTCTAATCTTTGTCCCACTGTAAATACAGATGAGTTCGTCTCTATAAGTAGCAGTAAACATGAAAGAGCGATTAAGCAACGTAAATATAATCATCTGCGACATATCTACTTTGGAGCCTGAGATATGCCAAAGCTTACATTTTTCAATTGTTTGAATATTTACTGCGTTTATTAGCTTTATCATCGTGCTTTATCTCTCTTTGTGTTTTCGTGTTCCCTCATACGTTCACCTGTCTGATGAGAGTTTGTTTATTATGCAAGGTACGATTTGCAGAGGAGGTCATTTAGTGACCACAATGCAACAGAAAAAGAAAATAACCGTATGCGTACAAGGTGGTTCACTTTTCAACATTGCTCCACGTGTAATTATAAGATTGCCATCTTTGCTTTAGTCCCGTAAAACCAGTGTTGCCTACCTACGTACCTTATTCTGCCTTTAATACAAATTGTGCAACCCTGAGATTCGTAGGAAACATTAACGTTGCTTATTGTTATGGAAATGTTTGTATAATAAGAGCTACCCGCATCATATCTGATAATAACCTTTGGTTTCACACATTACATTTATTTCATAAATAGCACACTTGACGTGTATTCCTTTTCATATAATTTTTTGAAATAATTTTCAAATTGTAATTCATTTAAAATAATTGTTTATTCCTCGCGCGTAGAATTGCTGTGGCAGCAGCATTATTCACAACATGAACAATACGACCCACGTGTGACGCAGAGAAACTTTGAAGGATTCGCCCTGAGGAAGGTGAGACGGCCGAAACGTTGGCATCTGTGTCTATACTCCGATTTAAAGGTAGTGTCACTTTCAAGGTAACGAGCTGGAAGGACACTGGAAGCTAAATGACAGTGCCCCCCCCCCCCCCCATGCAGCTCGTGACCTTGAAGTGCCTCTACGTTTACTTCGCACACACCTACCAGGCGGTTCGAGACACGCCGCATCATACACTCGGATTTAGGCCTATTGCCCACGCCGCGGCAGAAGCGCGCGAACGTCAATCAGGGCTCTTCGCCGACGACGGACAAAGGGACCGAAGCAGGTACCTGCTTCGGCTGCAGGTACGCTTCTGCCGCGGCGTGGGCAATAGGCCTAAATTCGAGTGTATGATGCGGCGTGTCTCGAACCGCCTGGTAGGTGTGTGCGAAGTGGCCGCGGAAGCCCCCGTTTTTTTCTCCGCCGAGGAGGTGGGGGCGCGTGCATCGCCGCAGCGGCGTCGTCCGGTCGGGCGCGGAGGGTCTGGGCGTGGGCGCTGGCGCTGGCGCGGGTATCAGGGCTGGCGCGTCGCGTCGGCGGAGGGTAACGGGACCGGCCTGGCATTCGGGCGCCGCCCCGCGCGGGTCGCGCTGATCGGGGCAGCGGGCGCTTCCGTGGGGCGATACGCCGTCGCGCGCCGCTCCGGCCTGCCTCCGTGGCAGCGTTAGCCTTCGATGTATCCATTGTGTCCCTTGACAGGTCGTCATCTGTTACGGTGTCATCCAAGCGGGAGCGTAAACGACACCATAGTCCCGATTTGATGACACTAACAGCTGATTTAGGCCTAGGCCAAGGGACTAGTGTTTAAATTTTGTATAGTCTGTTTGGGTATTGGTTGAAAGAATTACTTGTAATGGGATCATAAACCGAAAAGTTTAGTTCTGAAATGATGTATCTCCAAGAAATACATTTTTCACGAAGGGAAAGTATTTAAGTTCAGCATTGTGGTTAAAGGCCGATTTCAAAGGTTTTCAATGCCGTTTAACATTTGAGAAACGCCATCTGTAACACAATATTTGGAGCACGGTGGAGAAGAGTTTTAATAATATATTGATACGAAGAACTAGAAACAAACGAAAATGGAATATGTCACTTAAAACAGAAACTCCTGATTTATGGAGAACATGGTTGTTAAATCAGAATTTCATTTATTTAAATTTCTTGGATTTTCGACTGTTTCGTGTGTTGCGATTGTTTGGGTGGGCACTGAAAATATTAGCGCATCAGGTTATTATCAGGGATATGGATATAATTTTGATTGACAATGTGTATCAGAATTAGTCGTACCTATAATTATGCATCTAGATTACACGAAATTATTTTGTTTCTATTATTACTTCGCTTCTACTTTTATTCTTAATTGCTAGATGATTATTATACGCACATACTTAGTAATAACCTTTTCGGATGCCGGAGGCACTTTCCGTTATCGATATTGCTTTGATAAAAATTTCCTTAGCCCATAGAAGTAAATACTTCAAACAAGGAATGATAATTCTCGGCAGACTCTTCTGCAGTTAAACACAAAATATACTAAATAATTTTCTCGACTGCCTCACAGTTTCGCCGGCAGCCAATGCTGGTATCAAATGAATTTGGTACCGTGTGGGTCAGAGTAAGTGTTCGCTGCAACCAGCAGCTCATCCCGAAAGAGACTGCGCTTGAGCCCATGCGTTTATTGGCAGAAGTAACGTGAACAGATGTGACTGAACCGAACTCGCAGCATTTACGTGAGTGCGTGTTGTACGAACAGTGGAAATATAGGCTCTGACATGTGTAAATAAACGCATCCGTTGAATACTTAGCTTGCGTGACTGACGGTTGTCCCAAAGAGAATGGACACCGGTTTTTGCTTTGAGGGACGAGTGTTTATCTTTGCTAACAGAGAAGGTGAGTTACTAGATGAATCATATGGAGTCTTTGGCAAGTGGTTTCTACAAGTTTTCACGTGCATCGCTGCTTCATTATGTGGTTCATAGGCGTAATTGGCGAAATTATTAGTCAGACTTCAAATATAGTTGGCTTTGTGGTGTTGAAGGGGGAAATTGGTTTTTCCGCTTACTACGTACATTTCACTTATAACGAGCTTGCAAGTGTATTCACAGACGTCGTTCGTAGAAAATGAAAGGACGTGCTCGACGGATAATACATCTACCAAAACACAAGTTGAAGAATGAGGAAGGAAATGGTCTTCAATCAGCCATTTTGATTCGTTTATGCGAATACCTTTTGTTACGAATCTCTTTGCATCACAATGATTACTGAAAGTAATCATAGTGAGATTTCTTCGAAAATGAATCGTCCTTTGCTATCAACCACGTTTGTTTCTCTGTAAATTCGAACAACACGCCGACATCCAATTACCACAATTTTGTGCTGAGAATTCAGAAATGCTTGTTGAAACATTCTTTGTTTGGACTCAAACTGCAAAGATTATAAATGGTTCGAAGAAAAACTGACAATCTTATGTTCAAGTTACACGCTGCTTGTTTGCGAGGGTACTTACGTTTTAACTTTCGTCGGAAAAATAGTTTCACTGGCCTTCGGTAATTGATCCTAACCATCCCGGCTGACATTACGTCTAATTTACTGCTGAAGTATCACGCCAAGCGACCTTGGCTCTACAAAGGCAGAAGGCGCTTTGAAATCCCTTTAACGCTTTCCCAAGAACGAATTTTATGGACCATACCCAACATTTTTGTACTCGTTGATTCGCAATTCTCGACCGGTTCTTCCCGTGTTTTGCCGCAAAGGCTTTCATGAAGCGGTGGAGGGGCGCTATTTTTAGTTGGTGGCGTTGCACGGCGCGTGGAGCTCGCGACGCCGGCCGCCTCCAGCCAGCGGACCGGGTATAGCAGGAGTCGGCCCGTGGAGCGGGTTGAGAGGAGGGCGGGACCGGGCGAGCCAGCGAGTGAGGCTGCGGCGGCGGCGGCCCAACGCAGGTGAGCGGCGAGGCGGAGTGGGGGAAGCGGGGACGCGGAGGGTGGTGGCGGAGCGGGGCGGAGGTCGTCACGACCGCGCATTCCTCCGCAATTGCCCGCTCTATGGTGCGTGGCGCCCAACTTGAGTCCGCCGCTATAGTCCGGCCCACGCAACTTGAGGCCCCGGCCGCCGACCTCCCGACGCGCGCTCACTGGTCGCTGGTTCAGAACGGAACAAATTCTTTTTCTGGCAGGAAAGCAGTTAATAGTATACTTGCCCAGCTTGAGTTATCTGTAATATTTCTCAGCATTGCTATTGCTTCAGGTGTTGTTGTCAAACGTATCCTTTCGGGTTTATTAATTAAAATATCTTATTTTGTCGTAGTTAGACATTTTATTTACATATCTAATTCAGCTAACACTTTCTTTCCATAACTTAGCGTAAAAACGGTTGTTAATTGCTTGTGGTACTGTGTCCACATTACGTAGGCAACGTTTAGTTTTGTTTCTTTAGATATTTTTGCAGATTGATATAAAAAAATTGATTAACGTATGTGTTGTGCATAGAATAGTCGCTTGGAAACTGGAATTATATGAATTACGAGGGTTGTAACGCGCAAATCTATTTCAATCGGATCTCGCGCTGAAGTCCACACAAGGTAGCAACCAGAAGTGGAACGGAAGGGACTGAGTTCTAGTGGGGAAGGGGGGGGGTGAGGACGAGGGCTTGTGAGTGCGGCCGTTGAGCGGGCGCGTTCTACTTCATGGCCCTCCTCTTCGCACGTGGTGGAATTTCACGAAAGAGGGAGTGTGTCCTGGATTGCGGCAAAGTGGCGAAATTAGAGCGGCGTTGTGAAGAGTGTTTGGAGGAAGCTCGATGGAAAAGGGTCGTGTTCAGTCACGACCAAGGTCTTAAGTGGTCGACACAAACTAAACGTTAGGAAGGGCCCGGGATTAGTTTTGTGCCTATTGAAACGAAGACTATACCAAACAACACAGTGAGGATATTAAAACATTTTTAGGTTGACCCGTTTTATTTGTGAACTAGATGTATAAAAAATGTACTCGTATGTAAAGCAGTGTGAGAAGTGTTTTAAGGTAGTGAATAGGTGCTCCAACGTGCTCGATTTTTTGTTAACTTGATTTATCTATTCTTGAAAGTCTTGAATTTAAAGCGGTGATACGTTTTATTTTTTCAAAACTCATTTTCCCCAACTGGCTCATTATTGTGCGAGTTAAAAATGCATTGCTTGATATCTATTAAGTTTATTTTTAGCGACGTTAAATGTGATTTAACTTGTCTCCCAGACGGCAATCAGATATATCACGCCACACATTTCCTTCTTTTTTTGTGAGGGGTTTCTGCCTACACCTAAGTATTTTCAACACACTTGATGGCGTTCCGAATACGTAATTCTATAATTGTCGTTGGAGAAGCTTGAATTGTGTTCACAAAAATAAATTCTCGAATCAGCGCCTTGTTCTCGCTCGTCGTCTCTCTCAAGGTGGGAGGAAGTTGCGGAGAAAGGGCGTGGTCGGTGCCTGGCGACGGTGAAAAAGCTTCAGTACGTGTCATGCATGTATACGTAAGAAATATAAAATTACCAAAAGTACTTTTTAAAATAGAGATAAATCATTATAATGAAAACGCTTTCCCCAAAGTTTATAAACTGTTAATTGAGATTGCTTCACAAGCCATAAGTGTTCTGTGTGCTGACTCAGCAAGAAATGCGTCAATTTAAAGAACTTGTACGTTTGTGTGAAATATTTTAAAATAATATTATATAAATTATATAATAATAAATAATAATACGGGGAGAGATGGCTCAGGGTATCAACTGATGTCACTGCAGTCCCTCTGATCGAGAGGTCCTAGGTTAGAGTCCCGACGGTGGCAGCGCGCCCTTTTTCCCATCGGCTGGCGTGGCGGTCGACGTTTTTCTTATGTGGGTTGCTCCGGATAAAAGTCCCAGTAGAGGTGGCCTTTGCGTCCAGAAGTTTCTTTTTGTGATATTTGTCACTGAGACTGTGACGCTTTTCGGCATTGGGATTGCTGTCTTTCGTGGTTACGTTCCAGAGAATGCTGGAGCAGTATCGCATGCAGTTGGCAATGGACAGACGTTTTCAATCCATTATCACCCAATTCGAACTAAGACGCTATGGGATCATTACCTTCCCCCCTGGTAACTGGCATTCACCGTCGGAGCAAATGCCATAAGATGGCTAATGATTACAAGCAAAAATAATGACCAACAAAGTTTGGAATATGAGTATGTAAGTTTATGTAGTTATTAGTGTTTAAGACTCCCAGCCACCCTCCAAAAAAGCAACTTGGATAAAAGTTTAGGATTTATAATGTAGAATTGTTTTCCAGTAGTTCGTTTATATGCTTGCAATATCTGTTTGACTACAGAGTCTCTAGGAGAATCCCTATGACGCATTACTCTCTAGGACTAATGCCTCTCTAGGACAATCAAAACCAGAGTTTAAAAAGGAAATCATTCCCTTTCTCCTGGCCTTCCTCCTGAAACGGTACTTTGATATTGATGTTCCGAATATGAGGACCCAACGTCAAAATATTTAATAACACCATATTTGGTATTTATCGAGTGTTGGTCATGATATTGTTAAATGAGCACTTCTTGATGAAAATTTGTGATCTTTTACCAAACGTTTAATACAGTAATAGTTACTTTTACATGTAGGCGATGAGATGGAAAATTGAAAAACAAAGGTTCCAAAAATTCATTGCGCAGCTTTTGACAAACAAAAAATCCTTTGATGTTTTTATAGTAGTTGATTTTTTCGCTTAATATTTCTGCCATTAAATGAAATATGTAGTCCAATGGCGGACCCGGAGAGGGGAAGAGTTTTTTTTTGTAAGGAATTTCATCAAAAATGTTCCACTTAATATTGAGTTAATGCTGATGTTAACTTGTCACAATGGTGCCATGAACAAGAGATGAAGGTGAAATCTTAGTCATTTCCTTCGATTATACTGCTTAGCTGCCTCATACAGTTGTTATTCTGAGAATCGATTTCAGTCTGAACGATGTCCCTCGCGTAAAACCTACAAAATTTTGTTCCAAATCCAGAGAGCGTAGAAATTCGAACTATTCTCGTGGAAGTACATAGATGTTGGCCGGCTTCAGATATCTTGCGAGTCGCGGCCACACTTCCTCTGATTGGAGGAAGGGACGAACGCAGATCACACTCATTGAGGCGACCGTGGCGCACCTTGCGGTATGTCGGCGCCCCGTTTCCACATCGGGCAAGATGCTGCGGCTCCCGGCCCGGAGGGTGGTAACGAGCGGCGCCGGCAGCGGAGCTGAGCTGAGCTGAGCTGAGCTGAGCTGAGCTGAGCTGGGCTGGGCTGTTGGGTCTAACGGCGCGATTTAGCCGCGGCCGCTGCCCGGGCGTTAGCGAGACGACGTCGCGCCAGCTCCCCCGACTTCGCCTCCCCCTCTCGCACCGCCCTCGCCCCTCCGGCCATACAGATGATAATACTGGAGGCGATGGCCGGGCATACATACAGATTGTGGTTCCGTGACGACGACGGAGGGGACGCACTAGAGGGAGATCGTGATGAAATGCCGGTGACTAGATCGTGATGGCAGCAGGGGTCATGAAAAATGAAGATGTGCCGAGTAAGGATGTGTCTTTTACCGAAAGGGTGTGAAATATGTAGAACATGCGATTTGGAAATACAGGGAAAGATGGTTTAAAAGAATTGTGAAGAGAAAATGATGGGATGCCGGAAGCGTCTCAAGCAAGCCATGGGACAAATGTAGGAAGATTCAGACTTTGAAGAATTCTGTTCCTCGCTGAACGATAAGATGAATAGTTTTGTGAATTATGATACCGGGAAAGCAAGAATGGGTATGGAGATGGAAACATACGACGTGTGAAGACGTCTCCAGCGGAGACGGAGTCGAGGGAGCGGGGGCGGCAGCCGCGGCGATATCGACGGCGAGCTCGTCTCATTCGCAGGCTCGGAGCGTCCGCGGGCGATGGCTGCGCCGGTCAACCACCCCGGCGGGCGCCGCCCCCGCGCCCCAGCCGCCGCCCGGCGCGTGCCGGTCGACGCGCTCATAACAGCGAGGCGCGTGCGGCCCGGACGAGCGCTAGGGGATGCAGCGCGAGCGTGCGGGATCGAGGTTGAATCGAGACCGAGAGCGAGACCGCGAGAGCGAGAGGCAGGCGCGTGAGCGCATCGAACGCCGCCGCCAGCGACCGGGCAGGGAAGAGTGTCTCGTAAAATGGAGCGTGGCGAAGCCGATGATCGTCTTGGAGGAGAGATGGAAACAGTAAGAAACTGTGATCTCGCTCTGAAGCTCGCAATTACGATTCGCGGTACCGTTCGAACGAAATATTCCAAGTGTCGGGGGGGGGCTGTTTGCTGTGATTCTTGGAAGTCTTTCGAATACGTCCAACGGTGCATCTGAAGGGTCTTGAAGGCGAGCCAAAACGTGCATAGCAGAAGAACTAAAAAAAGTCCAATTTCCTGTAACTGTTTCGTCGATCACCATAACGTAATCACCGCCATTGGGACATTTTCTCTCTCCATATTTTTTTATGAGATTGATATTTATTTTCTTTCCTTTATATTTGTTCCTAAATGAAGAACCGAGCGGGAATATCTAATTCGCAACATGAAAATCACGAATCGTCTAGATGTAATAGATTCTTAAGGTCTGATTATTGATTCAAGTACCAGAGTTAAGCCTTGGATAGTTGCTCATTGAATTAACAATACTAATACTGATAAATATGTGATAGTTATTGACAGTTATTTGCCTATTATTGTGCCTTTCGTTCAAATTTGACAATGGTGACTCAAAATCGCATACAATTGCAGGTAAATATCTCGTGTAAGTGCATAAAAGCTCGGATAAGTGCAGTCTACGTTCTGCCATTGTATTTTTTAAAAATATTATTCAGCACTAAACCGGACCACAGAAGTCCCGAACAAAGGACGACTCCCGAAGCGCAGCTGGCTACGGGCGCTTATTGCTCTTCGATATCGCGCATATGAATTTCGCGGTCGGGGCCAACCGCGCACATCCTCCGCCGCCGGCAGCACGTGCATCACGAACGCCGGCCGGCGGCCGCTCTTTGCGCGCCCGCGGAGCGACCGCAGACGCCGCGCCGCGGTTTTCACTCTCGTCGGCGGGCGCTGGGCTGTGGTGGGCTGGGCGGGGCAGGCGCTTGGCTGGGCGGGGCGCGGGGCAGGCGCTTGGCTGGGCGGGGCGCGGGGCGGGCGCGGGGCGGGCGCGGGGGCGGGCGCGGGGCGGGCGCGGGGCGGGCGCGGGCGGGCGCGGGGCGGGCGCGGGGCGGGGCGCGGGGGCGGGCGCGGGGCGGGCGCGGGGCGGGCGCGGGGCGGGCGCGGGGCGGGCGCGGGGCGGGCGCGCGGGGCTGGGCACGGGGCTGGGCGCGGGGGCGGGGGCGGGCACGGGGCTGGGCACGGGGCTGGGCGCGGGCTGGGCGCGGGGCTGGGCGCGGGGCTGGGCGCGGGGGCTGGGCGCGGGGGCTGGACGCGGGGCTGACGCGGGGCTGGGCGCGGGGTGGGGGGGCGGGGCGGGGGCGGGGCTGGGCGCGGGGCTGGGCGCGGGGCTGTGCGTGGTGGGCGCTGGGTGGGGCGGGGAGGGGAGGGGCCGCCGCCATCATCGTCATCGCTGCGGGGCGTGCCCGCTCCCGGAACAGGCCGCGGCGAGCGCGGCCGGGGGAGCCAGCGATCTGGTCTGCCGAGTTTCCTACACGCGCCGACGCCTCGCCTCCCCGGGGATCCGATCCGCCGCGGGAGGACGAAAGGGGGGGGGGGGAGAGCCCGCTTCAGGAGCCACTAGTGCTCACAACGCTCCGTCTTTCTGTGCTGGGCATTCTGTGTAGGCTCCAATTGTTGGTTGCTTGTACATGATATACATGTGGCTCACATTCTCATCTCACAACATCGTCACATGTCTGTACTGTACATAATCGAAGCATGTTATTTGAATTTGCATTTTCTTTTACGCAATTTCATTTTACAGGTACTCGAAACACGCTTCTAGTGCGCCCAGTCGCCTTAAAAGAAAATTGTGTAATATTACAAAATTTTCGTTGTAGGGAGATGTGTATAAATAAACTAATATATTTATAAAAATATCTTACTTTGTGTACAAAGATGGTAAATTTCATATGATATTTTGTAAAATTAATATCGTACAAGTTTGTTTTCTTTAGATTCATCTGTAAGAAAATTAGGCGTTCCTCATTTTTATATGTACATCGTACACTCTAAGCACTTAATTTGCAAACTAGTTTTATTTCCCGACCTATTAGATTACTTACTGTGAGAACGTATTATTATTGTGTACGTACTACGTACAAAAACTCTTTGTGATGAATTAGCATGACTAAGAGTGCGCCTTAGATGTGCTGATTCTACCTTGTTGCCTACAAACGCTACTCTCATGTCAAACCGGCAGATATAGTCTTTATGGAAGAGAAATGTGGCTCCAAACAAAAAAAAGAGAGACAAAGTAAGAACAGTGGAAGTGGGCAGTGGAAAAGAATAAAAAAAGGCATACATTTAACACGGTATGATAAAGTCGCCAATCATGATGTATGGAAACAGACGTATTCTTCGCAAATACTAATTCCTGAAGTAATGTAGCCAATGAAAATGTTAGACTGGCAACCATTGATAAGAAGGAAGCCAAACTTGGAACAGGAAAAAATGTATGTAAGGAGCATGGAAATTGGGAGAACCGAGATCTATATATGTAAATAACGGCGAACATTCGATCCTGAAGATGAAATGCCGAAGAAGTTACATTTTCGGTATTTCCATAAGACGCATTGTGCAAAGGACTCAGGAGTTCATCTTCAATCTTCCTCATAAGTCACGATGTGATATCTCGATCCGTCGCCCTATTTTTTCACTCATCTCCTCAGCGTGTTGGGCCAAGTAGCGACCGCCGCCGCTCGCGATATTGGTAATGTAGATCGTCTGTAAGTCGCCGGCGCATGCATAAAGCATTACAACGCGTGGGGCGCGCGGCGGGTGCGTGGGAGCTGCGCTTGGCGCGGCGGCACACGACCGGGCGCAGTGGGCGGCCTCGGGCCTCGCTCCACGCCCGCCAGAGCCTGCCGCCGCCCCTGCCCCCGCCCTCCCCGCCCCCCGCCCGCCGCCCGCTGTCCGCTGCTCGCCGCCCGCTGTCCGCTACTCGCCGCCCGCCGCCCGTTCCTCGACCCTCAACCCGCCGCTCGCCATCCGTGCACTGCCGCCCTCTCTCGCTCCCCTCCGCCGCTCGCCCCCGCCCCCGCCCCCGCTCACTGCCCGCCGCCGCCCCCGCCCTTCCCGCTCTCCTACCCCCGCCCGCTGGCTTCTGCCCACCGACCGCCGCCCGCCGCCGGCCCCGCCCTCCCTGCTCTCCCACCTCTGCCCGCCGTTCGCCGCTGCCCCCTTCCCGTCTCACGCCCCTTGCCACTCACTGCTCACCGCTCGCCTCCCGTCCTCTGCCACCCTCTCTCGCCGCCCCCGCCCACTGTCCGACGCCCGCTCTCCTTCATGTGCTGCCCTCCGCCGACCCTTGCCTCCCACGGCTCACAGCCTCCTTCCGCCACCGATGTGTCTGCGGAGTGCTCTCGCCCGCTGCACCCCGTTGCCATCCCGATCTTGCCTCATCGTCACGTTGCTGCCATAGCAGTGTTCGTTCAGCCGTTTTGGGCTTCTTCCTCTACAGTATTTGAACGCACTGTTTCGACGATTTGTTTCTTGCTGGTTTGTTTTTTAGGTTCTAACAGTGTATTTTACCATCTTTGCCTTTGTCACTGTTTTCACGACGTTACCTTGTCAGCGCTTCACTTTGTATTCATCTCTATACCTCTGTTTCTTAGAAACGTTCGTGTAAACAAGCGGATGGGTGATGTTTTATTATTTAATTATTTATTCTTTAATAGTTTAGTTGATTTTAGTGAACATACTTAAACAGTACTGTGTGTTCGTTCTATTTGGCGTAGGCCCCGTTGTCAACGGTAAAAGGTGGATTTTTTTTTATTGTGTAAATATAAAATTATTCTTAGAAAACTAATTTTATTAATTTTCCTAGAACCTTGCATAGATTTTAAAACCGCTTTGCACAGGAATTGGTCGATTTGTGTAACGACGACAACAACACTATATTTAATCACTCTCGATGTTTTTCTCATCCCTGTGCGCTCCAATCACATATCCTCATTGACTGACCTTTTTGATATTAGGCAAATACGTTTTTACGTTTCACACTGTTAAACTTTCTTTCGTGGCTATTCGCTGATCATCTCGATCAAACGTTTGTTAGCCTAATAATAATCTTCGCACTATTTAATATGATCAGGATTGTCAGGATTATCATCCTTAGAGTTCAAGTTACAATCTCCCCTTTCCTCTCCGCCTCCCTGTGCCTTCAGTCTAACATGGTCAGAGATAATGCATTCGCTTCATTCCCGTTCTGGTCGCTGCTCCGCCTTCGGCATTAAGTGCGCCGCAGTTGCTGCCTCCGCCATCGTCTGTCTCTCTTACTCCGCCGTGTTGTGGTACTCGTATCGCGGCTCGTCCCCGTGCAATCACTGCCGCCGCCGCCGCCGCCGTCGCGCATCCTCTCGGCAAGCCCCATTGTCCACGCCGTTGTCGCTGCGGCGAGTGGGTGTCGTGCGCACTTACGCAACGCGGACACGTGGCGGGCTTCCTGCGAGGCGGTCAGGGCTAATGACGAGTCTCCCAGGCACGCGACCACACTCCCGCGCAGACCTCCGCCTCCGCCTCCTCCACCGCCTCCGCCTCCTCCGCCTCCTCCTCCTCCGCCCGTCCTCCTCCTGCTTCTCGTCCTCCGTCCCTCCTCCTCCGTCCCCTCCGCCGCCTCCTCCTCCGCGTCCTCCGCCTCTTTATCCTCCGCCTCTTTATCCTCCGCCCACACCTCCGGCCCCTCCTCCTCCTCCTCCTCCTCTTCCCCCGCCTCCGCCTCAGCTGTAGTGGTGGCAAATGTGAGCAGAACATCGATACTTACATACATCAACAAAAGGTTTTCGATGTCGATGACATCGACAAAAAACATCGATGTTCAATAAATCGATGTTTTAAATATGATTAAATCTTTCGACGTAAAGTGTCATCGTTCTAATGTGATACGTAACACGTTAATATTAGTTTAAAATATATTCCACCATAAATTTGACTGTCGTTTTAGTTTTCTAATCAATGCTCAATGCAGTCAAGGTTCAAAATGCAGTTTAACGATATTACCACGTACAAAATAATCAGAAAAGGAAACGCTGGAGAAAGGTTCCGAATAGCAAACGGTTTCGTACTGCCTGGGGATCGCAAACAATAACAGATGTCACTGACGGTTGATTGCGGGCAATCCACACACACAATACCTTAAACTTTTGTTTATCATGATAATTATTTGGATAAATATCTGTGTGTCTGAACCAATTTATCGAACTGAACAAAATATCGATGTTTTTTGC
>JAZDUA010001476.1:0-15000 GCA_038098605.1 Gryllus longicercus
GGGGTCGCGCGCGCTATACCAACCCCCTATAATGGGAGAAATCCCGTCTCCAGACGGTCGCTGCGGGTTGCGTTCGTTTTCACCGGTGACCGGCGGGTTGCGTCCGGCGCGGGGCGCTTCCACCCGTGAACGCGATTTCGCGTGTGCTTTTTTAATTCTGCGTGTGCTCTATTTTCCGACTTTGCCATTTTACAAGTCCCGCGGCTCCGAATTGTTTCAGAGTGCTTGCCGTGTGCTCTTTTTTCCGACTTTGACATTTTTCGGTGTCGAGTATTTGGCGTGTGCTCGCCAAATTGCCGTGTGCTCTCTCTCCGACTCGGAAATTTTTACAAGTCCCGACGCCGAAGCGCTCCGAGAAAATTGTTCTCGCCAAGTTTTAATATGTTGTTCCTGACGTCGAGAAAGACGTTTTAAACATATATTGGTTGGACATTTTTTTCCGTCCGACTTTGAAAATTTTCAGTTTGGCGTGTGCTCTATATTTTTTGCGTGTGCTCTATTTTCCGACTTTGCCGTTTTTCAGAGTCCCGCGGCTCCGAATTGTTTCAGAGTGTTCGCCGTGTGCTCTTTTTTCCGACTTTGACATTTTTCAAGTATTTGGCGTGTGCTCGCCAAATTTGCCGTGTGCTCTTTCTCAGACTCTGAAATTTTTACAAGTCCGGCTCTCCGGGAGCCGTTTTCAACTCCTTCTCCACGGCCCGCAGGGCCTTCCACAAGCCTCGGCCCGCCTTCCAGGCCGAGACGGGTTTCCGTACTGACGATCTGATGCGTAGGAAACACTTTGTCGCTTTTCGCCCGGCCGCCAGCTCGGCCTCTAAGGGGCAACTTTTTCGGCCGACTCCGAAAAATTTCAAAGTCCCGACGCCGAAGCGCTCGGGGAAAATTGTTCTCGCCATGTTTTAATATGTTGTTCCTGACGTCGAGATAGACGTTTTAAACATATATTGGTTTGACATTTTTTTTCGTCCGACTTTGAAAAATTTCAAAGTCCGACACTCACTACCGGGGCGCCTTACGGGACCCCGGCGAGCGAGCCGCCGACCGCCGGGCGCCTCGGAGAGGTTCCCGGCGGCCACCAAGTAACGCCGCCAATGTCAGAAGCGGGGCGCGCCGGACTTGGCCGCCGGCAGGGGTCGCGCGCGCTATACCAACCCCCTATAATGGGAGAAATCCCGTCTCCAGACGGTCGCTGCGGGTTGCGTTCGTTTTCACCGGTGACCGGCGGGTTGCGTCCGGCGCGGGGCGCTTCCACCCGTGAACGCGATTTCGCGTGTGCTTTTTTAATTCTGCGTGTGCTCTATTTTCCGACTTTGCCATTTTACAAGTCCCGCGGCTCCGAATTGTTTCAGAGTGCTTGCCGTGTGCTCTTTTTTCCGACTTTGACATTTTTCGGTGTCGAGTATTTGGCGTGTGCTCGCCAAATTGCCGTGTGCTCTCTCTCCGACTCGGAAATTTTTACAAGTCCCGACGCCGAAGCGCTCCGAGAAAATTGTTCTCGCCAAGTTTTAATATGTTGTTCCTGACGTCGAGAAAGACGTTTTAAACATATATTGGTTGGACATTTTTTTTCGTCCGACTTTGAAATTTTTCAGTTTGGCGTGTGCTCGATTTTTTTTGCGTGTGCTCTATTTTCCGACTTTGCCGTTTTTCAGAGTCCCGCGGCTCCGAATTGTTTCAGAGTGTTCGCCGTGTGCTCTTTTTTCCGACTTTGACATTTTTCAAGTATTTGGCGTGTGCTCGCCAAATTTGCCGTGTGCTCTTTCTCCGACTCGGAAATTTTTACAAGTCCCGACGCCGAAGCGCTCTGCGAAAATTGTTCTCGCCAAGTTTTAATATGTTGTTCCTGACGTCGAGAAAGACGTTTTAAACATATATTGGTTTGACATTTTTTCCCGTCCGACTTTGAAAATTTTCAAAGTGTTTGGCGTGTGCTCGATTTTTTTTGCGTGTGCTCTATTTTCCGACTTTGCCGTTTTTCAGAGTCCCGCGGCTCCGAATTGTTTCAGAGTGTTCGCCGTGTGCTCTTTTTTCCGACTTTGACATTTTTCAAGTATTTGGCGTGTGCTCGCCAAATTTGCCGTGTGCTCTTTCTCCGACTCGGAAATTTTTACAAGTCCCGACGCCGAAGCGCTCCGAGAAAATTGTTCTCGCCAAGTTTTAATATGTTGTTCCTGACGTCGAGAAAGACGTTTTAAACATATATTGGTTTGACATTTTTTCCCGTCCGACTTTGAAAATTTTCAAAGTGTTTGGCGTGTGCTCGATTTTTTTTGCGTGTGCTCTATTTTCCGACTTTGCCGTTTTTCAGAGTCCCGCGGCTCCGAATTGTTTCAGAGTGTTCGCCGTGTGCTCTTTTTTCCGACTTTGACATTTTTCAAGTATTTGGCGTGTGCTCGCCAAATTTGCCGTGTGCTCTTTCTCCGACTCGGAAATTTTTACAAGTCCCGACGCCGAAGCGCTCCGAGAAAATTGTTCTCGCCAAGTTTTAATATGTTGTTCCTGACGTCGAGAAAGACGTTTTAAACATATATTGGTTTGACATTTTTTTCCGTCCGACTTTGAAAATTTTCAAAGTGTTTGGCGTGTGCTCGATTTTCCGACTCTGAAATTTTTACAAGTCCCGACGCCGAAGCGCTCTGCGAAAATTGTTCTCGCCAAGTTTTAATATGTTGTTCCTGACGTCGAGAAAGACGTTTTAAACATATATTGGTTTGACATTTTTTCCCGTCCGACTTTGAAAATTTTCAAAGTGTTTGGCGTGTGCTCGATTTTTTTTGCGTGTGCTCTATTTTCCGACTTTGCCGTTTTTCAGAGTCCCGCGGCTCCGAATTGTTTCAGAGTGTTCGCCGTGTGCTCTTTTTTCCGACTTTGACATTTTTCAAGTATTTGGCGTGTGCTCGCCAAATTTGCCGTGTGCTCTTTCTCCGACTCGGAAATTTTTACAAGTCCCGACGCCGAAGCGCTCCGAGAAAATTGTTCTCGCCAAGTTTTAATATGTTGTTCCTGACGTCGAGAAAGACGTTTTAAACATATATTGGTTTGACATTTTTTTCCGTCCGACTTTGAAAATTTTCAAAGTGTTTGGCGTGTGCTCGATTTTCCGACTCTGAAATTTTTACAAGTCCCGACGCCGAAGCGCTCTGCGAAAATTGTTCTCGCCAAGTTTTAATATGTTGTTCCTGACGTCGAGAAAGACGTTTTAAACATATATTGGTTTGACATTTTTTCCCGTCCGACTTTGAAAATTTTCAAAGTGTTTGGCGTGTGCTCGATTTTTTTTGCGTGTGCTCTATTTTCCGACTTTGCCGTTTTTCAGAGTCCCGCGGCTCCGAATTGTTTCAGAGTGTTCGCCGTGTGCTCTTTTTTCCGACTTTGACATTTTTCAAGTATTTGGCGTGTGCTCGCCAAATTTGCCGTGTGCTCTTTCTCCGACTCGGAAATTTTTACAAGTCCCGACGCCGAAGCGCTCCGAGAAAATTGTTCTCGCCAAGTTTTAATATGTTGTTCCTGACGTCGAGAAAGACGTTTTAAACATATATTGGTTTGACATTTTTTTCCGTCCGACTTTGAAAATTTTCAAAGTGTTTGGCGTGTGCTCGATTTTCCGACTCTGAAATTTTTACAAGTCCCGACGCCGAAGCGCTCTGCGAAAATTGTTCTCGCCAAGTTTTAATATGTTGTTCCTGACGTCGAGAAAGACGTTTTAAACATATATTGGTTTGACATTTTTTCCCGTCCGACTTTGAAAATTTTCAAAGTGTTTGGCGTGTGCTCGATTTTTTTTGCGTGTGCTCTATTTTCCGACTTTGCCGTTTTTCAGAGTCCCGCGGCTCCGAATTGTTTCAGAGTGTTCGCCGTGTGCTCTTTTTTCCGACTTTGACATTTTTCAAGTATTTGGCGTGTGCTCGCCAAATTTGCCGTGTGCTCTTTCTCCGACTCGGAAATTTTTACAAGTCCCGACGCCGAAGCGCTCTGCGAAAATTGTTCTCGCCAAGTTTTAATATGTTGTTCCTGACGTCGAGAAAGACGTTTTAAACATATATTGGTTTGACATTTTTTCCCGTCCGACTTTGAAAATTTTCAAAGTGTTTGGCGTGTGCTCGATTTTTTTTGCGTGTGCTCTATTTTCCGACTTTGCCGTTTTTCAGAGTCCCGCGGCTCCGAATTGTTTCAGAGTGTTCGCCGTGTGCTCTTTTTTCCGACTTTGACATTTTTCAAGTATTTGGCGTGTGCTCGCCAAATTTGCCGTGTGCTCTTTCTCCGACTCGGAAATTTTTACAAGTCCCGACGCCGAAGCGCTCCGAGAAAATTGTTCTCGCCAAGTTTTAATATGTTGTTCCTGACGTCGAGAAAGACGTTTTAAACATATATTGGTTTGACATTTTTTCCCGTCCGACTTTGAAAATTTTCAAAGTGTTTGGCGTGTGCTCGATTTTCCGACTCTGAAATTTTTACAAGTCCCGACGCCGAAGCGCTCTGCGAAAATTGTTCTCGCCAAGTTTTAATATGTTGTTCCTGACGTCGAGATAGACGTTTTAAACATATATTGGTGTGACATTTTTTTTCGTCCGACTCTGAAAATTTTCAGTGTTTGGCGTGTGGTCTATATTTTTGCGTGTGCTCTATTTTCCTGATTCCCGTGTGCTCTTTTCCGGATTTGGCGTGTGCTCTATTTTCCGGATTCCCGTGTGCTCTTTTCCGGATTTGGCGTGTGCTCTATTTTCCGGATTCCCGTGTGCTCTTTTCCGGATTTGGCGTGTGCTCTATTTTCCTGATTCCCGTGTGCTCTTTTCCGGATTTGGCGTGTGCTCTATTTTCCTGATTCCCGTGTGCTCTTTTTCGGATTTGGCGTGTGCTCTATTTTCCCGATTCCCGTGTGCTCTTTTCCGGATTTGGCGTGTGCTCTATTTTCCGGATTCCCGTGTGCTCTTTTCCGGATTTGGCGTGTGCTCTATTTTCCTGATTCCCGTGTGCTCTTTTCCGGATTTGGCGTGTGCTCTATTTTCCGGATTCCCGTGTGCTCTTTTCCGGATTTGGCGTGTGCTCTATTTTCCCGATTCCCGTGTGCTCTTTTCCGGATTTGGCGTGTGCTCTATTTTCCGGATTCCCGTGTGCTCTTTTCCGGATTTGGCGTGTGCTCTATTTTCCCGATTCCCGTGTGCTCTTTTCCGGATTTGGCGTGTGCTCTATTTTCCCGATTCCCGTGTGCTCTTTTCCGGATTTGGCGTGTGCTCTATTTTCCGGATTCCCGTGTGCTCTTTATACGGATTTGGCGTGTGATCTTTTTTCGGACTTGGAAATTTTTCGCCTCCGGACGAAAAAATTTACAAGTCCCGCCTTCGGAAATCGTTCTCGCCATCTTTCGATATGTTGTTCCCGAGGCCCTGAGAGACGTTTTAAACCGAACTTTGCGAGTTGGATTTTTGCTTTCGGACTTTGAAAATTTTCGAACCCGAGTCGCGACGGGTTTTTATTTTTTTTTTTGCGGCGAAACGAGGCGTCGGAGCGCGTCGGCGGTCAGGAGCTTTTCGACAGCACCGAGGACGGCGCGTCGAGCGGTGCCGGCGCCGCGCCTTTGGCGTTAACAATTTCGGCGGCGCGGAATTTGTTTAAACAATTTCGCGACCGACACCTCGTTTTCTTTCGAGAGATCGTTCGGCGCGGCGGCGGGCGACGCGGCGGCGGAAACCGCGAGTCGATATCTGCCCTCGTCTCGGAGTTATTCGTTTATAAACAATTAACCCGCCCTCTTCCGTTGCGGCGAAACGAAGCGTCCCTCGCCTTCGACCGCCGAGACCTTTTCGTCGCGCGGTCGAGTTTCCTATCGAACGAAAGCAACGCGGTCGCCGTAGCCGTTACGGTTGCGGAGAAAACGGCTTATAAACAATTTAACTTGCAAAATTCCTAGCGCCTAAACGAAGCGTCGGAGCGTCGGGGCGCAGGGGACGTTTTCTGCTCTACGTCACGCGCTCTATCGATCGGCGCTCTCGAAAAAATTTTCCGAGTCCTGGGTTCGACCCCCGCGACGGGCGGTCCGGCGTTTCTCAGACGGGCGATTTCCGCACACGCGCCGTCGAACGGGGAAAAAAAAGTCGCGTCCGACGCCGCAAACCGCGTTTCGATCGGACGAACCGTTCTCGAGATATAGCGTTTCGCGCGCGCGTCCCCTCCTCTTTTCCGGTCCCCGCTCCGGCTTTCGCGCTTCCGACGGCGAAATCTCGAAAACGAAGGCCGCTAGCGACTCGGCGCTCCCGAGCTTTTCGGTTCGTCTCCCCGTTTCCCACCTCCCGGACGCGTCGCGGCATTTTTCGCGCTCCCCGCCTCGCCGCTGGAGGGGAAAAACGTCGTTTTTCGGGGTTTCGGGGGGGGAGGCATTTTTTGAAAAACGCCGAAAAAATACCCGAGAAAGCGCTCGAGGAGACGCGTCCGGCGCCGAAAACCGCGTCGCGATGCGATTTTTTCTTCCCGAGTTATTCGCGTTCTTAGATCACGTAACTCGGGCGTCCCCGCCACCGCGACGTCGCCCGCCGACGCGTCGCCGCGCCGCGCGCGATTGCTCGAAAACGGTGCGTCCTAGCGACTCGACGCCCGAGACCTTTTCGCTTCGTCTCCTCCTCGGCTATCCGACGGCGCCTTTGAAAATTTTTTCCGAGTCCCCGGTTCGAGCCCGGGACGCGAAAACCGGTCTATCCCCGCCCCTGCCGCACGCGCGCCGGCGGCGAGGGTTTCGAAAAACGCGCTTTTCCGAGACGAATCCGACGCCGCCGGCCGCGTCGTCGCGCGACGCTCCGTTTTCGAGTTTCGGCCTTTCTTACGTTACGCGAATCCCCGCCCTCTCGCCGACTCGCTCGTCTTCTGGCGCCTAAACGAAGCGTCGGAGCGCTTCGGACGTCATGACCTTTTGTGTTCGTCTCGTCGAGGGGCGTCTCCTGGAATTTTTACGAATCGGTCGGCGTCCGGGGTTCGAAGCTCGAACGCGGAACTTTTTCGTTTTCGCCCGCGCGCGCGTTCTGAAAATTCACCCCCACGCGCCTTTTAGAGCTAAAAACGATCCCGCAACCCGCGCGTCTCTATCTTTGTTCGTCGGCCCGGAAAAAAATCGCGAAAGTACGTTTTCGAAGCCGATTTCGCGACGACCTACACGCCGTTCCGCCGGTCCGAGCGAGTCGGCACCGCCACCGATCGATAGACGGGCTTCCTCTCTCTAGGATAGCGGAGTATCCAGATCCTCGCTGTAAAAACGTAGGCGTTATTAGTTGTGTAAGTTGTAAACTTTCATTACATTCTTTATCTATTCTCTCTACAGAGGCGGGGTTCTAGTGTATAGTACGTTTTTGGGTGCGTCGGAACCGTGCCGTTTTCTCAAACTCTCGCCTAAATCGAACGGGGAACTCGAAAAAAATGTTTTAAAAAATTCTAGGACCGTTGTTTATAACAATTGTTTAAACAATTCTTTGTTGACGGCCGCCGAATTTTTCCTAGACGGCCGCCGAGATTCCGCGTCCGACGGCGCAAACGGAAAAAATGTAAAAAATTTACTTTCGCCGCAATAAAAAGCGAAACGCGCAAACAAAGATGGCCGACACGTGAAAGTTGCCTCTTTGGGGCTAACCTGCACGCCGGGGAAAGACCCCGAGGGGGGAATGCGGCCTCGGGGTCGAAGCCCGAGTGAGCCGGCTGCGCGCCCGCGGCGGGGCGACGCCCTGACGGCATTCACCTGGAAGTTATTCGAGCGGCAAACGGTCAACTTTACGATGTCGGCACCCGACGAAGGCGGCCGACTCGTCAAAGTTCCCACTTTGGGGCTAACCTGCACGCCGGGGAAAGACCCCGAGGGGGGAATGCGGCCTCGGGGTCGAAGCCCGAGTGAGCCGGCTGCGCGCCCGCGGCGGGGCGACGCCCTGACGGCATTCACCTGGAAGTTATTCGAGCGGCAAACGGGCAAATTTACGATGTCGGCACCCGACGAAGGCGGCCGACTCGTCAAAGTTCCCACTTTGGGGCTAACCTGCACGCCGGGGAAAGACCCCGAGGGGGGAATGCGGCCTCGGGGTCGAAGCCCGAGTGAGCCGGCTGCGCGCCCGTGGCGGGGCGACACCCTGACGGCATTCGCCTGGATGTTATTCGAGAAGCAAACGTGCCGATTTACAAAGTCGGCACCTGTACAAAAGCGTTAAAGTTGCCTCTTTGGGGCCGACCTGCACGCCGGGGAAAGGCCCTGAGGGGGGAAACAAGGCCAGCGGGCGAAGCCCGAGTAGGCCGGCTGCGCGCCCGTGGCGGGGCGACGCCGTGACGGCATTCGCCTGGAAGTTATTCGAGAAGCAAACGCGCAACTTTACGATGTCGGCACCCACACAAAGGCGGCCGACACGTTAAAGTTCCCACTTTGGGGCTAACCTACACGCCGGCTAAAGACCCTGAGGGGGGAATGCGGCCTCGGGGTCGAAGCCCGAGCGAGCCGACTGCGCGCCCGCGACGGGGTGACGCCGTGACGGCATTCGCCCGGAAGTTATTCGAGAAGCAAACGTGCAAAAATTTACAAAGTCGGCACCTGTACTACGAAAGTCGGCGTCGCCACCGACCCCCTCCTCTCCTTTTTGTCGTAAACGTCGTCGGGCGCGGTCGCGGGCGACGCGGCGGCGCGAACCGCGAGTCGATATCTGTCCTCGTCTCGGAGTTATTCGTTTATAAACAATTAACCCGCCTTCTTCGATTGCGGCGAAACGAAGCGTCCGACGCCTTCGACCGCCCCGACCTTTTCGTCGCGCGAGCGAGTTTTCTATCGAACGAAAGCAACGCGGTCGCCGTAGCCGTTACGGTTGCGGAGAAAACGGCTTATAAACAATTTATCTTGCAAAATTCCTAGCGCCTAAACGAAGCGTCGGAGCGCTTCGGACGTCATGACCTTTTGTGTTCGTCTCGTCGAGGGGCGTCTCCTGGGATTTTCACGAATCGGTCGGCGTCCCGGGTTCGAAGCTCGAACGCGGAACTTTTTCGTTTTCGCTCGCGCGCGCGCTCTAAAAACTCACCCCCACGCGCCTTTTAGAGCCGAAAACGATCCCGCAACCCGCGCGTCCGTATCTCCGTTCGTCGGCCCGCAAAAAAATCGCGAAAGTACGCTTTCGAAGCCGATTTCGCGACGACCTACACGCCGCTCCGCGGGCCGGAGCGAGTCGGCACCGCCGCGGATCGATAGACGAGCTTTCGTTCTACAGAATAGCGGAGTTTCGATATCCTACCTGTAAAAACCTAGGTGTTATTAGTCGTTAAAGTTGTTAACTTTAGTCGGCACCCGAACGAAGACGGCCGACACGTGAAAGTTGCCTCTTTGGGGCTCACCTGCACGCCGGGGAAAGGCCCCGAGAGGGGAATGCGGCCTCGGGGTCGAAGCCCGAGCAAGCCGACTGCGCGCCCGCGACGGGGCGACGCCCTGACCGCATTCACCTGGAAGTTATTCGAGCGGCAAACGGGCAAATTTACGATGTCGGCACCCGACGAAGGCGGCCGACTCGTCAAAGTTCCCACTTTGGGGCTAACCTGCACGCCGGGGAAAGACCCCCAGGGGGGAACGCGGCCTCGGGGTCGAAGCCCGAGTGAGCCGGCTGCGCGCCCGCGGCGGGGCGACGCCCTGGCGGCGTTCCCCTGGAAGGTATCCGTGTTTGAATTCTCGAAATAGTGGGCCGTACCCAGCGAGCCTGCAAGACCGGGACGACCCGCGGAGAGGTGGTAGTCAACTACTCTACCCTCTCCTGTTTCCAAAAATCAGATTAATATACTGAAGCCCCCGATGGGGACTGTATCAGATATTAAGCTGATAAGAACAGATACTACACTTTGATCTTAGCCAAAAGGCCGAGAAGCGATACCGCCGCCGGGGTTGAATTTAGACTTCTCTGGTCCTTCGGTACGCTTTCCCGCGGCGCGAGCCGGTCGAAACCGCGAAGAAACGAGAAAAAACGGGAAACCTCCCCTTTCTGCGTGTCGCCTTAGACGCGCGCTTCGCGCCGCACGTCGCTATCTCGATCCGTTCGGCCGCTGCGTTGTTCCGAAGAAAGCGCGCTTTGTCGTAACGGTCGCGCCACGTGGTCGGCGAGGTTTTCGTTTTTTCGCGGCCGAACGGCGCCTCCTACGGTTTGGAGCTTCATGTGCTTTTCCGTTGTACTTGCGCGGGCGCGTCTCGGAAAAAATCCCCGGCCCCGTCGGGGCTCCGGGTTCGAAGCCCGGGCGCGTTCCTGGGTTTTTTCCCCTCTGAAGAAGGGCTCGAAAAATCCACCCCGACGCGCCTCGGCGAGCCCAAAACGAATCCGCAAACCGCGAGTCTCTATCTTTATTCGTTCGCCCGCAAAAAAATCGCAAAAGTGCTCTGCGGAAGCCGATTTCGCGCCGACCTACACGCCGCTCCGCGGCTCGGAGCGAGTCGGCACCGGCGCCGATCGACAGACGAGCTTCCGTTCTACGGGATTCCGGAGTATCGAGACCGTACCTCTAAAAACCTAGAAGTTATGAGTCGTTAAAGTTGACAACTTTTGTGTTTTTCTTCGGGGACTCTGTTTTTCGCGAAAACAGAGGCGGGGTTCTGGTGTATGAAGGTTACTCCGTTTTTCGGAGAAGGACGTTCGGCGGCGCGTCGGAACCGTACCGTTTTCTCACACTTTCACGTACCGGGGCCGGGGAACCCGAAAAAAATGTCAAAAAAATTCCAGGTCGATTGTTTATAACAATTGTTTAAACAATTTCTTTTGTTTACGGCGCGATTCGGTCGCCGATTTTTTTCTAGACGGGCGGCGAGAATCCGCGTCCGACGCCGCCCGCCGCGACGCGCTGCGACCGCCCTGAGCGACGGGGGCCTTTTTCGAAAGAGCGGCCACGCCCCCTTTTCCGAGGCGTTTTTGCGAAATTCCTGGACGCCAGGCTTTCGCACGCAGAGACGCCGGATTCGGGTTTCTTACTATACCGAGGGCGCCCGACGCGCCGGGCACGTCGGCGACGCCGCGGGGCCCTCCGGTTCGAGCCCCGGGCAACGCGAAAGGGCTAAAATTCGTCGGAAAAAATCGCCGCTTCGCCTGTAGGGTCTCCTCTCGATTCCCTACACGGCCCCGCAAACCGCGTTTCGATCGGTCCGACGGTTTCCGAGTTACGAGTTTCCCGCGCGATTCCCCCACCCCGATGACGTAGGAGCTTTGTTTTGGCGCGCAGGGGAAAAAAAATTCCTTAAAAATCGGCCGCTCGTAGCAGAGCCGCGAAAACTCGGCTCCGGGCGTGACCGGCGACGCGGAATCCGACGCGCGCGTCGGAATCGCTCTAAACCCGTTATTTCCGGTAATTGTTTAAACAATTTCGCGAATTTGCAACAACAAATTCGCGGCGTATTTTTTTTCGGAAAGGCGTCCGTCTCCCGCGTCCGACGCCGTCCACCGCGAAGCGCTCGGACCGCCGGGAGCGGAGCAGCGATTTTTCAAAGGTTCTACCCCTTTCCCCCGGTCCCCCCTCACCCTCCGCCACCCGTATGACGCAACGCCTTTGTTCCCGCGCGAAGGTAGAAAAAAATTCGCCAAAAATCGGGGAACCGTAGCGCAAGGGCGAAACCTCGGATTCCGGCGCGACCGAGCGCGCCCGACGCGACGCGCTCGTCGGCGGACGCGTACGACCGCTCGGTTCGACGCCCGGGGAGTGCACTTTTTTCGTTTTCGCGTCCGCGCTTCGAGAAAATTCCCTCCGATACCTACGGCGATTCCGCGTCCGACCCCGCAAGCGGAAAAATTCTAAAAAATTTACTTTCGCCGCAATTAAATCGCGAAAGTCGCGCCTTCGCCCGCCTCGTACCGCCCACGCACGACGCCCGGCGGCGGGGGAGAGGTCGCTCCCTACGCAACGGGCGGCGCGGAACCCGACGCGCGTGTCGAAATTTCTCCCCGCTTGTTATTTCGAGAAATTGTTTAAACAATTTCCCGAAAACGCGACCACGGTTCGTCGTACCGCGCGAAGCGCAACTCTAGGGACGCGGTAGAAGGCATCGGTGGAAACCGCACGTCGCTATCTCGGTCCGTTCGGCCGCTGCGTTATTCCAAATAAAGCGCGGTTTGTTGTAACGGTCGCGCCACGTGGTCGGCGAGGTTTTCGTTTTTTCGCGGCCGAACGGCGCCTCCTACGGTTTGGGACTTCATGTACTTTTCCGTTGTACCCGCGCGGGCGCGTCTCGAGAAAAATCCCCGGCCCCGTCGGGGCTCCGGGTTCGAAGCCCGGGCGCGTTCCGGGGTTTTTTCCCCTCTGAAGAGGGGCTCAGAAAATTCACCCTGACGCGCCTCGGCGAGCCGAAACCGAATCCGCAAACCGCGTGTCTCTATCTTTATTCGTTCGCCCGCAAAAAAATCGCAAAAGTGCTCTGCGGAAGCCGATTTCGCGCCGACCTACACGCCGCTCCGCGGCTCGGAGCGAGTCGGCACCGGCACCGATCGACAGACGAGCTTCCGTTCTATGGGATTCCGGAGTTTCGGGTCCCTACCCCTAGAAACCTAGAAGTTATTAGTCGTTAAAGTCGAGAACTTTTACTACTTTTCTTTCGACACTCGGTTTCGCCGCTCCACCGGGGCGGGGTCCAGGTGTACGCACTTTACTGCGTTTTCGAAGACGTTTCGCTGCGACGCGTAGCGGCGCGTCGGAATCGTACCGTTTTCTCACACTTTCACGTAAATCGGACGGGGAACTCGAAAAAAATGTTTAAAAAATTCCAGGTCGATTGTTTATAACAATTGTTTAAACAATTTCTTTTGTTTACGGCGCGATTCGGTCGCCGATTTTTTTCCCGAAGGGCGGAAGGAATCCGCGTCCGAAGCCGCCCGCCGCGACGCGCTGCGACGTTTCGGAAAAGCGGCAACGCCCCCTTTCCGAAGGCGTTTTTGCGAAATTCCTGGACGCCAGGCTTTTGCACGCACGGAATCGAGATTCGGGTTTCTTACTATACCCGGGGCGCCCGACGCGCCGGGCGCGTCGGCGACGCCGCGCGACCCTCCGGTTCGAGCCCCGGGCATCGCGAGAGGGCTAAAATTCGTCGGAAAAAATCGCCGCTTCGCCTGTGGGGTCTCCTCTCGATTCCCTACACGGCCCCGCAAACCGCGTTTCGATCCGACCGACGGTTTCGGAGTTACGAGTTTCCCGCGCGTTTCCCCCACCTCCATGACGTCACGCCTTTGTTTCGGAGGGAAAAAAGAAATAAATTCGCCAAAAATCGGGGAATCGTAGCGGAACCGCGAAACCTCGGATTCCGGCGCGACCGAGGGCGCCCGACGCGACGCGCTCGTCGGCGAACGCGTACGACCGCTCGGTTCGACGCCCGGGGAGTGCACTTTCTTCGTTTTCGCGTCCGCGCTTCGAGAAAATTCCCCCCGATACCTACGGCGATTCCGCGTCCGACCCCGCAAGCGGAAAAATTCTAAAAAATTTACTTTCGCCGCAATTAAATCGCCAAAGTCGCGCTTTCGCCCGCCTCGTACCGCCCACGCACGACGCCCGGCGGCGGGGGAGAGGTCGCTCCCTACGCAACGGGCGGCGCGGAACACGACGCGCTAGACGAAATTTCTCCCCGATTGTTATTTCGAGAAATTGTTTAAACAATTTCGCGAAAACGCGACGACGCTCTGTCCTCCCGCGCGAAGCGCAACTCTAGGGACGCGGTAGAAGGCATCGGTGGAAACCGCACGTCGCTATCTCGATCCGTTCGGCCGCTGTGTTGTTCCCAAGAAAGCACGCTTTGTTGTAACGGTCGCGCCACGTGCTCGGCGAGGTTTTCGTTTTTTCGCGGCCGAACGGCGCCTCCTACGGTTTGGGACTTCATGTACTTTTCCGTTGTACCCGCGCGGGCGCGTCTCGGGAAAAATCCCCGGCCCCGTCGGGGCTCCGGGTTCGAAGCCCGGGCGCGTTCCTTGGTTTTTTCTCCTCTGAAGAAGGGCTCGGAAAATTCACCCCGACGCGCCTCGGCGAGCCGAAAACGAATCCGCAAACCGCGAGTCTCTATCTTTATTCGTTCGCCCGCAAAAAAATCGCAAAAGTGCTCTGCGGAAGCCGATTTCGCGCCGACCTACACGCCGCTCCGCGGCTCGGAGCGAGTCGGCGCCGGCACCGATCGACAGACGAGCTTCCGTTCTACGGGATTCCGGAGTATCGAGACCGTACCTCTAAAAACCTAGAAGTTATTAGTCGTCAAAGTCGAGAACTTTTACTACTTTTCTTTCGACACTCGGTTTCGCCGCTCCACCGGGGCGGGGTTCAGGTGTACGCACTTTACTGCGTTTTCGAAGACGTTTCGCTGCGACGCGTAGCGGCGCGTCGGAAACGAACCGTTTTCTCACACTTTCACGTACCGGGGCCGAGGAACCCGAAAAAAATGTCGAAAAAATTCCAGGTCGATTGTTTATAACAATTGTTTAAACAATTTCTTTTGTTTACGGCGCGATTCGGTCGCCGATTTTTTTCCCGAAGCGCGGAAGGAATCCGCGTCCGACGCCGCCCGCCGCGACGCGCTGCGACGTTTCGGAAAAGCGGCCACGCCCCCTTTCCGAAGGCGTTTTTGCGAAATTCCTGGACGCCAGGCTTTTGCACGCACGGATTCGAGGTTCGGGTTTCTTACTATACCCGGGGCGCCCGACGCGCCGGGCGCGTCGGCGACGCCGCGCGACCCTCCGGTTCGAGCCCCGGGCATCGCGAGAGGGCTAAAATTCGTCGGAAAAAATCGCCGCTTCGCCTGTGGGGTCTCCTCTCGATTCCCTACACGGCCCCGCAAACCGCGTTTCGATCCGACCGACGGTTTCGGAGTTACGAGTTTCCCGCGCGATTCCCCCACCCCGATGACGTAGGAGCTTTGTTTTGGCGCGCAGGGGAAAAAAAATTCCTTAAAAATCGGCCGCTCGTAGCGGAGCCGCGAAAACTCGGATCCGGACGTGACCGGGGACGCGGAATCCGACGGGCGCGTCGGAATCGCTCTAAACCCGTTATTTACCGAAATTG
>JAZDUA010001476.1:20000-55000 GCA_038098605.1 Gryllus longicercus
ATCTGCGCCGACGGCGGCTCCAGGCAGGCTCGCGCCCAACCCTTCTGCGCTCACCGCCGCGACCCTCCTACTCACCGGGGCTTAACAGGGCTCCTGCGCCGCGCGCGCTGGTTAGGCATCGCGCGGCGCCCCCGACGCGGGACGTGCGGGCACCCTAGCCTTGCCGCCGGCGGTAAAGTATAGGCACGACGCTTTAGCGCCATCCATTTTCAGGGCTAGTTGCTTCGGCTGGTGAGTTGTTACACACTCCTTAGCGGATTCCGACTTCCATGGCCACCGCCCAGCTGTCTTAAGCAAACAACGCCCTTCATGGTATCCCATAAGCGTCGGTTTAGGCGCCTTAACTCTACGTTTGGTTCATCCCACAGCGCCAGTTCTGCTTACCAAAAATGGCCCACTGGACACTCACGATCCTTTCGCCGGCATCACCTGAGGTATCATTTGAGGATGCCGGCGTTCTCACCCATTTAAAGTTTGAGAATAGGTTAAGGCCGTTTCGACCCTAAGGCCTCTAATCATTCGCTTTACCGAATGAGATTCGCTCACATTCATGTATTTCACGTCTCCGAGTGCCAGCTATCCTGAGGGAAACTTCGGAGGGAACCAGCTACTAGATGGTTCGATTAGTCTTTCGCCCCTATACCCAGCTCAGACGATCGATTTGCACGTCAGAATCGCTACGGACCTCCACCAGGGTTTCCCCTGGCTTCGTCCTGGCCAGGCATAGTTCACCATCTTTCGGGTACCAACGTGTACGCTCTGGGTGCGCCGCGAACGACGCCCCGGGAGTGCGGGCCGGAGTAAACGACGCGCGCCCCTCTGCAAGAGCGCGCGCCCCGCGCCATCCTCCCTCGCCGAGCGGGCGCAGTGGTCAACCGCGCCCCCCGGCTTCACTTTCATTCCGCCTTTGGGTTTAGAAAACTCCCATTGACTCGCGCACATGTTAGACTCCTTGGTCCGTGTTTCAAGACGGGTCGGAAAGTAGACTGAGACTTACGCCGCCGGTTGATCCGAGACGAGTTATTCACTCAAGCCCCCCTCTCCTGTCACCGCGCGAACGTATCGATGGGATACGCGCGAGGACGAAGCCCCTTCGGGCCGCCCGCCGCGCGCTAGCTAACCACCGCGTTCCGCGCTTGTGAAGGGCCGAAGCCAAGGTCCGGAGAGGCCCGCCGCCCCCTCGCCCGCCTTGCGACGGGGTAGGTGACGGTCGAGACGTCTTCCACGTATTTCATGACCGTCGTAACTGCCGCCCCGCTACGGGGCGGGCTTACACGGCGGCCGGGAAAGCGGGGAGCGGGCGCCGCGAAGCAGCCCGCCCTGCGCACACCGGGGACTCGGCACGAAGAAACGCTTAACACGTCCCGCCGCGCCGATAATAACCCCGGGCCTCTGGCCGCCGACCGACGGATCGCGACGCACTATGGCGAAGGAAAAGTGCACACCGCCCTCGAGCAGACTCGCGGGGGTTCCGTTTCCCCCGCTCAGAGCAGGATTCGCCCGACCGGGCTCTGCGGGAGACCGACGAGATAGCGAAGCTAGTCTGCGGCCGCGCAGCGGTCGGGTAGCTCGAGCGTGCAAGCGAGCGGTGATGAGTTTCCCCGGCCTAGTTTACTCAATTACCTTCCGTTTCCCCTTGGGCGGTTTCACGTACTCTTGAACTCTCTCTTCAAAGTTCTTTTCAACTTTCCCTCACGGTACTTGTTCGCTATCGGTCTCGTGGTTGTATTTAGCCTTAGATGGAGTTTACCACCTGCTTAGGGCTGCGATCTCAAGCAACCCGACTCTGAGGAGACGAGCCCCCCGAGCGCGCACGTCGTCCACTACGGGCCTGGCACCCTCTACGGGCCGTGGCCCCTTTCAAGAGGACTTGGAACGAGCCAGCGCGCACCGGGAACGGCCGCTCCCTAACACCACATTTCCCGCCGGCCGCACGACCGGGGGATTCGGTGCTGGGCTTTTCCCTGTTCACTCGCCGCTACTGAGGGAATCCTGGTTAGTTTCTTTTCCTCCCCTTATTAATATGCTTAAATTTAGGGGGTAATCACGCCTGATCTGAGGTCGTAAATTAGGTATAAAAAAAGGGGCGGGCCGCAGCCCGCCCCGTCTCCCTGCGCCGGAGCGCGAGAGAACCCACGCATCTTGCGACGGCTGCGGCGTCGCCGCGACCCAGCCGAGCTCCACGCCACCTCGAGGGTGCGCGGCCCGGCGAGCCGCGGCGCGCCTACGCGCACCGTCGCCGATAGTCGCGTCGGAGCGCAATGCTCCACTTAGCGCCGCTCCCTTCACGCTGTGTCGCCTCGTGCTAGGACGCCCCCTCTCCTCGCGGGAGAAATTGTAATTAGTCTCTTGCAAAGCTCTGGAAAAAACGAGCTCGCGACAGGGTGCGCCCCTCCGAATCTCTCCTGGCTTAGTTAAAGTGCATAGTTACTGGTATTGTGTGTGTGTGCGGCCCTCGGCCAGTCGACTCGTCGGCCGACCGCACTGCCAGAAACTCATCGGGGGCGATCCGGGAAAAAACGACGCACTTCAGGGAAAATCGCCAGGGACCCGCTTCCGCTCCGCCCCACTTTGCCGGGTATCTACTCGTGCGGCGAAAGCGACGGCGGAGTTTCCACGGGTGTAAACGAGCTAACCCCAACATCGAAGCTCCGGCCGCCGAAGCGGCCTTCTCGGCTCCAGTACTAACGACCGACCCTCAGACAGGCGTGGCCCGGGAGACAATC
This sequence comes from Gryllus longicercus, assembly GCA_038098605.1. Lineage (NCBI taxonomy): Eukaryota > Metazoa > Arthropoda > Insecta > Orthoptera > Gryllidae > Gryllus > Gryllus longicercus. The sequence continues at coordinate 22,727 of JAZDUA010001476.1, forward strand.
CGCGGGCCGCAATATGCGTTCAAAACGTCGATGTTCATGTGTCCTGCAGTTCACATGTCGGCGCGCAATTTGCTGCGTTCTTCATCGACCCACGAGCCGAGTGATCCACCGCCCAAGGTTGTACAATTGGGTTAGAGACCGTAGCCTCGCAGAGACCGTCCCCCGCCGACCCCGCCCGCCCCGGGGCGAAGCCGGCCGGCCTCGATGGTTAAGGGGATACGTGAGATCGCCTGGGATTTGAGCCGCCATTTTCGGTAACAGCTCGGGCCGGTGGCGAGTTCTTTAATGCGCGTCACACGCAACCACAACTCGGGAAAAAGGGTAAAGGTAGGGTGTCGGCGCGCGCGCGCCCTCCCTCCGCAGAGTTCGGACGCGCGCCGCCGATATGGCCTGCACCACGCTTCTTTTCATACATATAGAATACCTATAGATATATATAATATAGATAGGTTCGCTTTGCTTGCCGTACCGGACTTACGCTTAGGCAAGCGCTGTTTCTCTCGGTGCTGATATTTGCCAAAAACCGGGCACCGTTCTCCTCTACTTTTCATACATGTATTCATCTCTTTACTCTGCTTTTTGGGCCGCCCACCCGAGCAAGAGTTTGACCGTGCTACCGCTTAGTTTTTCAAAACAGACTGGGACTTCCGAGAGCCCCGAGTCATAACAGGCTTAATCTTTTTACTTTGCCGGAGACCGGGGGCCCCAGCTCAAGTTAACCCCCGGCTCCGTGTCCACCATCTTTCGATTAATCGGTCGCTCGGACTTTCGTCTCAGCGACTCTTTCAGGCCATGCACCGCGGGCCCTTCACCCTTTTTCGGGTGAGAGAGTTCGGGGATCCCACTCCCGCTCTCGTTCAAAGTTTAGTTTTGTCAAAAAAAAAGACTGGGACTTCCGAGAGACCCGAGTCATAACAGGCTTAATCTTTCTACTTTGCCGGAGACCGGGGGCCCCAGCTCAAGTTACCCCCGGCTCCGTGTCCACCATCTTTCGATTCATTGGCCGCTCGGACTTTCGTCTCAGCGACTCTTTCAGGCCTTGCGCCACTTAGGTTTCAGATTTGACCTCTTTTCGGGTCATTAAGAGAGAGCTCCGGGCTTTCCTAGGCCCGCTCTCTCGCTTTGCTCAGACATTTGAAGTAAAACTGACTAGTCCCGCTCTAGTCGAGACCGGGGGCTAGAGTCATGTGTCACCCCCGGCTCCGTGTCAACCATCTTTCGATTCATAGGTCGCCGAGACTTGCGTCTCGGCGACTCGTTACGGCCGTGCACCACGTGCGGACACCGGGGCCGAGGCTCCCGCTCCGACGTTTCTCTCGCTACCATCTTTCGGGTCGTTAAGAGTTGATACCGCCACTTTCTCGCGTCTCCCTCAGGAAACGGACCATGTTTCGAAACTCTCTTATGCCTTGCAACTAGGCAAAAAAATTTGGGACTCCCGAGGGAGATCCACAGGTGGCCGGCAGCCTTCAAAGGCCGGCTCGGCGCGCCCGCGCGTTGGGACTTCCGAGAGCACGGAGAGACGGTACTAAGCCATTTTCAGCGTGCGCCGACCCGTTGTTGTTGTTGTTGTTGGCCTTTCGTAGTAATGTGCATTGTCCACAGCGCTCGCGGTCCCACTGAGATAACTCCGCTTTACGCGCGCACATTCCGGCCGTTCGGCGAGGGGTCGTCTGCCGTCCATGACACTTTCAGACCTCTACTGGCTCCTTCCGTCTTACTGGCACGAGCGGCTTCGCCGCACCCGAACGGTTCTGCCTCCGAGCTCACCTCTCTGCCCTTCGGAACGGCGGCAACCCCGTCAAACCACAACCGGCCGCGACCGAGGCTCACTCCAACGACGGAAAGAGTGCGCACACGGCCCGAACCGCAGGGTTTAGCTCCTGGTCCACTTGGGGGCAACCTACCGCCAGGGGCGCCTCCGCTGAGGGCGGAGACTGGCACCCACGACCGAGCCTTGCAATACCCGACGTGAGTCTTAGAAGCGCGACTGAGAGCCGCCTCCCGTTTTATTATCGACGCTCCGGCGGGGGTGGGCGGTAGGGAATTCCGCCTCCCCGTCGTGCACTGACCTCGGTCGGAGGCTACTCCCCCAGTTTGCATCGAGGCGCCGCGGCAGAGAAACACACCTCCGCGCACGGCTGGCTGAGTCGCCGTTCGGCGCCGCCCGGGGTGTATTCACCGGACGGCGCCTTATTCCGGCCCTTACGGGCCTCCCCGCCGCTCGTTTCCGAACGTCGGGTGTTTCTTCCTCCCGCCGAAGCGAGAGAAAGAGTTCCCCCCTGCAGATAGCCCCCCGCAAAGTGACGCCCCGCGAAAAACGAACATTGAAACGCCAGCGTCCTAGCCGCGCCGGGGACCAACCCGACGCGGGGTCGAACGGCAAGCGCCCGCCGCCCGCCTCCGCTTCCCCCAAAAGAGCCGCGCGAACGCCGCTCGCGCGCCGCCCTCCCGGAGACGGTTGACTAGACCGCCCCGTTCGAACGAACGCGTCCGCAGACGCCCGCCGCCCAGAGGCCCAGGACGGGCACGTGAAAGCGAGAAGAAAAAAAACAAGAGTAGACAGACGGCCGCGAAAAGCGGCGCCCGGGCGGAGGCCCGTTGACTCGCCCTTACTAAGGAGCGTTTAGGTTCAGCTTCAGCCGAGTTCAGCATTCTCGAGAAAGACGAGTTAGCCGAAAATACGACGCCGACGCGCCCCGAAGAGCGCGCCGGCGACGGTCATTCCCACCCGGCCCGCCCGGAGGCGAGCGCGAGCGTATAGGAGCAAGCTTAGCGATGGAAACCAGAGTTTAAGACTATTACTCGTCCCGAATCTTGTGCGCCCAAGTTCCGAAGGAACCCTCTGGCTCCGCAACATCCCTTTTAAGCGTCAGAACAGCACCCACCAGTTTCAGATGATGGTGTACCGAACTTGTTCAGAGGCGCACAACAAGCTACAGCCGAGTCTTTCGCCTATCGACACAGCGTCCACCGCCGATGCTCTATGAAAGAAGAGAAAGAAGTTAGCCGAGGGCGGCCGATTGCGCGCCGACCGACCCCGAAGGGGCCGGGCGACGCGTTGATTCCCACCCGGCCGCCGGAGCGGGCGCGAGCGTATGACGGAGACGCCCGAGAGCCGGCTAGCGACTCCCGGTGCTCCCGAGGAAAGGTTTGGCTTTGGCTTCACCCGCACAGCTCCCGTTGGGGCCTAGGTGAGTCACCGTATCCAGACGGCTCCGAAGAGCGTTCCGGACCGTTAATTACCACTCGGACGCCAGACGCGAACGCGAGCGTTTGCCAGAACTACCCAGGATTCGACTCTCTCCTCCCGGGGCTCCGTTAGCTGAAAAAAAAAGGGCGGCATTTGGTGAGGCGGCGCCTACCGCGGCGTATCCAGACGGCTCCGAAGAGCGTTCCGGACCGTTAATTCCCACTCGGACGCCAGACGCGAACGCGAGCGTTTGCCAGAACTACCCAGGATTCGACTCTCTCCTCCCGGGGCTCCGTTAGCTGAAAAAAAAGGCGGCATTTGGTGAGGCGGCGCCTACCGCGGCGTATCCAGACGGCTCCGAAGAGCGTTCCGGACCGTTAATTCCCACTCGGACGCCAGACGCGAACGCGAGCGTTTGCCAGAACTACCCAGGATTCGACTCTCTCCTCCCGGGGCTCCGTTAGCTGAAAAAAAAAAGGCGGCATTTGGTGAGGCGGCGCCTACCGCGGCGTATCCAGACGGCTCCGAAGAGCGTTCCGGACCGTTAATTCCCACTCGGACGCCAGACGCGAACGCGAGCGTTTGCCAGAACTACCCAGGATTCGACTCTCTCCTCCCGGGGCTCCGTTAGCTGAAAAAAAAAGGCGGCGTTTGGTGAGGCGGCGCCTACCGCGGCGTATCCAGACGGCTCCGAAGAGCGTTCCGGACCGTTAATTCCCACTCGGACGCCAGACGCGAACGCGAGCGTTTGCCAGAACTACCCAGGATTCGACTCTCTCCTCCCGGGGCTCCGTTAGCTGAAAAAAAAAGGGCGGCATTTGGTGAGGCGGCGCCTACCGCGGCGTATCCAGACGGCTCCGAAGAGCGTTCCGGACCGTTAATTCCCACTCGGACGCCAGACGCGAACGCGAGCGTTTGCCAGAACTACCCAGGATTCGACTCTCTCCTCCCGGGGCTCCGTTAGCTGAAAAAAAGAAAAAGTCGGGGACCGGGTGAACCCTTCGCAGAGCTTACGCGACTCGGCTTCCGCCTCGCCGTTTCGGCCCGTTCCGGGGGCGTGTCCCGGGCGTGTATGTTTAACGAGGCCAGCCCTGACGCCTCGTGATGAAAGTAGTGGTGCGGAGACTTCGTAGTAGCCGCCGCGGCGGAGAGCGTTCACGGTAAAGTTTCCGCGTGTTCAGCATTCTCGAAAAAGACGAGTTAGCCGAAAATACGACGCCGACGCGCCCCGAAGAACGCGCCGGCGACGGTCATTTCCACCCGGCCCGCCCGGAGGCGAGCGCGAGCGTATAGGAGCAAGCTTAGCGATGGAAACCAGAGTTTAAGACTATTACTCGTCCCGAATCTTGTGCGCCCAAGTTCCGAAGGAACCCTCTGGCTCCGCAACATCCCTTTTAAGCGTCAGAACAGCACCCACCAGTTTCAGATGATGGTGTACCGAACTTGTTCAGAGGCGCACAACAAGCTACAGCCGAGTCTTTCGCCTATCGACACAGCGTCCACCGCCGATGCTCTATGAAAGAAGAGAAAGAAGTTAGCCGAGAGAGGCCGAATGCCGCGCCGACCGACCCCGAAGGGCCCGCCGACGCCTTGATTCCCACCCGGCCGCCGGAGCGGGCGCGAGCGTATGACGGAGACGCCCGGGGCTACCGGTGCTCCCAAGGAAAGTGCGTTCGCTCTACCGTGTCAGCTCCCCTTGCCGCGCGCGACACGTCTCTTTTCGTAGAGCGGCCCGTTTTATATAGCGAGTGCCGCGCCCGCTGCGTGGTGGCTACAGCAACTGCGGCTGTCCGTTGGAAGCCTTTTCCGGGACGCGCCCCAAACCTCCCGGTGCTCCTTCGTTGTAGGGAGAGCACGCGCTACCGCTTGGGGAAGCGTTTCCGCCTTGGCGTCTCCGCCGTGCCGTATGCGACGCGTGTCTCCCCGGCGGCCTTTTCTATAGCGAGTACCGCGGTCCCGCTCAGATTATGAGAATTTGCTAATATCTTAGAGTGAGCACGCGCTACCGCTTGGGGAAGCGTTTCCGCCTTGGCGTCTCCGCCGTGCCGTATGCGACGCGTGCCCCTCCCGCGGCTTTTTCTATAGCGAGCACCGCGGTCCCGCTGATATTCTGGAATTACCGTGGCTGCGCGTACGGAGACTGTTTCCCGCGAGGCGGACCTCCGTACGCTCTTACAGTGTCCTGGACTGTCCCCGGGAGCCGAGCTCGTACTCCCGGGCTCCGTTATGGCTTTTGCGCAGTTGGCTAGGCTGCGTTCGGAGACTGTCCCGGAGGCGGCAGACGGACCTCCGGGGCTCCTTTCGCGGCGGTTTGTATAGCGAGGCCGTTCCCGCTCTGATAACTTTGTAATAATGATCCTTCCGAAGGTTCACCTACGGAAACCTTGTTACGACTTTTACTTCCTCTAAATATTCAAGTTCGGTCATCTTTCCGGCTCTACGGCCCCTGAGAAGGGTCCGCGGGCTGGTCCGAAGACCTCACTAAAATATTCAATCGGTAGTAGCGACGGGCGGTGTGTACAAAGGGCAGGGACTTAATCAGCGGGAAGTAATGATTCCCGCTTACTAGGCATTCCTCGTTGGTGGGGAATAATTGCAAGCCCCAATCCCTAGCACGAAGGAGTTTCAACGGGTTACCCGGCCCTCTCGAGCAAGGAAAACACACGTTGATACCTTCAGTGTAGCGCGCGTGCTGCCCAGAACATCTAAGGGCATTACAGACCTGTTATTGCCCCACTTCCTGCGGCTGGAAGCCGCCTGTCCCTCTAAGAAGAGTGTTGGTCGCCGGCTGCACAGGGGATGCCGGTTTCGACTAGTTAGTAGGGTAGGATCTCGTTCGTTATCGCAATTAAGCAGACAAATCACTCCACGAACTAAGAACGGCCATGCACCACCACCCACCGAATCAAGAAAGAGCTCTCAATCTGTCAATCCTTCCGGTGTCCTGGCCTGATGAGGTTCCCCGCGTTGAGTCAAATTAAGCCGCAGGCTCCACGTCTGGTGGTGCCCTTCCGTCAATTCCTTTAAGTTTCAGCTTTGCAACCATACTTCCCCCGGAACCCAAAGACTTTGGTTTCCCGGAGGCTGCCCGCCGTGACATCTAAGACACACAGCGGATCGCTAGTTGGCATAGTTTATGGTTAGAACTAGGGCGGTATCTGATCGCCTTCGAACCTCTAACTTTCGTTCTTGATTAAAGAAAACATACTTGGCAAACGCTTTCGCTCCAGTTCGTCTTGCGACGATCCAAGAATTTCACCTCTAACGTCGCAATACGGATGCCCCCGGCAATCCCCATTAATCATTACCTCGACTTCCGAAAACCAACAAAATAGAACCGAGGTCCTATTCCATTATTCCATGCAAGAGTATTCGGGCAGACAAAGGCCTGCGTTAAGCACGTTAATTTGTTCAAAGTAAACGTGCCGGCCCGCACGACACTCAGTTAAGAGCACCGCGGCGGGTGAGATCGGGGTCCGCCTTCCACGGGGCATCAACGCCCCCGAGAGCCCGGCCCGACAGCGATTGCTCACCGCCGGAGCCTGGCCCGAGAGCGCCTGCCGCCGCAGTCGGCTCGCGCCCACCGGCAGGACGCCCCGCACGCATGCCAGTTGGACACCGACGAGCGGTGAACCGGCAGCGCAGGGCACAGGTCAAACTACGAGCTTTTTAACCGCAGCAATTTTAATATACGCTATTAGAGCTGGAATTACCGCGGCTGCTGGCACCAGACTGGCCCTCTAATGGGTAATCGTTAAGAGATTTAAAATGTTCTCATTCCGATTACGGGGCCTCGGATGAGTCCCGTATCGTTATTTTTCGTCACTACCTCCCCGTGCCGGGAGTGGGTAATTTGCGCGCCTGCTGCCTTCCTTGGATGTGGTAGCCGTTTCTCAGGCTCCCTCTCCGGAATCGAACCCTGATTCCCCGTCACCCGTTACAACCATGGTAGGCGCAAAACCTACCATCGTCAGTTGATAAGGCAGACATTTGAAGGACACGTCGCCGGTGCGGAGACCGTGCGATCAGCCCAAGGTTATCCAGAGTCACCAAAACGGAACGACCGGGCGAGCCGGCCGATTGGCTTTGATCTAATAAAAGCGTCCTTCCCCTTTCGGGTCACGACTGAAATGCATGTATTAGCTCTAGAATTACCACAGTTATCCAAGTAACTTTTAGGTCCAAGGAACCATAACCGATTTAATGAGCCATTCGCGGTTTCACTCTACAACAGTTTGTACTGAGGCATGCATGGCTTAATCTTTAAGACAAGCATATCACTACTGGCAGGATCAACCAGGGATCCAGGCCGTTTCGACCTTCTCCGACCGCCGCCCGTGAGCGGCGGCCCACAACACATACTCCACCAATCTCTCTCAACACACTCTCTCGCCCCGTAGGGGCCCACTCGGCGACGGACGCCCGCTAGGGGCGCCCGCCGCTTTCGCATTCGACGCCGCGCCAGACCGAAGCCCGGGCACGGCGAAGAACCGCCAACGGAAAAAAAGGGTCGCGCATAGGGTCGTGCATGTGCAGAGGGCCGCGCGTAGCTGTGACGGATGCCGGAATACAGGACTGGGCAAGGCCCCACCGGCAAGCCGAAAAACCGACGGCCGGGCGTCTCCGCCGAGGAAGATGCGCCGACCGCCGGGCCCCGCCGCACGAGGCGGCCGATAGAGTATTTGCTAGTTGCTTTCCTTCTCCTCCTCCTCCGCCGCCCCGAAGCCAAGGAAAGCTGAATGCTTCGGGGCCCTTCTCGCTGCCGCCTTCCTCTCTCGCCTCCCGGGGTGGTCAGTCCCGTCTCTCTCTCCCAAGCCGGGCGCCTCTCGTCCTCTCCGCGCCCGGCCGCCGGCATCCTCAGCCGTCGCCCCGAAGCCAGGAATCTCGAAAGCATGCTCCGGGGCCCGCTCTAGGGTGTGTCAAGCCCCTCTCTCCTCCTCCTCCTCCGCGCCGGTGCAAAAATGCTTTTAGGCGCACTCCCGGGGTGGTCAGTCCCGTCTCTCTCTCCCAGCCGGGCGCCTCTCGTCCTCGCCGCGCCCGGCCGCCGGCATCCTCAGCCGTCGCCCCGAAGCCAGGAATCTCGAAAGCATGCTCCGGGGCCCGCTCTAGGGTGTGTCAAGCCCGTCTCTCCTCCTCCGCGCCGGTGCAAAAATGCTTTTAGGCGCACTCCCGGGTTGGTCAGGCCCGCCTCTCCTCCTCCTCCCCGGCATCCTCTCCATCGCCCCGAAGCCAGGATGCCGCAAAATGCTTCGGAGCCCGCACATTCCTCGTTTCTCACCGAACGCCACAGCTCTCTCTCCACCGCCCCTAGTATCTAATCGTTCGGGGCCTCCTCCCGGGTTCCTCCGCGACCGTCACCACTCGGCCGCCGCCGCCCCGAAGCCAGGAACACCGGGAATGATGCTTCGGGGCCCTCTTCCATATTTCTCAGACAGCGTAACAGATCTCAAAGAACTGCCGGGGAAACCGCTGCCTCGGGTAGCCTTCCAACGGGTACCCTTCCCCTATAATGGGAGAAATACCGTCCCCACACTTTTTCACAGGGAATCGCCTCATTTCCCCGGCCGACGGCACCTGCTGTCCGAATATTGCCTCGTATGTCCGTTAACAATATCGGATTCACGTTTGCACCGCCGGCCGCACATGCTTTCTTCCGCCACCATCACAGGTCTCGCTTCAAGGCCCCGCATTGCCAAATGTACTATTTCGGGGCCTTCGCCAACTTTCTCGGCCATCGCCACATATCCGTGTTTCAGTCCCGCATAATTAAACCAAGCATTTTGCCGGGAACTCTCCTCGTTTCTCACCGAACGCCACAGCTCTCTCTCTCCACCGCCCCTAGTTGCCAGCTTCCTTCGGGGCCTCCTCCGGGGTTCCTCCGCGACCGTCGCCACTCGGCCGCCGCCGCCCCGAAGCCAGGAACACCGGGAATGATGCTTCGGGGCCCTCTTCCATATTTTTCAGGCAGCGTAACAGATCTCAAAGAACTGCCGGGGATTTCGCTGCCTCGGGTAGCCTTCCAACGGGTACCCTTCCCCTATAATGGGAGAAATACCGTCCCCACACTTTTTCACAGGGAATCGCCTCATTTCCCCGGCCGACGGCACCTGCTGTCCGAATATTGCCTCGTATGTCCGTTAACAATATCGGATTCACGTTCGCACCGCCGGCCGCACATGCTTTCTTTCGCCACCATCACAGGTCTCGCTTCAAGGCCCCGCATTGCCAAATGTACTATTTCGGGGCCTTCGCCAACTTTCTCGGCCATCGCCACATATCCGTGTTTCAGTCCGGCACATTTAAACCAAGCCTTTTGCCGGGAACTCTCCTCGTTTCTCACAGACTGCCACAGCTCTCTCTCTCCACCGCCCCTAGTATCTAATCGTTCGGGGCCTCCTCCCGGGTTCCTCCGCGACCGTCACCACTCGGCCGCCGCCGCCCCGAAGCCAGGAACACCGGGAATGATGCTTCGGGGCCCTCTTCCATATTTCTCAGGCAGCGTAACAGATCTCAAAGAACTGCCGGGGAAACCGCTGCCTCGGGTAGCCTTCCAACGGGTACCCTTCCCCTATAATGGGAGAAATACCGTCCCCACACTTTTTCACAGGGAATCGCCTCATTTCCCCGGCCGACGGCACCTGCTGTCCGAATATTGCCTCTTATGTCCGTTAACAATATCGGATTCACGTTCGCACCGCCGGCCGCACATGCTTTCTCCCGCCACCATCACAGGTCTCGCTTCAAGGCCCCGCATTGCCAAATGTACTATTTCGGGGCCTTCGCCAACTTTCTCGGCCATCGCCACATATCCGTGTTTCAGTCCCGCATAATTAAACCAAGCATTTTGCCGGGAACTCTCCTCGTTTCTCACCGAACGCCACAGCTCTCTCTCTCCACCGCCCCTAGTTGCCAGCTTCCTTCGGGGCCTCCTCCGGGGTTCCTCCGCGACCGTCGCCACTCGGCCGCCGCCGCCCCGAAGCCAGGAACACCGGGAATGATGCTTCGGGGCCCTCTTCCATATTCCTCAGGCAGCGTAACAGATCTCAAAGAACTGCCGGGGAAACCGCTGCCTCGGGTAGCCTTCCAACGGGTACCCTTCCCCTATAATGGGAGAAATACCGTCCCCACACTTTTTAAGAGGGAATCGCCTCATTTCCCCGGCCGACGGCACCTGCTGTCCGAATATTGCCTCGTATGCCCGTTAACAATATCGGCTTCACATTCGCACCGCCGGCCGCACATGCTTTCTCCCGCCACCATCACAGGTCTCGCTTCAAGGCCCCGCATTGCCAAATGTACTATTTCGGGGCCTTCGCCAACTTTCTCGGCCATCGCCACATATCCGTGTTTCAGTCCCGCATAATTAAACCAAGCATTTTGCCGGGAACTCTCCTCGTTTCTCACAGACTGCCACAGCTCTCTCTCTCCACCGCCCCTAGTATCTAATCGTTCGGGGCCTCCTCCCGGGTTCCTCCGCGACCGTCACCACTCGGCCGCCGCCGCCCCGAAGCCAGGAACACCGGGAATGATGCTCCGGGGCCCTCTTCCATATTTCTCAGGCAGCGTAACAGATCTCAAAGAACTGCCGGGGAAACCGCTGCCTCGGGTAGCCTTCCAACGGGTACCCTTCCCCTATAATGGGAGAAATACCGTCCCCGCACTTTTTAAGAGAGATTCGCCTCATTTCCCCGGCCGACGGCACCTGCTGTCCGAATATTGCCTCGTATGCCCGTTAACAATATCGGCTTCACATTCGCACCGCCGGCCGCACATGCTTTCTCCCGCCACCATCACAGGTCTCACTTCACGGCCCCGGAGTGACAGATGTACTGTTCCGGGGCCTTCGCCACTTTTCTCGGCCACCGCCACATATCCGTGTTTCAGTCCCGCTTATTTAAACCAAGCATTTTGCGGGGAACTCTCCTCGTTTCTCACCCACCGCCACAGCTCTGTCTCTCCACCGCCCCTAGTTGCCAGCTTCCTTCGGGGCCTCCTCCGGGGTTCCTCCGCGACCGTCGCCACTCGGCCGCCGCCGCCCCGAAGCCAGGAACACCGGGAATGATGCTTCGGGGCCCTCTTCCATATTTCTCAGGCAGCGTAACAGATCTCAAAGAACTGCCGGGGAAACCGCTGCCTCGGGTAGCCGTCGAACGGGTACCCTTCCCCTATAATGGGAGAAATACCGTCTCCGCACTTTTTTCGTGGGAATCTCCTTTTTTTCTCGGCCAGCGGCGCCTCCGACCGGTCATTGCTTCGAAAAGCCCACAAGCAAAGTTTTTGCGGGCCGCGCCATTATTTCCCAGCTACCTTCACAGGTCTCGCTTCACGGCCCCGGAGTGACAGATGTACTGTTCCGGGGCCTTCGCCACTTTTCTCGGCCACCGCCACATATCCGTGTTTCAGTCCCGCATATTTAAACCAAGCATTTTGCCGGGAACTCGCCTCGTTTCTCACCGACCGCCACAGCTTTCTCTCTCCACCGCCCCTGGTATCAAATCGCTTCGGGGCCTCCTCCCGGGTTCCTCCGCGACCGTCGCCACTCGGCCGCCACCGCCCCGAAGCCGGGACAAATGCTTCGGGGCGCCTCGAGGGCCCATGCCCTATAATGGGAGAAAACCCGTCCCCAGGCAATCTCCAGGGAAAACGTCTTTTTTCTCGGCCAGCGGCGCCCCAGACCGGGCATTTCTTTCCAAAGCCCGTAAGCAAAGTTTCTGCGGGCCGCGCCACTATTTCCCAGCTACCGTCACAGGTCTCGCTTTAAGGCCCCGGAGTGACAGAAAGAATAATCCGGGGCCTCCGCCGATTTTCTCGGCCACCGCTACAGCTCAGTGTTTGTTTCCCGGCATCTTTAAAAATGCACATGCCGGGAACTCGGCCGATTTCTCACCGACCGCCACAGGTCTCGCTCCACCGCCCCTAGTTGCCAAATTCGTTTCGGGGCCTCCGCCAGGGTTCCTCCGCGACCGCCGCCACTCGGCCGCCACCGCCCCGAAGCCGGGTAAAGATGCTTCGGGGCCCCTCGAGGGCCCATGCCCTATAATGGGAGAAAACCCGTCCCCAGGCAATCTCCAGGGAAAACGTCTTTTTTCTCGGCCAGCGGCGCCCCAGACCGGGCATTTCTTCCAAAAGCCCGTAATCAAACTTTCTGCGGGCCGCGCCAATATTTTCTCAGCGACCGTCACAGGTCTCGTTTCACCTCCCGTAACGCTCTTTTTCTTTCAAACTCTGCCCTCTGGCCCTAACTTTTTGGGCCTTCTCCAAACACCTTTTTCACTTGAGGAAGTGGTCAGTTTCCTCGGCGAACGGCGGGGCAGACGCCGCCGTTCGCGTAAAGGTGCGTCAACAACTCTCAAAACTCTCTCCCGGGAGCCGTTTCGGCCTCCCGCGCATCTAGCCTTCGTCTCCCGACATCTCCGAGAGCTCCCGTGCACCCCAGCTTACACGGGAACTCGCCTCATTTCCCACCGACCGTCACAGGTCTCTCTGCGAGGCCCCGGAGTTCCAAGTAACGATTCCGGGCCTCCGCCGAATTTCTCGGCCACCGTAACAGCTCTGTCTTTGTTTCCCGGCATCTTTAAAAATGCACTTTGCCGGGAACTCGGCCGCTTTCTCAGCGACCGTCACAGGTCTCGTTTCACCTCCCGTAACGCTCTTTTTCTTTCAAACTCTGCCCTCTGGCCCTAAATTTTTGGGGCCTTTCCAAACACCTTTTCTACTTGAGGAAGTGGTCAGTTTCCTCGGCAAACGGCGGGGCAGACGCCGCCGTTCGCGTACAAGGTGCGTCAACAACTCTCAAAACTCTCTCCCGGGAGCCGTTTCGGCCTCCCGCGCAGCTAGCCGTCGTCTTCCCATGTCTCCGAGAGTTCCCGTGCACGCTCGACTCTGAAATTTTTACAAGTGTCGCTACCGCGCGGTGGCTAAGGGCCCGACTTTGCGGGCCCCGCACCGCCGGTCCGCGCTTCGTAGTGGAGTTGTCCCAGCTTCAACTCCGAGTCCGGCGTGCGTATTCTCGTTTCCGTGTACGGGAACTTCTCAGAAGAGCCTCGGCAGAGCGACACGTCGCTCCGCGGGAGCCGTCAAACGCAGCCCGCACAGCTTTCTCACTCGAATTTTTACAAGTCCTGCGGCTCGGAAATGTTTCAGAGTCCCACGCCATGTGCTCTATAAGTTGGCGTGTGCTCTATATTCGGACTTTTCCTCCGAGACGCGTTTCCGTATTGACGATCTATTGCTTCGGAAACACTTTGTTACTTTTCGCCCGGCCGCCAGCTCGGCCTCTAAGGGGCAACTTTCGCGCCGGACTCGGAAATTTTTACAAGTCCAGCTCTCCGGGAGCCGTTTTCAACTCCTTCTCCCGCGGCCTCCCGGCCTTCCAGACGCCTCGGCCCGCCTTCTAGGCCGAGACAAGTTTCCGTACTGACGATCTATTGCTTCGGAAACACTTTGTTGCATTTCGCCCGGCCGCCAGCTCGGCCTCTAAGGGGCAACTTTTTCGGCCGACTCCGAAAAATTTCAAAGTCCCGACGCCGAAGCGCTCTGGGAAAATTGTTCTCGCCATGTTTTAATATGTTGTTCCTGACGTCGAGATAGACGTTTTAAACATATATTGGTTTGACATTTTTTTTCGTCCGACTTTGAAAAATTTCAAAGTCCAACACTCACTACCGGGGCGCCTTACGGGACCCCGGCGAGCGAGCCGCCGACCGCCGGGCACCTCGGAGAGGTTCCCGGCGGCCACCAAGTAACGCCGCATGTCGTAGCGGGGCGCGCCGGACTTGGCCACCGGCAGGACCCCGCGCGCTTCCATAGGGGGTCCCTATAATGGGAGAAATCCCGTCTCCGAACGGTCGCTGCGGGTTGCGTTCGTTTTCACCGGTGACCGGCGGGTTGCGTCCGGCGCGGGGCGCTTCCACCCGTGAACGCGATTTCGCGTGTGCCTTTTTAATTCTGCGTGTGCTCTATTTTCCGACTTTGCCATTTTACAAGTCCCGCGGCTCCGAATTGTTTCAGAGTGCTTGCCGTGTGCTCTTTTTTCCGACTTTGACATTTTTCAGTGTCGAGTATTTGGCGTGTGCTCGCCAAATTTGCCGTGTGCTCTTTCTCCGACTCTGAAATTTTTACAAGTCCAGCTCTCCGGGAGCCGTTTTCAACTCCTTCTCCACGGCCCGCAGGGCCTTCCACAAGCCTCGGCCCGCCTTCCAGGCCGAGACGGGTTTCCGTACTGACGATCTAATGCGTAGGAAACACTTTGTCGCTTTTCGCCCGGCCGCCAGCTCGGCCTCTAAGGGGCAACTTTTTCGGCCGACTCCGAAAAATTTCAAAGTCCCGACGCCGAAGCGCTCTGGGAAAATTGTTCTCGCCATCTTTTAATATGTTGTTCCTGACGTCGAGATAGACGTTTTAAACATATATTGGTTTGACATTTTTTTTCGTCCGACTTTGAAAAATTTCAAAGTCCGACACTCACTACCGGGGCGCCTTACGGGACCCCGGCGAGCGAGCCGCCGACCGCCGGGCGCCTCGGAGAGGTTCCCGGCGGCCACCAAGTAACGCCGCCAATGTCAGAAGCGGGGCGCGCCGGACTTGGCCGCCGGCAGGGGTCGCGCGCGCTATACCAACCCCCTATAATGGGAGAAATCCCGTCTCCAGACGGTCGCTGCGGGTTGCGTTCGTTTTCACCGGTGACCGGCGGGTTGCGTCCGGCGCGGGGCGCTTCCACCCGTGAACGCGATTTCGCGTGTGCTTTTTTAATTCTGCGTGTGCTCTATTTTCCGACTTTGCCATTTTACAAGTCCCGCGGCTCCGAATTGTTTCAGAGTGCTCGCCGTGTGCTCTTTTTTCCGACTTTGACATTTTTCGGTGTCCAGTATTTGGCGTGTGCTCGCCAAATTGCCGTGTGCTCTCTCTCCGACTCGGAAATTTTTACAAGTCCCGACGCCGAAGCGCTCCGAGAAAATTGTTCTCGCCAAGTTTTAATATGTTGTTCCTGACGTCGAGATAGGCGTTTTAAACATATATTGGTTTGACTTTTTTTTTCGTCCGACTTTGAAAATTTTCAGTTTGGCGTGTGCTCTATATTTTTTGCGTGTGCTCTATTTTCCGACTTTGCCGTTTTTCAGAGTCCCGCGGCTCCGAATTGTTTCAGAGTGTTCGCCGTGTGCTCTTTTTTCCGACTTTGACATTTTTCAAGTATTTGGCGTGTGCTCGCCAAATTTGCCGTGTGCTCTTTCTCAGACTCTGAAATTTTTACAAGTCCGGCTCTCCGGGAGCCGTTTTCAACTCCTTCTCCACGGCCCGCAGGGCCTTCCACAAGCCTCGGCCCGCCTTCCAGGCCGAGACGGGTTTCCGTACTGACGATCTGATGCGTAGGAAACACTTTGTCGCTTTTCGCCCGGCCGCCAGCTCGGCCTCTAAGGGGCAACTTTTTCGGCCGACTCCGAAAAATTTCAAAGTCCCGACGCCGAAGCGCTCGGGGAAAATTGTTCTCGCCATGTTTTAATATGTTGTTCCTGACGTCGAGATAGACGTTTTAAACATATATTGGTTTGACATTTTTTTTTCGTCCGACTTTGAAAAATTTCAAAGTCCGACACTCACTACCGGGGCGCCTTACGGGACCCCGGCGAGCGAGCCGCCGACCGCCGGGCGCCTCGGAGAGGTTCCCGGCGGCCACCAAGTAACGCCGCCAATGTCAGAAGCGGGGCGCGCCGGACTTGGCCGCCGGCAGGGGTCGCGCGCGCTATACCAACCCCCTATAATGGGAGAAATCCCGTCTCCAGACGGTCGCTGCGGGTTGCGTTCGTTTTCACCGGTGACCGGCGGGTTGCGTCCGGCGCGGGGCGCTTCCACCCGTGAACGCGATTTCGCGTGTGCTTTTTTAATTCTGCGTGTGCTCTATTTTCCGACTTTGCCATTTTACAAGTCCCGCGGCTCCGAATTGTTTCAGAGTGCTTGCCGTGTGCTCTTTTTTCCGACTTTGACATTTTTCGGTGTCGAGTATTTGGCGTGTGCTCGCCAAATTGCCGTGTGCTCTCTCTCCGACTCGGAAATTTTTACAAGTCCCGACGCCGAAGCGCTCCGAGAAAATTGTTCTCGCCAAGTTTTAATATGTTGTTCCTGACGTCGAGAAAGACGTTTTAAACATATATTGGTTGGACATTTTTTTCCGTCCGACTTTGAAAATTTTCAGTTTGGCGTGTGCTCTATATTTTTTGCGTGTGCTCTATTTTCCGACTTTGCCGTTTTTCAGAGTCCCGCGGCTCCGAATTGTTTCAGAGTGTTCGCCGTGTGCTCTTTTTTCCGACTTTGACATTTTTCAAGTATTTGGCGTGTGCTCGCCAAATTTGCCGTGTGCTCTTTCTCAGACTCTGAAATTTTTACAAGTCCGGCTCTCCGGGAGCCGTTTTCAACTCCTTCTCCACGGCCCGCAGGGCCTTCCACAAGCCTCGGCCCGCCTTCCAGGCCGAGACGGGTTTCCGTACTGACGATCTGATGCGTAGGAAACACTTTGTCGCTTTTCGCCCGGCCGCCAGCTCGGCCTCTAAGGGGCAACTTTTTCGGCCGACTCCGAAAAATTTCAAAGTCCCGACGCCGAAGCGCTCGGGGAAAATTGTTCTCGCCATGTTTTAATATGTTGTTCCTGACGTCGAGATAGACGTTTTAAACATATATTGGTTTGACATTTTTTTTCGTCCGACTTTGAAAAATTTCAAAGTCCGACACTCACTACCGGGGCGCCTTACGGGACCCCGGCGAGCGAGCCGCCGACCGCCGGGCGCCTCGGAGAGGTTCCCGGCGGCCACCAAGTAACGCCGCCAATGTCAGAAGCGGGGCGCGCCGGACTTGGCCGCCGGCAGGGGTCGCGCGCGCTATACCAACCCCCTATAATGGGAGAAATCCCGTCTCCAGACGGTCGCTGCGGGTTGCG
This sequence comes from Gryllus longicercus, assembly GCA_038098605.1. Taxonomy (NCBI): domain Eukaryota; kingdom Metazoa; phylum Arthropoda; class Insecta; order Orthoptera; family Gryllidae; genus Gryllus; species Gryllus longicercus. Next base: position 39,847 of record JAZDUA010001476.1, read on the forward strand.
TTCGTTTTCACCGGTGACCGGCGGGTTGCGTCCGGCGCGGGGCGCTTCCACCCGTGAACGCGATTTCGCGTGTGCTTTTTTAATTCTGCGTGTGCTCTATTTTCCGACTTTGCCATTTTACAAGTCCCGCGGCTCCGAATTGTTTCAGAGTGCTTGCCGTGTGCTCTTTTTTCCGACTTTGACATTTTTCGGTGTCGAGTATTTGGCGTGTGCTCGCCAAATTGCCGTGTGCTCTCTCTCCGACTCGGAAATTTTTACAAGTCCCGACGCCGAAGCGCTCCGAGAAAATTGTTCTCGCCAAGTTTTAATATGTTGTTCCTGACGTCGAGAAAGACGTTTTAAACATATATTGGTTGGACATTTTTTTTCGTCCGACTTTGAAATTTTTCAGTTTGGCGTGTGCTCGATTTTTTTTGCGTGTGCTCTATTTTCCGACTTTGCCGTTTTTCAGAGTCCCGCGGCTCCGAATTGTTTCAGAGTGTTCGCCGTGTGCTCTTTTTTCCGACTTTGACATTTTTCAAGTATTTGGCGTGTGCTCGCCAAATTTGCCGTGTGCTCTTTCTCCGACTCGGAAATTTTTACAAGTCCCGACGCCGAAGCGCTCTGCGAAAATTGTTCTCGCCAAGTTTTAATATGTTGTTCCTGACGTCGAGAAAGACGTTTTAAACATATATTGGTTTGACATTTTTTCCCGTCCGACTTTGAAAATTTTCAAAGTGTTTGGCGTGTGCTCGATTTTTTTTGCGTGTGCTCTATTTTCCGACTTTGCCGTTTTTCAGAGTCCCGCGGCTCCGAATTGTTTCAGAGTGTTCGCCGTGTGCTCTTTTTTCCGACTTTGACATTTTTCAAGTATTTGGCGTGTGCTCGCCAAATTTGCCGTGTGCTCTTTCTCCGACTCGGAAATTTTTACAAGTCCCGACGCCGAAGCGCTCCGAGAAAATTGTTCTCGCCAAGTTTTAATATGTTGTTCCTGACGTCGAGAAAGACGTTTTAAACATATATTGGTTTGACATTTTTTCCCGTCCGACTTTGAAAATTTTCAAAGTGTTTGGCGTGTGCTCGATTTTTTTTGCGTGTGCTCTATTTTCCGACTTTGCCGTTTTTCAGAGTCCCGCGGCTCCGAATTGTTTCAGAGTGTTCGCCGTGTGCTCTTTTTTCCGACTTTGACATTTTTCAAGTATTTGGCGTGTGCTCGCCAAATTTGCCGTGTGCTCTTTCTCCGACTCGGAAATTTTTACAAGTCCCGACGCCGAAGCGCTCCGAGAAAATTGTTCTCGCCAAGTTTTAATATGTTGTTCCTGACGTCGAGAAAGACGTTTTAAACATATATTGGTTTGACATTTTTTTCCGTCCGACTTTGAAAATTTTCAAAGTGTTTGGCGTGTGCTCGATTTTCCGACTCTGAAATTTTTACAAGTCCCGACGCCGAAGCGCTCTGCGAAAATTGTTCTCGCCAAGTTTTAATATGTTGTTCCTGACGTCGAGAAAGACGTTTTAAACATATATTGGTTTGACATTTTTTCCCGTCCGACTTTGAAAATTTTCAAAGTGTTTGGCGTGTGCTCGATTTTTTTTGCGTGTGCTCTATTTTCCGACTTTGCCGTTTTTCAGAGTCCCGCGGCTCCGAATTGTTTCAGAGTGTTCGCCGTGTGCTCTTTTTTCCGACTTTGACATTTTTCAAGTATTTGGCGTGTGCTCGCCAAATTTGCCGTGTGCTCTTTCTCCGACTCGGAAATTTTTACAAGTCCCGACGCCGAAGCGCTCCGAGAAAATTGTTCTCGCCAAGTTTTAATATGTTGTTCCTGACGTCGAGAAAGACGTTTTAAACATATATTGGTTTGACATTTTTTTCCGTCCGACTTTGAAAATTTTCAAAGTGTTTGGCGTGTGCTCGATTTTCCGACTCTGAAATTTTTACAAGTCCCGACGCCGAAGCGCTCTGCGAAAATTGTTCTCGCCAAGTTTTAATATGTTGTTCCTGACGTCGAGAAAGACGTTTTAAACATATATTGGTTTGACATTTTTTCCCGTCCGACTTTGAAAATTTTCAAAGTGTTTGGCGTGTGCTCGATTTTTTTTGCGTGTGCTCTATTTTCCGACTTTGCCGTTTTTCAGAGTCCCGCGGCTCCGAATTGTTTCAGAGTGTTCGCCGTGTGCTCTTTTTTCCGACTTTGACATTTTTCAAGTATTTGGCGTGTGCTCGCCAAATTTGCCGTGTGCTCTTTCTCCGACTCGGAAATTTTTACAAGTCCCGACGCCGAAGCGCTCCGAGAAAATTGTTCTCGCCAAGTTTTAATATGTTGTTCCTGACGTCGAGAAAGACGTTTTAAACATATATTGGTTTGACATTTTTTTCCGTCCGACTTTGAAAATTTTCAAAGTGTTTGGCGTGTGCTCGATTTTCCGACTCTGAAATTTTTACAAGTCCCGACGCCGAAGCGCTCTGCGAAAATTGTTCTCGCCAAGTTTTAATATGTTGTTCCTGACGTCGAGAAAGACGTTTTAAACATATATTGGTTTGACATTTTTTCCCGTCCGACTTTGAAAATTTTCAAAGTGTTTGGCGTGTGCTCGATTTTTTTTGCGTGTGCTCTATTTTCCGACTTTGCCGTTTTTCAGAGTCCCGCGGCTCCGAATTGTTTCAGAGTGTTCGCCGTGTGCTCTTTTTTCCGACTTTGACATTTTTCAAGTATTTGGCGTGTGCTCGCCAAATTTGCCGTGTGCTCTTTCTCCGACTCGGAAATTTTTACAAGTCCCGACGCCGAAGCGCTCTGCGAAAATTGTTCTCGCCAAGTTTTAATATGTTGTTCCTGACGTCGAGAAAGACGTTTTAAACATATATTGGTTTGACATTTTTTCCCGTCCGACTTTGAAAATTTTCAAAGTGTTTGGCGTGTGCTCGATTTTTTTTGCGTGTGCTCTATTTTCCGACTTTGCCGTTTTTCAGAGTCCCGCGGCTCCGAATTGTTTCAGAGTGTTCGCCGTGTGCTCTTTTTTCCGACTTTGACATTTTTCAAGTATTTGGCGTGTGCTCGCCAAATTTGCCGTGTGCTCTTTCTCCGACTCGGAAATTTTTACAAGTCCCGACGCCGAAGCGCTCCGAGAAAATTGTTCTCGCCAAGTTTTAATATGTTGTTCCTGACGTCGAGAAAGACGTTTTAAACATATATTGGTTTGACATTTTTTCCCGTCCGACTTTGAAAATTTTCAAAGTGTTTGGCGTGTGCTCGATTTTCCGACTCTGAAATTTTTACAAGTCCCGACGCCGAAGCGCTCTGCGAAAATTGTTCTCGCCAAGTTTTAATATGTTGTTCCTGACGTCGAGATAGACGTTTTAAACATATATTGGTGTGACATTTTTTTTCGTCCGACTCTGAAAATTTTCAGTGTTTGGCGTGTGGTCTATATTTTTGCGTGTGCTCTATTTTCCTGATTCCCGTGTGCTCTTTTCCGGATTTGGCGTGTGCTCTATTTTCCGGATTCCCGTGTGCTCTTTTCCGGATTTGGCGTGTGCTCTATTTTCCGGATTCCCGTGTGCTCTTTTCCGGATTTGGCGTGTGCTCTATTTTCCTGATTCCCGTGTGCTCTTTTCCGGATTTGGCGTGTGCTCTATTTTCCTGATTCCCGTGTGCTCTTTTTCGGATTTGGCGTGTGCTCTATTTTCCCGATTCCCGTGTGCTCTTTTCCGGATTTGGCGTGTGCTCTATTTTCCGGATTCCCGTGTGCTCTTTTCCGGATTTGGCGTGTGCTCTATTTTCCTGATTCCCGTGTGCTCTTTTCCGGATTTGGCGTGTGCTCTATTTTCCGGATTCCCGTGTGCTCTTTTCCGGATTTGGCGTGTGCTCTATTTTCCCGATTCCCGTGTGCTCTTTTCCGGATTTGGCGTGTGCTCTATTTTCCGGATTCCCGTGTGCTCTTTTCCGGATTTGGCGTGTGCTCTATTTTCCCGATTCCCGTGTGCTCTTTTCCGGATTTGGCGTGTGCTCTATTTTCCCGATTCCCGTGTGCTCTTTTCCGGATTTGGCGTGTGCTCTATTTTCCGGATTCCCGTGTGCTCTTTATACGGATTTGGCGTGTGATCTTTTTTCGGACTTGGAAATTTTTCGCCTCCGGACGAAAAAATTTACAAGTCCCGCCTTCGGAAATCGTTCTCGCCATCTTTCGATATGTTGTTCCCGAGGCCCTGAGAGACGTTTTAAACCGAACTTTGCGAGTTGGATTTTTGCTTTCGGACTTTGAAAATTTTCGAACCCGAGTCGCGACGGGTTTTTATTTTTTTTTTTGCGGCGAAACGAGGCGTCGGAGCGCGTCGGCGGTCAGGAGCTTTTCGACAGCACCGAGGACGGCGCGTCGAGCGGTGCCGGCGCCGCGCCTTTGGCGTTAACAATTTCGGCGGCGCGGAATTTGTTTAAACAATTTCGCGACCGACACCTCGTTTTCTTTCGAGAGATCGTTCGGCGCGGCGGCGGGCGACGCGGCGGCGGAAACCGCGAGTCGATATCTGCCCTCGTCTCGGAGTTATTCGTTTATAAACAATTAACCCGCCCTCTTCCGTTGCGGCGAAACGAAGCGTCCCTCGCCTTCGACCGCCGAGACCTTTTCGTCGCGCGGTCGAGTTTCCTATCGAACGAAAGCAACGCGGTCGCCGTAGCCGTTACGGTTGCGGAGAAAACGGCTTATAAACAATTTAACTTGCAAAATTCCTAGCGCCTAAACGAAGCGTCGGAGCGTCGGGGCGCAGGGGACGTTTTCTGCTCTACGTCACGCGCTCTATCGATCGGCGCTCTCGAAAAAATTTTCCGAGTCCTGGGTTCGACCCCCGCGACGGGCGGTCCGGCGTTTCTCAGACGGGCGATTTCCGCACACGCGCCGTCGAACGGGGAAAAAAAAGTCGCGTCCGACGCCGCAAACCGCGTTTCGATCGGACGAACCGTTCTCGAGATATAGCGTTTCGCGCGCGCGTCCCCTCCTCTTTTCCGGTCCCCGCTCCGGCTTTCGCGCTTCCGACGGCGAAATCTCGAAAACGAAGGCCGCTAGCGACTCGGCGCTCCCGAGCTTTTCGGTTCGTCTCCCCGTTTCCCACCTCCCGGACGCGTCGCGGCATTTTTCGCGCTCCCCGCCTCGCCGCTGGAGGGGAAAAACGTCGTTTTTCGGGGTTTCGGGGGGGGAGGCATTTTTTGAAAAACGCCGAAAAAATACCCGAGAAAGCGCTCGAGGAGACGCGTCCGGCGCCGAAAACCGCGTCGCGATGCGATTTTTTCTTCCCGAGTTATTCGCGTTCTTAGATCACGTAACTCGGGCGTCCCCGCCACCGCGACGTCGCCCGCCGACGCGTCGCCGCGCCGCGCGCGATTGCTCGAAAACGGTGCGTCCTAGCGACTCGACGCCCGAGACCTTTTCGCTTCGTCTCCTCCTCGGCTATCCGACGGCGCCTTTGAAAATTTTTTCCGAGTCCCCGGTTCGAGCCCGGGACGCGAAAACCGGTCTATCCCCGCCCCTGCCGCACGCGCGCCGGCGGCGAGGGTTTCGAAAAACGCGCTTTTCCGAGACGAATCCGACGCCGCCGGCCGCGTCGTCGCGCGACGCTCCGTTTTCGAGTTTCGGCCTTTCTTACGTTACGCGAATCCCCGCCCTCTCGCCGACTCGCTCGTCTTCTGGCGCCTAAACGAAGCGTCGGAGCGCTTCGGACGTCATGACCTTTTGTGTTCGTCTCGTCGAGGGGCGTCTCCTGGAATTTTTACGAATCGGTCGGCGTCCGGGGTTCGAAGCTCGAACGCGGAACTTTTTCGTTTTCGCCCGCGCGCGCGTTCTGAAAATTCACCCCCACGCGCCTTTTAGAGCTAAAAACGATCCCGCAACCCGCGCGTCTCTATCTTTGTTCGTCGGCCCGGAAAAAAATCGCGAAAGTACGTTTTCGAAGCCGATTTCGCGACGACCTACACGCCGTTCCGCCGGTCCGAGCGAGTCGGCACCGCCACCGATCGATAGACGGGCTTCCTCTCTCTAGGATAGCGGAGTATCCAGATCCTCGCTGTAAAAACGTAGGCGTTATTAGTTGTGTAAGTTGTAAACTTTCATTACATTCTTTATCTATTCTCTCTACAGAGGCGGGGTTCTAGTGTATAGTACGTTTTTGGGTGCGTCGGAACCGTGCCGTTTTCTCAAACTCTCGCCTAAATCGAACGGGGAACTCGAAAAAAATGTTTTAAAAAATTCTAGGACCGTTGTTTATAACAATTGTTTAAACAATTCTTTGTTGACGGCCGCCGAATTTTTCCTAGACGGCCGCCGAGATTCCGCGTCCGACGGCGCAAACGGAAAAAATGTAAAAAATTTACTTTCGCCGCAATAAAAAGCGAAACGCGCAAACAAAGATGGCCGACACGTGAAAGTTGCCTCTTTGGGGCTAACCTGCACGCCGGGGAAAGACCCCGAGGGGGGAATGCGGCCTCGGGGTCGAAGCCCGAGTGAGCCGGCTGCGCGCCCGCGGCGGGGCGACGCCCTGACGGCATTCACCTGGAAGTTATTCGAGCGGCAAACGGTCAACTTTACGATGTCGGCACCCGACGAAGGCGGCCGACTCGTCAAAGTTCCCACTTTGGGGCTAACCTGCACGCCGGGGAAAGACCCCGAGGGGGGAATGCGGCCTCGGGGTCGAAGCCCGAGTGAGCCGGCTGCGCGCCCGCGGCGGGGCGACGCCCTGACGGCATTCACCTGGAAGTTATTCGAGCGGCAAACGGGCAAATTTACGATGTCGGCACCCGACGAAGGCGGCCGACTCGTCAAAGTTCCCACTTTGGGGCTAACCTGCACGCCGGGGAAAGACCCCGAGGGGGGAATGCGGCCTCGGGGTCGAAGCCCGAGTGAGCCGGCTGCGCGCCCGTGGCGGGGCGACACCCTGACGGCATTCGCCTGGATGTTATTCGAGAAGCAAACGTGCCGATTTACAAAGTCGGCACCTGTACAAAAGCGTTAAAGTTGCCTCTTTGGGGCCGACCTGCACGCCGGGGAAAGGCCCTGAGGGGGGAAACAAGGCCAGCGGGCGAAGCCCGAGTAGGCCGGCTGCGCGCCCGTGGCGGGGCGACGCCGTGACGGCATTCGCCTGGAAGTTATTCGAGAAGCAAACGCGCAACTTTACGATGTCGGCACCCACACAAAGGCGGCCGACACGTTAAAGTTCCCACTTTGGGGCTAACCTACACGCCGGCTAAAGACCCTGAGGGGGGAATGCGGCCTCGGGGTCGAAGCCCGAGCGAGCCGACTGCGCGCCCGCGACGGGGTGACGCCGTGACGGCATTCGCCCGGAAGTTATTCGAGAAGCAAACGTGCAAAAATTTACAAAGTCGGCACCTGTACTACGAAAGTCGGCGTCGCCACCGACCCCCTCCTCTCCTTTTTGTCGTAAACGTCGTCGGGCGCGGTCGCGGGCGACGCGGCGGCGCGAACCGCGAGTCGATATCTGTCCTCGTCTCGGAGTTATTCGTTTATAAACAATTAACCCGCCTTCTTCGATTGCGGCGAAACGAAGCGTCCGACGCCTTCGACCGCCCCGACCTTTTCGTCGCGCGAGCGAGTTTTCTATCGAACGAAAGCAACGCGGTCGCCGTAGCCGTTACGGTTGCGGAGAAAACGGCTTATAAACAATTTATCTTGCAAAATTCCTAGCGCCTAAACGAAGCGTCGGAGCGCTTCGGACGTCATGACCTTTTGTGTTCGTCTCGTCGAGGGGCGTCTCCTGGGATTTTCACGAATCGGTCGGCGTCCCGGGTTCGAAGCTCGAACGCGGAACTTTTTCGTTTTCGCTCGCGCGCGCGCTCTAAAAACTCACCCCCACGCGCCTTTTAGAGCCGAAAACGATCCCGCAACCCGCGCGTCCGTATCTCCGTTCGTCGGCCCGCAAAAAAATCGCGAAAGTACGCTTTCGAAGCCGATTTCGCGACGACCTACACGCCGCTCCGCGGGCCGGAGCGAGTCGGCACCGCCGCGGATCGATAGACGAGCTTTCGTTCTACAGAATAGCGGAGTTTCGATATCCTACCTGTAAAAACCTAGGTGTTATTAGTCGTTAAAGTTGTTAACTTTAGTCGGCACCCGAACGAAGACGGCCGACACGTGAAAGTTGCCTCTTTGGGGCTCACCTGCACGCCGGGGAAAGGCCCCGAGAGGGGAATGCGGCCTCGGGGTCGAAGCCCGAGCAAGCCGACTGCGCGCCCGCGACGGGGCGACGCCCTGACCGCATTCACCTGGAAGTTATTCGAGCGGCAAACGGGCAAATTTACGATGTCGGCACCCGACGAAGGCGGCCGACTCGTCAAAGTTCCCACTTTGGGGCTAACCTGCACGCCGGGGAAAGACCCCCAGGGGGGAACGCGGCCTCGGGGTCGAAGCCCGAGTGAGCCGGCTGCGCGCCCGCGGCGGGGCGACGCCCTGGCGGCGTTCCCCTGGAAGGTATCCGTGTTTGAATTCTCGAAATAGTGGGCCGTACCCAGCGAGCCTGCAAGACCGGGACGACCCGCGGAGAGGTGGTAGTCAACTACTCTACCCTCTCCTGTTTCCAAAAATCAGATTAATATACTGAAGCCCCCGATGGGGACTGTATCAGATATTAAGCTGATAAGAACAGATACTACACTTTGATCTTAGCCAAAAGGCCGAGAAGCGATACCGCCGCCGGGGTTGAATTTAGACTTCTCTGGTCCTTCGGTACGCTTTCCCGCGGCGCGAGCCGGTCGAAACCGCGAAGAAACGAGAAAAAACGGGAAACCTCCCCTTTCTGCGTGTCGCCTTAGACGCGCGCTTCGCGCCGCACGTCGCTATCTCGATCCGTTCGGCCGCTGCGTTGTTCCGAAGAAAGCGCGCTTTGTCGTAACGGTCGCGCCACGTGGTCGGCGAGGTTTTCGTTTTTTCGCGGCCGAACGGCGCCTCCTACGGTTTGGAGCTTCATGTGCTTTTCCGTTGTACTTGCGCGGGCGCGTCTCGGAAAAAATCCCCGGCCCCGTCGGGGCTCCGGGTTCGAAGCCCGGGCGCGTTCCTGGGTTTTTTCCCCTCTGAAGAAGGGCTCGAAAAATCCACCCCGACGCGCCTCGGCGAGCCCAAAACGAATCCGCAAACCGCGAGTCTCTATCTTTATTCGTTCGCCCGCAAAAAAATCGCAAAAGTGCTCTGCGGAAGCCGATTTCGCGCCGACCTACACGCCGCTCCGCGGCTCGGAGCGAGTCGGCACCGGCGCCGATCGACAGACGAGCTTCCGTTCTACGGGATTCCGGAGTATCGAGACCGTACCTCTAAAAACCTAGAAGTTATGAGTCGTTAAAGTTGACAACTTTTGTGTTTTTCTTCGGGGACTCTGTTTTTCGCGAAAACAGAGGCGGGGTTCTGGTGTATGAAGGTTACTCCGTTTTTCGGAGAAGGACGTTCGGCGGCGCGTCGGAACCGTACCGTTTTCTCACACTTTCACGTACCGGGGCCGGGGAACCCGAAAAAAATGTCAAAAAAATTCCAGGTCGATTGTTTATAACAATTGTTTAAACAATTTCTTTTGTTTACGGCGCGATTCGGTCGCCGATTTTTTTCTAGACGGGCGGCGAGAATCCGCGTCCGACGCCGCCCGCCGCGACGCGCTGCGACCGCCCTGAGCGACGGGGGCCTTTTTCGAAAGAGCGGCCACGCCCCCTTTTCCGAGGCGTTTTTGCGAAATTCCTGGACGCCAGGCTTTCGCACGCAGAGACGCCGGATTCGGGTTTCTTACTATACCGAGGGCGCCCGACGCGCCGGGCACGTCGGCGACGCCGCGGGGCCCTCCGGTTCGAGCCCCGGGCAACGCGAAAGGGCTAAAATTCGTCGGAAAAAATCGCCGCTTCGCCTGTAGGGTCTCCTCTCGATTCCCTACACGGCCCCGCAAACCGCGTTTCGATCGGTCCGACGGTTTCCGAGTTACGAGTTTCCCGCGCGATTCCCCCACCCCGATGACGTAGGAGCTTTGTTTTGGCGCGCAGGGGAAAAAAAATTCCTTAAAAATCGGCCGCTCGTAGCAGAGCCGCGAAAACTCGGCTCCGGGCGTGACCGGCGACGCGGAATCCGACGCGCGCGTCGGAATCGCTCTAAACCCGTTATTTCCGGTAATTGTTTAAACAATTTCGCGAATTTGCAACAACAAATTCGCGGCGTATTTTTTTTCGGAAAGGCGTCCGTCTCCCGCGTCCGACGCCGTCCACCGCGAAGCGCTCGGACCGCCGGGAGCGGAGCAGCGATTTTTCAAAGGTTCTACCCCTTTCCCCCGGTCCCCCCTCACCCTCCGCCACCCGTATGACGCAACGCCTTTGTTCCCGCGCGAAGGTAGAAAAAAATTCGCCAAAAATCGGGGAACCGTAGCGCAAGGGCGAAACCTCGGATTCCGGCGCGACCGAGCGCGCCCGACGCGACGCGCTCGTCGGCGGACGCGTACGACCGCTCGGTTCGACGCCCGGGGAGTGCACTTTTTTCGTTTTCGCGTCCGCGCTTCGAGAAAATTCCCTCCGATACCTACGGCGATTCCGCGTCCGACCCCGCAAGCGGAAAAATTCTAAAAAATTTACTTTCGCCGCAATTAAATCGCGAAAGTCGCGCCTTCGCCCGCCTCGTACCGCCCACGCACGACGCCCGGCGGCGGGGGAGAGGTCGCTCCCTACGCAACGGGCGGCGCGGAACCCGACGCGCGTGTCGAAATTTCTCCCCGCTTGTTATTTCGAGAAATTGTTTAAACAATTTCCCGAAAACGCGACCACGGTTCGTCGTACCGCGCGAAGCGCAACTCTAGGGACGCGGTAGAAGGCATCGGTGGAAACCGCACGTCGCTATCTCGGTCCGTTCGGCCGCTGCGTTATTCCAAATAAAGCGCGGTTTGTTGTAACGGTCGCGCCACGTGGTCGGCGAGGTTTTCGTTTTTTCGCGGCCGAACGGCGCCTCCTACGGTTTGGGACTTCATGTACTTTTCCGTTGTACCCGCGCGGGCGCGTCTCGAGAAAAATCCCCGGCCCCGTCGGGGCTCCGGGTTCGAAGCCCGGGCGCGTTCCGGGGTTTTTTCCCCTCTGAAGAGGGGCTCAGAAAATTCACCCTGACGCGCCTCGGCGAGCCGAAACCGAATCCGCAAACCGCGTGTCTCTATCTTTATTCGTTCGCCCGCAAAAAAATCGCAAAAGTGCTCTGCGGAAGCCGATTTCGCGCCGACCTACACGCCGCTCCGCGGCTCGGAGCGAGTCGGCACCGGCACCGATCGACAGACGAGCTTCCGTTCTATGGGATTCCGGAGTTTCGGGTCCCTACCCCTAGAAACCTAGAAGTTATTAGTCGTTAAAGTCGAGAACTTTTACTACTTTTCTTTCGACACTCGGTTTCGCCGCTCCACCGGGGCGGGGTCCAGGTGTACGCACTTTACTGCGTTTTCGAAGACGTTTCGCTGCGACGCGTAGCGGCGCGTCGGAATCGTACCGTTTTCTCACACTTTCACGTAAATCGGACGGGGAACTCGAAAAAAATGTTTAAAAAATTCCAGGTCGATTGTTTATAACAATTGTTTAAACAATTTCTTTTGTTTACGGCGCGATTCGGTCGCCGATTTTTTTCCCGAAGGGCGGAAGGAATCCGCGTCCGAAGCCGCCCGCCGCGACGCGCTGCGACGTTTCGGAAAAGCGGCAACGCCCCCTTTCCGAAGGCGTTTTTGCGAAATTCCTGGACGCCAGGCTTTTGCACGCACGGAATCGAGATTCGGGTTTCTTACTATACCCGGGGCGCCCGACGCGCCGGGCGCGTCGGCGACGCCGCGCGACCCTCCGGTTCGAGCCCCGGGCATCGCGAGAGGGCTAAAATTCGTCGGAAAAAATCGCCGCTTCGCCTGTGGGGTCTCCTCTCGATTCCCTACACGGCCCCGCAAACCGCGTTTCGATCCGACCGACGGTTTCGGAGTTACGAGTTTCCCGCGCGTTTCCCCCACCTCCATGACGTCACGCCTTTGTTTCGGAGGGAAAAAAGAAATAAATTCGCCAAAAATCGGGGAATCGTAGCGGAACCGCGAAACCTCGGATTCCGGCGCGACCGAGGGCGCCCGACGCGACGCGCTCGTCGGCGAACGCGTACGACCGCTCGGTTCGACGCCCGGGGAGTGCACTTTCTTCGTTTTCGCGTCCGCGCTTCGAGAAAATTCCCCCCGATACCTACGGCGATTCCGCGTCCGACCCCGCAAGCGGAAAAATTCTAAAAAATTTACTTTCGCCGCAATTAAATCGCCAAAGTCGCGCTTTCGCCCGCCTCGTACCGCCCACGCACGACGCCCGGCGGCGGGGGAGAGGTCGCTCCCTACGCAACGGGCGGCGCGGAACACGACGCGCTAGACGAAATTTCTCCCCGATTGTTATTTCGAGAAATTGTTTAAACAATTTCGCGAAAACGCGACGACGCTCTGTCCTCCCGCGCGAAGCGCAACTCTAGGGACGCGGTAGAAGGCATCGGTGGAAACCGCACGTCGCTATCTCGATCCGTTCGGCCGCTGTGTTGTTCCCAAGAAAGCACGCTTTGTTGTAACGGTCGCGCCACGTGCTCGGCGAGGTTTTCGTTTTTTCGCGGCCGAACGGCGCCTCCTACGGTTTGGGACTTCATGTACTTTTCCGTTGTACCCGCGCGGGCGCGTCTCGGGAAAAATCCCCGGCCCCGTCGGGGCTCCGGGTTCGAAGCCCGGGCGCGTTCCTTGGTTTTTTCTCCTCTGAAGAAGGGCTCGGAAAATTCACCCCGACGCGCCTCGGCGAGCCGAAAACGAATCCGCAAACCGCGAGTCTCTATCTTTATTCGTTCGCCCGCAAAAAAATCGCAAAAGTGCTCTGCGGAAGCCGATTTCGCGCCGACCTACACGCCGCTCCGCGGCTCGGAGCGAGTCGGCGCCGGCACCGATCGACAGACGAGCTTCCGTTCTACGGGATTCCGGAGTATCGAGACCGTACCTCTAAAAACCTAGAAGTTATTAGTCGTCAAAGTCGAGAACTTTTACTACTTTTCTTTCGACACTCGGTTTCGCCGCTCCACCGGGGCGGGGTTCAGGTGTACGCACTTTACTGCGTTTTCGAAGACGTTTCGCTGCGACGCGTAGCGGCGCGTCGGAAACGAACCGTTTTCTCACACTTTCACGTACCGGGGCCGAGGAACCCGAAAAAAATGTCGAAAAAATTCCAGGTCGATTGTTTATAACAATTGTTTAAACAATTTCTTTTGTTTACGGCGCGATTCGGTCGCCGATTTTTTTCCCGAAGCGCGGAAGGAATCCGCGTCCGACGCCGCCCGCCGCGACGCGCTGCGACGTTTCGGAAAAGCGGCCACGCCCCCTTTCCGAAGGCGTTTTTGCGAAATTCCTGGACGCCAGGCTTTTGCACGCACGGATTCGAGGTTCGGGTTTCTTACTATACCCGGGGCGCCCGACGCGCCGGGCGCGTCGGCGACGCCGCGCGACCCTCCGGTTCGAGCCCCGGGCATCGCGAGAGGGCTAAAATTCGTCGGAAAAAATCGCCGCTTCGCCTGTGGGGTCTCCTCTCGATTCCCTACACGGCCCCGCAAACCGCGTTTCGATCCGACCGACGGTTTCGGAGTTACGAGTTTCCCGCGCGATTCCCCCACCCCGATGACGTAGGAGCTTTGTTTTGGCGCGCAGGGGAAAAAAAATTCCTTAAAAATCGGCCGCTCGTAGCGGAGCCGCGAAAACTCGGATCCGGACGTGACCGGGGACGCGGAATCCGACGGGCGCGTCGGAATCGCTCTAAACCCGTTATTTACCGAAATTGTTTAAACAATTTCGCGAATTTGCAACGACAAAATCGCGTAGTATTTTTTTCCGAAAAGATTGCGGTTTCCTGCGTCCGACCCCGCAAACGGAACAATTCTAAAAAATTTCGTCTCGCCGCTAGAAAATCGCGAATGTCGAAACTTCGGCAACGCCGCACGGCCCCCCCGAGGCCGCGCGAAATCGGGGAGACCTCGCGTCCTGCCTAGAACGAGGGGCGGAACGCGACGCGCGCGTCGGAAAAAATCCGAAAAAATTATTTCGCGAATTTGTTTAAACAATTTTCGAAATTTGCGATTCGCCGTTTTCGGAAAAGACGCGCCCGGACGCTCCGCCTCGGCGCGTCACGTCCCCTTCCAACCGCGAAGCGATCCGACCGCCCGTTCCGGAGGAATCCGTTTGCAAAGTGCGTACGATACTTAAGCAATGGCGGCACGGAACCAAGACGGCCGACGCGCGAAAATTCCCTCTTTCGAGCTCACCTGCACGCCGGGGAAAGGCCCCGAGGGGGGAATGCGGCCTGGGGGTCGATGCCCGAGCAAGCCGACTACGCGCCCGCGACGGGGCGACCCCCTGGCGGCATTCGCCTGGAAGTTATTCGAGCGGCAAACGGGCAACTTTACGATGTCGGCACCCCACGAAGGCGGCCGACTCGTCAAAGTTCCCGCTTTGGGGCTAACCTACACGCCGGGGAAAGGCCCTGAGGGGGGAAAGCGGCCTCGGGGTCGATGCCCGAGTAAGCCGGCTGCGCGCCCGCGGCGGGGCGACGCCCGGACGGCATTCGCCTGGAAGTTATTCGAGAACGAAACATGCAAAAATCGCGAAGTCGGCGCCCTAACTAAGGCGGCCGAGACGTGAAAGTTCCCACTTTGGGGCTAACCTGCACGCCGGGGAAAGGCCCAGAGGGGGGAAAGCGGCCTCGGGGTCGATGCCCGAGTAAGCCGGCTGCGCGCCCGCGGCGGGGCGACGCCCGGACGGCATTCGCCTGGAAGTTATTCGAGAACGAAACATGCAAAAATCGCGAAGTCGGCGCCCTAACTAAGGCGGCCGAGACGTGAAAGTTCCCACTTTGGGGCTAACCTGCACGCCGGGGAAAGGCCCTGAGGGGGAAAGCGGGTCTGGGGTCGAAACCCGAGCTAGTCTACTGCCCGCCCGCGAGGGGGCGTGGCCCCAGCGGCATTCGCCTGGAAGTTATTCCACGCGCGGGAGTGCAACTTTGCGATGTCGGCATCTGCGCTACACGTTAAAGTGACCTCCTTGGAGGTAACCTGCCCGCGGGGGAAAGACCCCCAGGGGGGAAAGCGGGCCCGGGGTCGAATCCCAGCTTAGTCTACTGTCCGCCCACGAGGGGGCGTG
>JAZDUA010001476.1:60000-66318 GCA_038098605.1 Gryllus longicercus
TAACACGTCCCGCCGCGCCGATAATAACCCCGGGCCTCTGGCCGCCGACCGACGGATCGCGACGCACTATGGCGAAGGAAAAGTGCACACCGCCCTCGAGCAGACTCGCGGGGGTTCCGTTTCCCCCGCTCAGAGCAGGATTCGCCCGACCGGGCTCTGCGGGAGACCGACGAGATAGCGAAGCTAGTCTGCGGCCGCGCAGCGGTCGGGTAGCTCGAGCGTGCAAGCGAGCGGTGATGAGTTTCCCCGGCCTAGTTTACTCAATTACCTTCCGTTTCCCCTTGGGCGGTTTCACGTACTCTTGAACTCTCTCTTCAAAGTTCTTTTCAACTTTCCCTCACGGTACTTGTTCGCTATCGGTCTCGTGGTTGTATTTAGCCTTAGATGGAGTTTACCACCTGCTTAGGGCTGCGATCTCAAGCAACCCGACTCTGAGGAGACGAGCCCCCCGAGCGCGCACGTCGTCCACTACGGGCCTGGCACCCTCTACGGGCCGTGGCCCCTTTCAAGAGGACTTGGAACGAGCCAGCGCGCACCGGGAACGGCCGCTCCCTAACACCACATTTCCCGCCGGCCGCACGACCGGGGGATTCGGTGCTGGGCTTTTCCCTGTTCACTCGCCGCTACTGAGGGAATCCTGGTTAGTTTCTTTTCCTCCCCTTATTAATATGCTTAAATTTAGGGGGTAATCACGCCTGATCTGAGGTCGTAAATTAGGTATAAAAAAAGGGGCGGGCCGCAGCCCGCCCCGTCTCCCTGCGCCGGAGCGCGAGAGAACCCACGCATCTTGCGACGGCTGCGGCGTCGCCGCGACCCAGCCGAGCTCCACGCCACCTCGAGGGTGCGCGGCCCGGCGAGCCGCGGCGCGCCTACGCGCACCGTCGCCGATAGTCGCGTCGGAGCGCAATGCTCCACTTAGCGCCGCTCCCTTCACGCTGTGTCGCCTCGTGCTAGGACGCCCCCTCTCCTCGCGGGAGAAATTGTAATTAGTCTCTTGCAAAGCTCTGGAAAAAACGAGCTCGCGACAGGGTGCGCCCCTCCGAATCTCTCCTGGCTTAGTTAAAGTGCATAGTTACTGGTATTGTGTGTGTGTGCGGCCCTCGGCCAGTCGACTCGTCGGCCGACCGCACTGCCAGAAACTCATCGGGGGCGATCCGGGAAAAAACGACGCACTTCAGGGAAAATCGCCAGGGACCCGCTTCCGCTCCGCCCCACTTTGCCGGGTATCTACTCGTGCGGCGAAAGCGACGGCGGAGTTTCCACGGGTGTAAACGAGCTAACCCCAACATCGAAGCTCCGGCCGCCGAAGCGGCCTTCTCGGCTCCAGTACTAACGACCGACCCTCAGACAGGCGTGGCCCGGGAGACAATCCGCGGGCCGCAATATGCGTTCAAAACGTCGATGTTCATGTGTCCTGCAGTTCACATGTCGGCGCGCAATTTGCTGCGTTCTTCATCGACCCACGAGCCGAGTGATCCACCGCCCAAGGTTGTACAATTGGGTTAGAGACCGTAGCCTCGCAGAGACCGTCCCCCGCCGACCCCGCCCGCCCCGGGGCGAAGCCGGCCGGCCTCGATGGTTAAGGGGATACGTGAGATCGCCTGGGATTTGAGCCGCCATTTTCGGTAACAGCTCGGGCCGGTGGCGAGTTCTTTAATGCGCGTCACACGCAACCACAACTCGGGAAAAAGGGTAAAGGTAGGGTGTCGGCGCGCGCGCGCCCTCCCTCCGCAGAGTTCGGACGCGCGCCGCCGATATGGCCTGCACCACGCTTCTTTTCATACATATAGAATACCTATAGATATATATAATATAGATAGGTTCGCTTTGCTTGCCGTACCGGACTTACGCTTAGGCAAGCGCTGTTTCTCTCGGTGCTGATATTTGCCAAAAACCGGGCACCGTTCTCCTCTACTTTTCATACATGTATTCATCTCTTTACTCTGCTTTTTGGGCCGCCCACCCGAGCAAGAGTTTGACCGTGCTACCGCTTAGTTTTTCAAAACAGACTGGGACTTCCGAGAGCCCCGAGTCATAACAGGCTTAATCTTTTTACTTTGCCGGAGACCGGGGGCCCCAGCTCAAGTTAACCCCCGGCTCCGTGTCCACCATCTTTCGATTAATCGGTCGCTCGGACTTTCGTCTCAGCGACTCTTTCAGGCCATGCACCGCGGGCCCTTCACCCTTTTTCGGGTGAGAGAGTTCGGGGATCCCACTCCCGCTCTCGTTCAAAGTTTAGTTTTGTCAAAAAAAAAGACTGGGACTTCCGAGAGACCCGAGTCATAACAGGCTTAATCTTTCTACTTTGCCGGAGACCGGGGGCCCCAGCTCAAGTTACCCCCGGCTCCGTGTCCACCATCTTTCGATTCATTGGCCGCTCGGACTTTCGTCTCAGCGACTCTTTCAGGCCTTGCGCCACTTAGGTTTCAGATTTGACCTCTTTTCGGGTCATTAAGAGAGAGCTCCGGGCTTTCCTAGGCCCGCTCTCTCGCTTTGCTCAGACATTTGAAGTAAAACTGACTAGTCCCGCTCTAGTCGAGACCGGGGGCTAGAGTCATGTGTCACCCCCGGCTCCGTGTCAACCATCTTTCGATTCATAGGTCGCCGAGACTTGCGTCTCGGCGACTCGTTACGGCCGTGCACCACGTGCGGACACCGGGGCCGAGGCTCCCGCTCCGACGTTTCTCTCGCTACCATCTTTCGGGTCGTTAAGAGTTGATACCGCCACTTTCTCGCGTCTCCCTCAGGAAACGGACCATGTTTCGAAACTCTCTTATGCCTTGCAACTAGGCAAAAAAATTTGGGACTCCCGAGGGAGATCCACAGGTGGCCGGCAGCCTTCAAAGGCCGGCTCGGCGCGCCCGCGCGTTGGGACTTCCGAGAGCACGGAGAGACGGTACTAAGCCATTTTCAGCGTGCGCCGACCCGTTGTTGTTGTTGTTGTTGGCCTTTCGTAGTAATGTGCATTGTCCACAGCGCTCGCGGTCCCACTGAGATAACTCCGCTTTACGCGCGCACATTCCGGCCGTTCGGCGAGGGGTCGTCTGCCGTCCATGACACTTTCAGACCTCTACTGGCTCCTTCCGTCTTACTGGCACGAGCGGCTTCGCCGCACCCGAACGGTTCTGCCTCCGAGCTCACCTCTCTGCCCTTCGGAACGGCGGCAACCCCGTCAAACCACAACCGGCCGCGACCGAGGCTCACTCCAACGACGGAAAGAGTGCGCACACGGCCCGAACCGCAGGGTTTAGCTCCTGGTCCACTTGGGGGCAACCTACCGCCAGGGGCGCCTCCGCTGAGGGCGGAGACTGGCACCCACGACCGAGCCTTGCAATACCCGACGTGAGTCTTAGAAGCGCGACTGAGAGCCGCCTCCCGTTTTATTATCGACGCTCCGGCGGGGGTGGGCGGTAGGGAATTCCGCCTCCCCGTCGTGCACTGACCTCGGTCGGAGGCTACTCCCCCAGTTTGCATCGAGGCGCCGCGGCAGAGAAACACACCTCCGCGCACGGCTGGCTGAGTCGCCGTTCGGCGCCGCCCGGGGTGTATTCACCGGACGGCGCCTTATTCCGGCCCTTACGGGCCTCCCCGCCGCTCGTTTCCGAACGTCGGGTGTTTCTTCCTCCCGCCGAAGCGAGAGAAAGAGTTCCCCCCTGCAGATAGCCCCCCGCAAAGTGACGCCCCGCGAAAAACGAACATTGAAACGCCAGCGTCCTAGCCGCGCCGGGGACCAACCCGACGCGGGGTCGAACGGCAAGCGCCCGCCGCCCGCCTCCGCTTCCCCCAAAAGAGCCGCGCGAACGCCGCTCGCGCGCCGCCCTCCCGGAGACGGTTGACTAGACCGCCCCGTTCGAACGAACGCGTCCGCAGACGCCCGCCGCCCAGAGGCCCAGGACGGGCACGTGAAAGCGAGAAGAAAAAAAACAAGAGTAGACAGACGGCCGCGAAAAGCGGCGCCCGGGCGGAGGCCCGTTGACTCGCCCTTACTAAGGAGCGTTTAGGTTCAGCTTCAGCCGAGTTCAGCATTCTCGAGAAAGACGAGTTAGCCGAAAATACGACGCCGACGCGCCCCGAAGAGCGCGCCGGCGACGGTCATTCCCACCCGGCCCGCCCGGAGGCGAGCGCGAGCGTATAGGAGCAAGCTTAGCGATGGAAACCAGAGTTTAAGACTATTACTCGTCCCGAATCTTGTGCGCCCAAGTTCCGAAGGAACCCTCTGGCTCCGCAACATCCCTTTTAAGCGTCAGAACAGCACCCACCAGTTTCAGATGATGGTGTACCGAACTTGTTCAGAGGCGCACAACAAGCTACAGCCGAGTCTTTCGCCTATCGACACAGCGTCCACCGCCGATGCTCTATGAAAGAAGAGAAAGAAGTTAGCCGAGGGCGGCCGATTGCGCGCCGACCGACCCCGAAGGGGCCGGGCGACGCGTTGATTCCCACCCGGCCGCCGGAGCGGGCGCGAGCGTATGACGGAGACGCCCGAGAGCCGGCTAGCGACTCCCGGTGCTCCCGAGGAAAGGTTTGGCTTTGGCTTCACCCGCACAGCTCCCGTTGGGGCCTAGGTGAGTCACCGTATCCAGACGGCTCCGAAGAGCGTTCCGGACCGTTAATTACCACTCGGACGCCAGACGCGAACGCGAGCGTTTGCCAGAACTACCCAGGATTCGACTCTCTCCTCCCGGGGCTCCGTTAGCTGAAAAAAAAAGGGCGGCATTTGGTGAGGCGGCGCCTACCGCGGCGTATCCAGACGGCTCCGAAGAGCGTTCCGGACCGTTAATTCCCACTCGGACGCCAGACGCGAACGCGAGCGTTTGCCAGAACTACCCAGGATTCGACTCTCTCCTCCCGGGGCTCCGTTAGCTGAAAAAAAAGGCGGCATTTGGTGAGGCGGCGCCTACCGCGGCGTATCCAGACGGCTCCGAAGAGCGTTCCGGACCGTTAATTCCCACTCGGACGCCAGACGCGAACGCGAGCGTTTGCCAGAACTACCCAGGATTCGACTCTCTCCTCCCGGGGCTCCGTTAGCTGAAAAAAAAAAGGCGGCATTTGGTGAGGCGGCGCCTACCGCGGCGTATCCAGACGGCTCCGAAGAGCGTTCCGGACCGTTAATTCCCACTCGGACGCCAGACGCGAACGCGAGCGTTTGCCAGAACTACCCAGGATTCGACTCTCTCCTCCCGGGGCTCCGTTAGCTGAAAAAAAAAGGCGGCGTTTGGTGAGGCGGCGCCTACCGCGGCGTATCCAGACGGCTCCGAAGAGCGTTCCGGACCGTTAATTCCCACTCGGACGCCAGACGCGAACGCGAGCGTTTGCCAGAACTACCCAGGATTCGACTCTCTCCTCCCGGGGCTCCGTTAGCTGAAAAAAAAAGGGCGGCATTTGGTGAGGCGGCGCCTACCGCGGCGTATCCAGACGGCTCCGAAGAGCGTTCCGGACCGTTAATTCCCACTCGGACGCCAGACGCGAACGCGAGCGTTTGCCAGAACTACCCAGGATTCGACTCTCTCCTCCCGGGGCTCCGTTAGCTGAAAAAAAGAAAAAGTCGGGGACCGGGTGAACCCTTCGCAGAGCTTACGCGACTCGGCTTCCGCCTCGCCGTTTCGGCCCGTTCCGGGGGCGTGTCCCGGGCGTGTATGTTTAACGAGGCCAGCCCTGACGCCTCGTGATGAAAGTAGTGGTGCGGAGACTTCGTAGTAGCCGCCGCGGCGGAGAGCGTTCACGGTAAAGTTTCCGCGTGTTCAGCATTCTCGAAAAAGACGAGTTAGCCGAAAATACGACGCCGACGCGCCCCGAAGAACGCGCCGGCGACGGTCATTTCCACCCGGCCCGCCCGGAGGCGAGCGCGAGCGTATAGGAGCAAGCTTAGCGATGGAAACCAGAGTTTAAGACTATTACTCGTCCCGAATCTTGTGCGCCCAAGTTCCGAAGGAACCCTCTGGCTCCGCAACATCCCTTTTAAGCGTCAGAACAGCACCCACCAGTTTCAGATGATGGTGTACCGAACTTGTTCAGAGGCGCACAACAAGCTACAGCCGAGTCTTTCGCCTATCGACACAGCGTCCACCGCCGATGCTCTATGAAAGAAGAGAAAGAAGTTAGCCGAGAGAGGCCGAATGCCGCGCCGACCGACCCCGAAGGGCCCGCCGACGCCTTGATTCCCACCCGGCCGCCGGAGCGGGCGCGAGCGTATGACGGAGACGCCCGGGGCTACCGGTGCTCCCAAGGAAAGTGCGTTCGCTCTACCGTGTCAGCTCCCCTTGCCGCGCGCGACACGTCTCTTTTCGTAGAGCGGCCCGTTTTATATAGCGAGTGCCG